>CM046034.1:47337852-47852852 GCA_025215565.1 Flaveria ramosissima | reverse complement strand
TAATCCAATCTTTTCGTGTTTATTCACATTCAGTCAATAAATAAAAAAGTTTTTCATCCTAAATTTCAATAAAGACTATAGTACTATGGATCAAACTAAAGAAAATAATTACAAGAATAATCCCAAAAGTAGAGTTTACAGGCTTGTGATTATCCAATCCTCAAACGCACGATTCCTTCACGATCCAACCACAATATCAAGAGTATATGAACAATAAATGATGATTATGAATAAAATTAAGAACATGAACAAATTAGAACTAAAATTATCAAAACAAATGACTTGCGTACCAAAAAACGTGTAGAAGATCAAAACTTGTGCGAGAATCAAACTTGAATGATGGAACAACAACAAAATCCACCTAGATGATTGTGGTTATGGTCAATTAGCTTCAAGAACAAGAAGAAAAGATGGTGGCTAGGGTTTTTAAGTTAGAAAGATTCTTGGAGAACTAGACTGTAACAAATGAAAAAAGGGGAATCCCCCTTTTTTGGAGTGTTCTTGAATGTAACAAGGGAGAAGACTTAGACCCCGCACCCTTGGCCCCTCCTGTTATTTCTCTATCATGTTGCATCTTGCGTTTCTTTTAATTTTCATGTTTTCAGTTTACTTACATTTATATGGTTCCAATGAGCTATGGATGACATAATAATTATAATAAGCTCTTTTTTGATAAAATTGAGTATGGTTTAGTATACTTTAGGCAAAGTCTTCTGATATTTTTCTTTTGTTTCATTTTTAATATATAATTTGACATTTTCCAAATCCTTAGTTTAGTCCCATACCAAGCATGGAACCATCGTGCCAACTCTAATCTGGTGGACATTCCACTATCACCTTGCTTAAGGCCCATTAGTTTATACTAGGCCCAGATCATACGTTTCAAGTACTTCACGTGTCCACACATGTCTAAAACGTTAAAAATAGTCTAAGTTAACAAATCTTTAAGGTTCAACAATAACATAAGATCGATCTTGTGATAAGAACACGTAATATAATTATCACGGTATTCAGATTGAAGAAGATAAGCACAAATGTAAATAAAATTCTCATGTATATTTCTATCTGATTTGAGTGATTACAAGTAAGTATAAAATCAGGAAATGACAAAAACTCTACTTAATTAAATCAAGACATAACTATTTGATGTGGTAAGTTGGGCAATCTAGTATGAGAGGGTTAGGAGGGGATGGATTAGTGGTGTTGTTGACTAAGTGGATATTTTTTTTAATTTTCTTACATAAATTAACATAAATGTGTTTTAGTTTATGAAATCATGAGATGCAAGATTATTTGGGTGCTCATTTGGTGCATTTGATTGATATGTGTTAGTGTTGATGAATAATACTTCATGTGGTAATAAAACACAGGTTAAAGCATAAATTTAGTGTAACATCTACTTTTGAGAGTAAGTGTAACACCCGGAAATTTCCTTTGTAGCCGACGAGAGAGGAAAAAGAAATAAAATCCAAAGTCGAGGGACCAAACCTGCCAACGAGAGAAACTTCGATGCAAGGGAGTATAAAAGGGAGGAGGCACTCCCATTCTCCCCATTTTCAGCCTAGAGAGGAGAAGAGAGAAAGAAGAGAAAAGAGAAGAAGTGTTGGCCCGGGTTGGTTCGAGTAGCCAAAATCGACGTGGAGCGAGTCAAATCGAAGCTCTATTCGACGGGATCGTTAAGGTGAGTTCTAGGACCCTCTTTTACACGTTTTCAACTGATTTTTGGGGCTGGAACACGTCCAAAAACCTATTTTCGAGTTTTTGGGTAAAGACCCGTTTTGATGCATGTATGTATGTGTATGATGCGTTAGAGGCTTGATTTCTTGCTTGGTTATGCTTGTATGAGGTCATGGTATGTTTCCCTAACCTTTAGAAGGGTTGATTTGAGCTTAATAGAGGTTTGGAAAGGGTTGGAGGTCGAAAACCCGCGGCTGCAGTCGACCTAACTGCACTCTGCACCAGCTAGGGCTAGGCGACCGACTGGAGGGCGACTGGAGGCCATTCGGCCGATTGAAGTGCGACTGAGGTCCATACGCACGTTTGCTATGCGACTGAGGTCCATACGCATGATGGTCATGCGATTGGAGTTCATGTGCTTGAGAGCCATGCGATTGAGAGATGGTGCGACTGAGGTTCATTCGCACGGAGGTTATGCGACTGAAGTCCATGCGCCTGGAGGCCATGCGACTGAGGTTCATTCGCATGAAGAGTATGCGACTGAAGCCCATACGCCTGAAATCATGCGACTGGAGGCCATACGCATGAAAGCTATGCGACTGGGAGTCCATTCGCATAGAGGTCCATTCGTCCATAGTCCATTCGCATAGGGTCCATTCGCATAGATGCCCATTCGCCTAAGTGTTCAGAAATGATAACCGAGATGGAATTACTCGATGATGTGAAGGGCATGGACGGTATAAGGTAACGTAGGATGATGAGCTTATGATGTGGATGTTGATGGAGATGATGGTAATATGCATGATGTTATGTGTTATGTTAGGCACGGCGGTGCGTGTGATGCGTAGTATGTATGATGTGCGTGATGTGATTTATGATTGATGCGTATGTATGATGATGTTGTATGTTTATGTTTATGTTTATGTTCCTTGCTTGGTATGTTTATCTTTCTTTGGCTTTGCGTTGAACGTTAATGAATGTAATGAAAGTATTATGTAACGTAAAGTGGAAGATAAGGAAAAGAGGAACGTAATGAATGAAAGAATAAATGCATGCATTATGAACGAATGAATGAAAGACGTAATGAATGAACGAATGAAAGGCTTGCAAGCATATGTATGAGGTGAGCGAATCTGTGTCGCAAAAGACTCGAAAGAGGTTCTTGTTGCGTACTCCGGTACTGTGCCAGTCTTCGGACATGAGTCGGGGGTTTGTGAGCAGGCCCCGGTACAGTATCAGTCTTCGGACATGAGTCGGGAGTATTGCATATGATGAAAGGGACGGATGATGAGATCCGTGTCGCGTATCCCGGTACTGTGTCAGTCTTCGGACATGAGTCGGGGGTTTGTTTATCAGGCCCCGGCACAGTATCAGTCTTCGGACATGAGTCGGGGATAGTGCATGAGACGAGATGAGGAGGTGAGCGACTTTGTGTTGCAACAGACTCGGATGGAGTTCAATCCCTGTGATTGACTCATATGGGATCTTTGTCGCGTATCCCGGTGTTGTGTTAGTCTTCGGACATGAGTCGGGGACTTGTGAGCGGGTCCCGGCACAACATCAGCTTTCGAGCATGAGTCGGGGATATTGCATAAGACAAGATTCGAGTAAGGAAGGGTAATGAGTAAAGAGATGAATGAAAGAATGAACGTATGAAACGAACATTAACGAATGATCCTAATAATGTATGAAATGGAATCCTTGTCATTCGACCTCAGTAATCGTGGCTGTGTGCCATGAAGAGGGTAAAGTCTGACAGGATCTAGAATGAAGAGAAAGATAATGATGAATGATGAATGTAATGAACGTAATGACGAAGATAATAATGATATTATCTGTATGTACATATGATGTGTGAACGCATGTATGTAAGTATGTTTTTGTAAAGAAAGTAAAGAACGGTTTTACGAAAGGAAAGTAAGTTTTATTATAAAACTAGAACTCACTCAGCAACGCTGACTTTGATGTGTTTCCAGTTGGCAGGTATGTTGCTGAGGATGGCACGGGGCGGCTACTCAGCGTATTTTGGATGGCATCTTTATGTTTAATGCTTTTGTAATAAATGTGTCATGATATTGTTAAAAAGACGATTGTACTACTGTGTAAAAGTATTTTGATGGAATGAAATTATGTTTTTAATGTTTCCGCTGCAACTATTTATGAAAGGAAAATGTAAATATATGTTTTGAGTGCGATGAATGTCCAACTGTAGGCGTCCCGGGAACGGGGCCTTACAAGTTGGTATCAGAGCCAAAGTTTAAGTGAATTGGGTAAATATTTTCAAAAACCTAATCTTAAACTGAGAATGGGACGGAAAGGGAATGGGATGCCAATCTGAGTAGCTGTGTGCCATCAGGTATGTTTTTGTAAAGTTAACCGGTTTATGTGCGCATGTTATATGGTTTATGTGTTGCTGGTAGATTTAGATACTGATATAGTCAGGACAGGTAATGCTCGGAGTATGAAGAGTAAAGTAAGTGGCTAATCACAATTGGCCACTGTAATTAGGGACTTACTATACTTGACATAAACTGAGCTGTTTCTTGAATGACCGTGTTAGTGTTTGAATCTTTCAGTGTGTTTAGAGGATGGCTGGTGGAAGATCTTCGAAAGCTTCTCGTGGTGGAGGTGATGGTGGACGTGGTGCTGAACCACGGGTCACAAGAGGAAGGGCAAGGGCTGAAAGGGTAGTTCATGAAGAACCTGTGACCCCTCATCCTGAGGGCGGTGATGAGAATGCTAATCAGAGGGCCTCGATGAGAGAGGCAGTCGTGGAAGAAGTGCATCAGGTCTTGCAGACAATCCTATCGTCTGTAGTGACCGAAGTGATAAAGACTGTTAGAGAAGAGGAGAGAAAGGAAAGGGGTAGACCTTCGGGTGAAAGGAGACGACCCGAGACTGAAAGGGTTCTCTCCGATGACGAAGAGGAAGAAGAAGAGGAAGAGCCTACGCCGGAGGCGGCACGAGGCTGTAACTATGGGGCGTTTCAGCGATGCAAGCCCCCTACATTTGATGGTAATGGCACTGCTGCTGCTGCTCACCGATGGGTGAGAGAGATGGAAGCTGTTTTAAATATCAGCGAGTGCCGAGAGGATCAGAAAGTAAAGTTTGCTACCCACTCTTTCGTGGACTCAGCTTTGTGCTGGTGGGACAACATAGTCCAAGTTGAGGGAAGCAGAGCTATCGGAAGGATGAGATGGCCAGAGTTGAAGAGGCTGGTGATCGAGGAGTTCTGTCCTCACCGTGAGATGGATAAAGTTGAAAGAGAGTTCCTGCAGCTGGAGGCGGGAACAATGACGCATCAGCAATACACCACCAAGTTCAACGAAATGGCACGACTGGTGCTGGATCAGGTGACACCTCTTTCGCGAAAGATCAAGAGGTATATTCAGGGCCTGCCGACGGACATCCGCAGGCACATGATCGCTGCTCGACCGAGCACGTTTAGGTCAGCAGTCGACCTGGCGGGAAGATTGTACGATGAGCGGGCGATGGTGATGACAGACGAAGGGGAGGAACGAGCCTATGATAAGAAGGGGAAAGGAAGGCGAGACAGTGATGATGGATTTTTGTATGAAGGCACGACGTCGAGGGACGATGATCGGAAGCGAATAGAAAGAAAAGGAGAAGTATGCAGAAAGTGTGGTAGAGACCATGAAGGGGAATGCAAGTGGGGATTGAACGTCTGTTTCCAGTGTGGGAAGGAAGGCCACAAGGCGAGGGATTGCCGCACGGCTAAGTGCTACGGCTGCGGCGAGACTGGACACATGAGCAGGGATTGTAAGAAGCCGAGGGTAGGAGGCTCCGGTGCGAGGAAAGGGAACAGAGGGTGAAAGTTAGAGCTTTTGCCATGACCGAGAGGAGGCTAGAGCGGACTTCGACTCGACGTCAGGTACGTTTCTGGTAATTTAAAATTTGTGCATTTATGATTTGAATGCCATGCTAGTAGTAGTTTCGTTCCTACTGCTTAATGCAGAATGTGGCATGTTAAGAGAAGGAACATTGATGAGTCCTTCAATGTAGAGATTGCTGTTAATGAATCCGATAGGTTACTTAGATGTCCTAGAGGATTGCGGGATAGAATTGAGGAAACGTTTGTTCTTGCTAGACCGTTCAGGGCAGACTTGAGTGGATAGGCGTACATCATAAGATGAAGGAGATAGCAATCGATGAGACGTAGACGTATCGTCTATTTGGCCGATGTAAGGTGCGTGGATATACCAATATTTCAGCCGACAGATATATCGAATCGCGAGTAAGGATTATTGGTGGCCAGGAACAAAGCGTGACATGATGGAGTAAGTGAGTAGATGCCTTACTTGTCTACAAGTGAAGGCCGAGCACCAAACGACGTTTGGGAAATATTGAGGCGTGGAGGCTACGACTGAGAAGCCCGGAAGGATCACAGTTTTGAGGGAAGTAGTCAGAGATAAACCAGAAGTCGAATGTGATAAACGACGTAGAGCGATTGAACTCCAGGTGAGAGACTGGAAAAGAGATGAGACAGAATTTCCAAGCAATGGTTCAAGGAACAACAGGTTTCGGGGACGAAACCCATTTAAGGGGGGTGGCCTTGTAACACCCGGAAATTTCCTTTGTAGCCGACGAGAGAGGAAAAAGAAATAAAGTCCAAAGTCGAGGGACCAAACCTGCCAACGAGAGAAACTTCGATGCAAGGGAGTATAAAAGGGAGGAGGCACTCCCATTCTCCCCATTTTCAGCCTAGAGAGGAGAAGAGAGAAAGAAGAGAAAAGAGAAGAAGTGTTGGCCCGGGTTGGTTCGAGTAGCCAAAATCGACGTGGAGCGAGTCAAATCGAAGCTCTATTCGACGGGATCGTTAAGGTGAGTTCTAGGACCCTCTTTTACACGTTTTCAACTGATTTTTGGGGCTGGAACACGTCCAAAAACCTATTTTCGAGTTTTTGGGTAAAGACCCGTTTTGATGCATGTATGTATGTGTATGATGCGTTAGAGGCTTGATTTCTTGCTTGGTTATGCTTGTATGAGGTCATGGTATGTTTCCCTAACCTTTAGAAGGGTTGATTTGAGCTTAAAAGAGGTTTGGAAAGGGTTGGAGGTCGAAAACCCGCGGCTGCAGTCGACCTAACTGCACTCTGCACCAGCTAGGGCTAGGCGACCGACTGGAGGGCGACTGGAGGCCATTCGGCCGATTGAAGTGCGACTGAGGTCCATACGCACGTTTGCTATGCGACTGAGGTCCATACGCATGATGGTCATGCGATTGGAGTTCATGTGCTTGAGAGCCATGCGATTGAGAGATGGTGCGACTGAGGTTCATTCGCACGGAGGTTATGCGACTGAAGTCCATGCGCCTGGAGGCCATGCGACTGAGGTTCATTCGCATGAAGAGTATGCGACTGAAGCCCATACGCCTGAAATCATGCGACTGGAGGCCATACGCATGAAAGCTATGCGACTGGGAGTCCATTCGCATAGAGGTCCATTCGTCCATAGTCCATTCGCATAGGGTCCATTCGCATAGATGCCCATTCGCCTAAGTGTTCAGAAATGATAACCGAGATGGAATTACTCGACGATGTGAAGGGCATGGACGGTATAAGGTAACGTAGGATGATGAGCTTATGATGTGGATGTTGATGGAGATGATGGTAATATGCATGATGTTATGTGTTATGTTAGGCACGGCGGTGCGTGTGATGCGTAGTATGTATGATGTGCGTGATGTGATTTATGATTGATGCGTATGTATGATGATGTTGTATGTTTATGTTTATGTTTATGTTCCTTGCTTGGTATGTTTATCTTTCTATGGCTTTGCGTTGAACGTTAATGAATGTAATGAAAGTATTATGTAACGTAAAGTGGAAGATAAGGAAAAGAGGAACGTAATGAATGAAAGAATAAATGCATGCATTATGAACGAATGAATGAATGACGTAATGAATGAACGAATGAAAGGCTTGCAAGCATATGTATGAGGTGAGCGAATCTGTGTCGCAAAAGACTCGGAAGAGGTTCTTGTTGCGTACTCCGGTACTGTGCCAGTCTTCGGACATGAGTCGGGGGTTTGTGAGCAGGCCCCGGTACAGTATCAGTCTTCGGACATGAGTCGGGAGTATTGCATATGATGAAAGGGACGGATGATGAGATCCGTGTCGCGTATCCCGGTACTGTGTCAGTCTTCGGACATGAGTCGGGGGTTTGTTTATCAGGCCCCGGCACAGTATCAGTCTTCGGACATGAGTCGGGGATAGTGCATGAGACGAGATGAGGAGGTGAGCGACTTTGTGTTGCAACAGACTCGGATGGAGTTCAATCCCTGTGATTGACTCATATGGGATCTTTGTCGCGTATCCCGGTGTTGTGTTAGTCTTCGGACATGAGTCGGGGACTTGTGAGCGGGTCCCGGCACAACATCAGCTTTCGAGCATGAGTCGGGGATATTGCATAAGACAAGATTCGAGTAAGGAAGGGTAATGAGTAAAGAGATGAATGAAAGAATGAACGTATGAAACGAACATTAACGAATGATCCTAATAATGTATGAAATGGAATCCTTGTCATTCGACCTCAGTAATCGTGGCTGTGTGCCATGAAGAGGGTAAAGTCTGACAGGATCTAGAATGAAGAGAAAGATAATGATGAATGATGAATGTAATGAACGTAATGACGAAGATAATAATGATATTATCTGTATGTACATATGATGTGTGAACGCATGTATGTAAGTATGTTTTTGTAAAGAAAGTAAAGAACGGTTTTACGAAAGGAAAGTAAGTTTTATTATAAAACTAGAACTCACTCAGCAACGCTGACTTTGATGTGTTTCCAGTTGGCAGGTATGTTGCTGAGGATGGCACGGGGCGGCTACTCAGCGTATTTTGGATGGCATCTTTATGTTTAATGCTTTTGTAATAAATGTGTCATGATATTGTTAAAAAGACGATTGTACTACTGTGTAAAAGTATTTTGATGGAATGAAATTATGTTTTTAATGTTTCCGCTGCAACTATTTATGAAAGGAAAATGTAATTATATGTTATGAGTGCGATGAATGTCCAACTGTAGGCGTCCCGGGAACGGGGCCTTACAGTAAGAAGAAAATATTTCATATATTGTTATATGGGTATGTAATGAGCAAATGATTAGTTAAAATTTAAATGAGTGCTGAGTAGCATTAGAAATTGAATAATAACAAGAACAACAACGACAATGATATTGATAAAGTTAACAACAACAATGACAAATATATATATATATATATATATATATATATATATATATATATATATATATATATATATATACATACATACATATATATATATACATATATATATATGTATATATATGTATATATATATATATATGTATATATATATGTATGTATATATATATGTATGTGTGTCTATATATATATATATATATATCTATATATATATATATATATATATCTATATATATATATAATAAATGCGTTATAACACATGGTAAACGATAGAGATGCAATATAATAAATGATGACAAGCGTGTCATGACGACACCCGACAACAAGGGGACTTGTGTCGTGTTTAGTCAATGTTCACGACAACATAGCCATAAGCATAAACATGTTAAATGATTCACATAGCCAAGTAGTAACAATTGTAATGTAAATTCCCACAACCCGGGAACAAGTATCAAAAGAATATAATTGTTTAATCAGACTACAACATTGTTCAAAATAATTGTTTGTCAAATATGTTTTGTCTCAAAAATGCATCCTAGGGTCTCCACTAAGGCAGCACACCTAGATCCTCAATTTGCATGATCACCTGAAAAGATATGCTCAAAATGGTCAATAAAATTGTTGGTGAGCTCGCAGGTTTAAATAGTAAATAAGTAAGTGATCCTGCATAGTAAGCGATGTGGAATACCGTGAATACAGTTATAAGTAAGTAAAATCACATGACAATAAGCTTTGCAACCAAACCTAGCGACGTACACAAAGATATTGTCGGAATATATTCACCCAAGGGCCCGTTCCTGGCCACTGATGGTACTAACTAGTATACCAACGAACAAGGGTGGGGGTGTCAACCCAGTAGTACTACCAATACCTATCCGTCGGTTCCCACACTGGAATTAAATAGTTGCAAAGAAAGTACCACACAGCAGACCCAAGCATGTATCAGATAAGTACTTGCAAAACAGTATCACGTTGATTCCAAGTATGTAAATTGTATGTAATTTGTACAACATTGAAAATGGGTGAGCATACTTTTCCCCCAAGTTGTAAATGATTGAAATACTGTAAACGTAAAAGGGGCCACGAAACTCACTTGTTAAGTGGTAAGTATGTATGATCAAAGTATCCAAATGTTGTATGCAAATGAATGGTCAAACACCTATTGACAGTTATTGTTAAGCATTAATGATATGTATAAAGCGTATAATATTGTTCGGTCGATTTGGGTTGCATCGGTTGGGTCGCGTGTAACACACACAAACAGACACACGTATTAGATCTTAGGTAGATCCAAGTACTAGACATCGTCGCCATTGCTGATGATATTGTGTAAAAGTTTCATTGTTATTGAAGATGTATTTGATAAATATTAGTAGTTAGAAATCGGTTATTGATACTTGTAAAATGTTAAGTTAATTTAATTTGGAATAACATTAGTAAGTTTGATTATGTTGATTTTAAAGTTGTCATTAGTAATGGCAACCGTGTCAATGTCACCTTAACATCGCACGACATACACACACCACATGCAAGAAAGGAAATCACACACAGCAACTTCAGTCGCACGAAAGAACCAGACGCACGACTCAACACTCCATTCGCACGAATTAACCCTCAATCGGGCGAATCAGCTTCATTCGTACGATTGAACCTTCATTCGTACGACTGGC
Source organism: Flaveria ramosissima (assembly GCA_025215565.1). NCBI lineage: Eukaryota > Viridiplantae > Streptophyta > Magnoliopsida > Asterales > Asteraceae > Flaveria > Flaveria ramosissima. The sequence goes on along the minus strand of CM046034.1, from coordinate 47,842,295 downwards.
ATTCAGTCGTACCACACAACACCCAATCGCACGACTCAACCTCCATACGCACGAATCAACCTTCATTCGTACGAATCAGCTTCATTCGTACGACTGAACCTTCATTCATGCGATTGGCCTTCAGTCGTGCGATACACGCACAATCGCACACATTCATTCGGTCGCATGACTCAATCGCACACATACACACAGTCGCACGACTCAGTCGCACGACACACCCAGTCGCACAACTCAGTCGCACGATTGACTCAGATGCATGATTCAGTCGCACGACTCACCTAGTCGCACGGCTCAATTGCATGACAGACCCAGTCGCCTGAACAGCAGAATCGCGACTGCTGAGGGGCTGAGCAGCCTCCGGCTGCTCCGAGCACGGTTTTTACACAACAAGGACTTCCAGAAACACACTACAAACATACACAAACAGGAAAAACACGCAGAAAGACATCACACGCACCCACACGACCTCATGTGTTCGGGTTGAACCCGAACACCCGAAACCCTAGTTTGGACAGCCGTGAATAAGCAAGAAAAGGGACAACCAAAGTCGTCTACCTGCTAGAATGGAGTAGAATCGGTTGCAGATGAAGTCTAGACGGTGAAAACGAGACCAAACGGGGCGGTTTTGGTGTAAGGATGAAGATGAAAGGTGAAGAAGAAGAAGATGAAGAAGAAGGTGAAGTGAATGAGGCTAGGGCTGGAATATGGGTTTATATTCCCAGCCCAAGTTTGCAAAATATCGATTTTAGTCCCTGCACTTAATCCCCGAGTTTCCCAAATGTTATTTCGGTTGAAAACAACTTTATTAGGTTAATTATATTAATGATAAAAATGCATTTAATGATGTTTGTAACTTAAAAATGGTTTTTATTAATGATAATAATATTATGTAAAAACGGTATATTTGGCGCTAACGGTGATGAAAGTTTTAAAAGTTTTTAAAGATAGCACACGATCACAATGAATGCACAAGCACAACGATGATAGAGAAAGCATAATATCCACACAAAGAGTCAATAAAGATGAAGGATGAATGTTCAAAGAATAGTTAACGGAAAACCACGTTAATTGACGGACCTTTAGGTGACGGATGTCACAGTATCCCCCAGTTGAGAGAATTTCGTCCCGAAATTCAGCTGGAGTTAGGTCCAAGAGTGTCATCCTCGAATAGATGTGGATATTTAAGTTTCATCTGATCTTCCCGTTCCCATGTAAACTCTGGTCCTCGTTTTGAATTCCATCTCACACGGACAATTGGTATTCTACTGCGCTTCAATTGCTTGACCTTTCGATCCATGATCTCAATGGGTTCCTCAACAAAATGAAGCTTTTCGTCAATCTTGATTTCCTCAATTGGTACGTGAAGAGATTCGTCAACCAAACACTTCTTGAGGTTCGACATGTGGAAAGTATCATGCACACCGCTGAGTTCTTGTGGCAACCTTAGTCGGTAAGCCACTGGACCGATTCTTTCTGTAATCTTGAATGGTCCTACGTATCTTGGGGCTAACTTCCCTTTCTTTCCAAATTGAACGATTCCTTTCCAAGGAGAGACTTTAAGTAAAACCGATCCCTGATGTTGAATTCTAGAGGCTTTCGACGGTTGTCGGCATAGCTCTTTTGGCGATCTCTGGAAGCTTTTAGTCGGTCTTTGATTTGAAAGATCTTGTCAGTTGTTTCTTGAATGATCTCTGGGCCTGTTAACTGACTTTCACCAATCTCGGCCCAACAAAAGGGAAATATGCATTTCCTTCCATATAACGCTTCGAAAGGAGCACATCCAATGCTTGTATGGTAGCTGTTGTTGTAAGAGAACTCAATCAACGGTAGATGAGCATCCCAACTACCACCAAAGTCAATTACACACGCCCTCAACATGTCTTCTAGCATTTGTATAGTTCGTTCACTTTGGTCATCTGTCTGAGGGTGATAGGCGGTACTCATATCTAATCGAGTGCCCATCGCTTTCTGTAGTGTCTGCCAAAATCGTGAAGTAAATCGGCTGTCACGGTCGGATATGATTGACACCGGTACTCCGTGTCTTATCACGACCTCTTTTATGTACAGTCTTGCCAACTTATCGATTTTGTAGTCTTCTCGGATCGGCAAGAAATGAGCTGATTTCGTCATTCGATCCACTACGACCCATATCGAGTCATGCCCGCTGCTTGTTCTAGGGAGTTTGGTAATAAAATCCATAGCTATATTCTCCCATTTCCACTCGGGAATTTTAGGTTGCTGTAATAATCTCGATGGTTTCTGATGTTCAGCTTTAACTTTCGAGCATGTTAAGCATCTGCTTACGTACATAGTAATGTCTTTCTTCATGCCTGGCCACCAGTATAGATCCTTAAGATCATGATACATCTTGTCTGCACCAGGATGAATAGAATATCGCGTCTTGTGGGCTTCATCAATGACTAAGGTACGTACACCTCCCCATCTGGGTACCCATATACGATCCATGAAGTACTGTATACCATCATCCTTGCAAATCATCTGTTTATCCAACCCTCGGAATTCTTCTCCCGCAAGGTTTTCTTCTTTCAATGCTTCACTTTGGGTAATTTGGATTTGAGCTTTCAAGTTCGTTTGAATTGTCAATCCCAACGCTCGAGCACGTAGAGGTTTCACGCGTTCTTTGCGGCTTAAAGCATCAGCCACCACGTTAGCTTTCCCCGGATGATACCGGATTTCGCAATCGTAGTCACTAAGTAGTTCTACCCAACGTCGCTGACGCATATTTAGTTCCTTCTGATCCAGGATATGTTGGATGCTCTTATGATCTGTGAAGATGATGCATTTGGTTCCATACAGGTAATGCCTCCAAATCTTGAGTGCAAATACTACAGCACCCAACTCAAGATCATGAGTTGTATAGTTCTTTTCGTGCACCTTAAGTTGTCGCGAAGCGTAGGCAATCACCTTATCCTTCTACATTAGTACACATCCCAATCCTTGATGAGAAGCATCGCAATATACCACAAAATCATCAGTTCTGTCTGGGAGGGACAATATAGGTGCGTTGCACAACTTCTCTTTCAACGTTTGGAACGCTTGTTCTTGTGCATGTCCCCAATCAAACTTCTTGTCTTTCTGAGTCAGCAGTGTTAATGGCTGCGCGATCTTTGAAAAATTCGCGATGAAGCGTCGATAGTAACCGGCCAATCCTAAGAATTGCCGTATCTCTGATGGTGTCTGGGGTGCATCCCGTTTCTTCACCGCTTCGATCTTGCCGGGATCTACATGAATCCCGTCTTCGTTAACCACATGACCCAAAAACTTCACCTCTCGCAACCAAAATTCACACTTCGAGAACTTGGCGAAAAGTTTCTCTTCCCGTAACAGTTCAAGTATTGCTCGAAGGTGTTCTTCATGATCCTCTTTCGATCGGGAGTAGATAAGTATATCGTCTATGAACACGATCACAAACTTATCCAAATAAGGTTTGCACACCCGATTCATTAGGTCCATAAACACCGCTGGTGCGTTAGTCAACCCGAACGGCATGACCAAGAACTCATAGTGCCCATAACGAGTTCTAAACGTTGTCTTCGGTATGTCGTCCTCGAAAACCCTTAGCTGATGATATCCAGAACGAAGGTCGATCTTTGAGAAATATGAAGCTCCTTGCAGCTGATCAAACAGATCGTCGATCTTGGGGAGAGGATACCGATTCTTCACGGTTAACTTGTTCAACTCACGGTAATCGATACACATGCGGAACGACCCATCCTTCTTTTTGACAAATAATACCGGTGCTCCCCACGGTGAGTGACTCGGTCGAATAAAACCCTTCTCCAGTAGTTCCTGTAACTGGCTAGATAACTCTTGCGTTTTTGATGGCGCTAACCGATATGGCGTCTTTGCTACCGGTGTAGCTCCAGGAACCAACTCTATACGAAATTCCACCTGTCGTGGAGGAGGCAAACCAGACAAGTCATCAGGAAATACATCTGGGTAGTCCCGTACCACTGGAATATCTACTAGTTTCCTCTCTTCGTCCTTCTTTTCTACCACATGAGCCAGAAAAGCGTAGCACTGTTTTCGTAAACTTCGGCGTGCTTTCATGCAAGAGATAAGCTTTAAGTTCCTTCCCGGTCGTTCTCCTTGAATCTTGAGTACCTCCCCGTTTGGCATGGGGATTCGTACTACTTTCTCCCGACAGACAATCTCTGCTCCAATTAGCGACAACCAATCCATACCCACAATCACGTCGAAACTTCCTAGCTCAAAAGGTATCAAGTCTATATCGAAGGCATGGTCCTCCAATATTATCGAGCACTTCCTAATAATCCCATCGGCCTGAACAACCCTACCATTGGCCATTTCTACAGAGTAGCTAGTTTCTAGCCTACTAGGACTCAAATCAAGCAATTGCACAAACTCAGAAGATATATAGCTATTGTCTGCTCCAGTATCAAATAATATAGATGCGAAGTGATGATTGAGTAAGTGCGTACCCGTGACAACATTCAAGTCCTGACGAGCATCGTTGGCTCCGATGACAAATGCACGTCCCCGAGCTGTGTTTCCTTGGTTTGTCGGGCCTTGATTCCCAGCTATAGCCATCACTTGCTGCTGGTTGTTCCCTTGTTGACCCGGTGCCCGATTCAGTCTGGGGCACATGTTTCTGTAGTGATCAGGGCCTCCACACTCATAACAGGCCCTTACATTCCCGGCGGGGTTAACCGCGTTGACCGGTGCCACCAGATTCGGCGCTGTTCTGCAATCTCTCGCTAGATGCCCCGGGCGTCTACAGTTTGCGCATACCCGGCCCTGCATTCCTGGGGGATGATGATAGTTGCACCTGTCACATTTGGGGTGCGGCCCAACATACTCTCTTTTGCCCTGAGTCACGGCCACAAAATTTCTGGTTGTCTTGGCCCTCTTGTCAAACTTCCCAGCACTCGACCGGCTCGTTTCCCCAACATCCTTCATTTTCTCTGCTCCTCTACCCAAAACCCCTGTTCTCACCATTTCATCAGTTAGAGCGCCAGCCTTCAGAATTGCTCTCTGGATCGTAGGAGGAGCAGCTGATGTTACCATCACCCGGATTTGAGGCGCAAGTCCCCAAATGTACCTCTTGATCCTCTTTGATTCCGGCGTGACCAGATGCGGAACCAATCTTGCCAACTCATGGAATCGATCAGTGTAAGCTGCATGCCCAGCCCCCACCATACCATGATTCCAGAATTCATGCTCCAGTTTCTGCATCTCATTGAGGGGGCAGTATTCCTCGGTGATCAATGCCTTGAATTCATCCCATGACATTTGCATCGCTGATTCTCTTCCCCTAGCTTGAACCTGGGTGTTCCACCAGGTTAGGGCCTTGCCCTGTAATGAACACGTGGCATACTTGATTCTCTGGTTATCGAGGCATTCGCTGATGTCAATCACTGCCTCCATCTTCTCAAGCCATCTGGTTAGGGCTATCGCCCCACCTTTCCCATCAAATTCTCTCGGTTTGCAGGCCACAAACTCCTTGTATGAACACCCCCGTCTAGCATTAACAACCCCAGTCTCAATACCGGCTGTTCCACCATTTTCGGTCTCCTGATTACTTTCGTTCCCAGTCGGGTTTCCATTTCCCACTTCTGTTTCGATCCCACCTTGACCTCTTTCTCCATTATCCTCATTATCATTGCCACCATCCCCGTAGGGGTGGTGTTGCTGGAGTGTATCGCTCACTTGGGCCACGATAGTAGGAATCAGTGAGGCCAACTGTTGAGCGATCAGAGCTGCCATCTCAGAGTTTCCCGTTTCCTGATTGTTACTGGTAGGACCATCACTTGTTCTTGGTGCTCTACCTCTGCCTCTGCCTCTGCCCCTCGGGGCTTCACTTCCGCCACTATTGCTGTGGGTAACTCTTCGAGGCGGCATTTTCTAAGCATAAAAGTAGTAAACACATAAGCTTAAATCACTTCAAAGTGTATTATCCATAACACTCATCAAAGTCCAGCATTCCAAGTTAATATCACACTTATAGTCACCACACATCGCATGCAAGTCGTGTAGTTCTCACACCATGAATTGGTAATGTCTCAACAATAGTCCATCATAAGAGTTGTAAATCCATGTATATAATCATGTTTAGTCTAGCAGAGGTTGTCTATCTCCTCCTCTTTCGAGGTTTCAGACATAACCTCCTTAGGGTCAATCTCAATGTCGGAGGTCAAGCGCAATAGCATGATCTGTGAAGATCTCTTCGGATTTAATACCCGGATTTGATAAACCAACTCGGCGCGTAGAGGGAACGGAAGATCCAATAGAAGCATCCCATAAGGAGTGAGCACAAGAGCTCTCTCACAGGGTGAAAAGATCACATAACAGATAGATAAACGAATCAAGTAAAGAGGAACACATACACGAGATATAATATGCATACAGATCCTAGCATGCAAATCTACATGAAGGTTCCTAGGTTATAGTATAGGTCAAGCGTATTGCCTAATTCTCTATAACCAATGGCTCTGATACCAATCTGTCACACCCCCGCTAAAAGCGGAAACACGGGGATGTAACGAGATCGGGATCGTTATAACACATGGTAAGCGATAGAGATGCAATATAATAAATGATGACAAGCGTGTCATGTCACACCCCCGCTAAAAGCGGAAACACGGGGATGTAACGAGACCGGGATCGTCATAACACATGGTAAGCGATAGAGAGCAATATAAATACATGATGACAAGCGTGTCATGACGACACCCGACAACAAGGGGACTTGTGTCGTGTTTAGTCAATGTTCACGACAACATAGCCATAAGCAACATGATAATGATAACACATATTCACATAAGATGAAATCGTAAATGTTAATTCCCACAACCCGGGAACAAGTTTCAAAAGTTGGTAATTGTTTACAAGCGATAACATTGTTCAAAAGATTGTTTAACAAAATATGTTAAGTCCCAAAAATGCATCCTAGGGTCTCCACTAAGGCAGCACACCTAGATTCCTGGACTTGCATGATCACCTGAAAAGATATGCTTAAAACGGTCAACATAATTGTTGGTGAGCTCGCAGGTTTATGTAATAAAAATGTAAGTGATGCTGTAATAAGTAAGCGTGTCGGAATACCATGAATACAGTTATATACACAAGTAAATATCACATGACATGAGCTTTGCAACCAAACCTAGCGACGTACACAAAGAAATTGTCGGCATATATTCACCCAAGGGCCCGTTCCTGGCCACTGATGGAACCAACTAGTATACCATCGAACGAGGGTGGGGGTGTCAACCCAGTAGTACTACCAATACATAACCGTCGGTTCCCACACTGGAATTAAATAGTTGCAAAGATAGAACCACACAACAGACCCAAGCATGTATCAAATAGTACTTGCAACACAGTATCACGTTGATTCCTTGTATGTAAAATGTATGTAAGTTGTACAGCATTGAAATTATGTAAGCATACTTTTCCCCCAAGTTGTAAATGATTGAAATATTGTATAAGCGTAAAAAGGGGCCACGAAACTCACTTGTTAGGTGGTAAGTATGTATGATCGATGTATCCCAAATGTTGAATGCAAACAAACAGTCAAACACCTATTGACAGTTATTGTATAGCATTAGTGATATGATATATGTATAAGCGCGCAATAATGATGGGTCGGTTCGGGTCGAATCGGCTGGGTCGCGTATAACACACACAGACTGACACACGTACTAGATCTTATGTAGATCCAAGTACAAGACATTGTCGAATGATGTTTAAGTAAAAGTCTCGTTATTATTGAAGAAGCATTGAATAAGTATCAATAGTTATAAGTCAATTTGATCGTTGTAAAGCGTTAGTTCAATTTGTTCAAAATAGTTTCTGTGCCCTTTCTCGCGTTGACTTTAATATTTGTGGCCGAATAATGGCATTATTGTGTTAGTGTTACCTCAACACCACACGACTTACTCACACCACGCATAAGGGATCAAACACAACAATTTCAGTCGCATAACTAGGTCAGACGCATGACTCAACCTCCATTCATGCGAATCAACCCTCAATTGTGCGAATCACCTTCATTCGTACGATTGAGCCTTCATTCGTATGACTGGCATTCAGTCGTACCACACAACACCCAATCGCACGACTCAACTTCCATACGCACGAATCAACCTTCAATCGTGCGAATTAGCTACTTTCGTACGACTGAACCTTCATTCGTGCGATTGGACTCCAGTCGTGCGAATCACGCACAGTCGCACACATTCAGTCGGTCACCTGACTCAATCGCACACAATCACTCAATCGCATGACTCAATCGCATACACTCAGTCGCACGCATGACTCATTCGCATACAGACACTCAGTCGCACAACTCAGTCGCACGACATGCCTAGTCGCACAACCCAGTCGCGGCGATTGACTCAGACGCATGATCCAGTCGCACGACCCACTCAGTCGCACGGCTCAATCGCATGGATGACCCAGTCGCCTGATCTGCAGAATCGCGACTGTGGTCGGGGTGAGCAGCCCCCGAGCTACTCTAAACACGGGTTTTACACCACAAAGACCTCCAGAAACACTCAACAAACATACACAAGCATGAAACACAAGCAAAAGACCTCACACGCACCCATACGACCTTGTGTGTTCGGGTTGAACCCGAACACCCGAAACCCTAGTTTGGACAGCCGTGAAATGGCTAGAAAACGGACAACCAAAGACAACTACCTGCTAGAGAGGGGTAGTCTAAGCTGTAGACGGTGTCAAGACGAAGAAAACAAGACCTCTCGGGTTGGATTTGGTGCAAAAATGGTGATTTTGTGTGTGTAGAGGGTGAAGATGAAGAAGATGGTGATAATGAGGATTAGGGCTGGTATGAGGGTATTTATACCCAGCCCAAGTTTGCAAAATTACAAGTTTAGTCCCTGCACTTAACCCCCGAGTTTTCCCAAATTTGGTTCGGTTGAAAAACGACTTTATTAGATGTTTTATTATAATTGTAAAAGTTCATTTAATGTTGTTATGACTTAAGAAATGGTTATGTTAAAAATATTTATTATATTTATGAAATGATATATTTGACGTTTTCAAAAATGAAAGTTTTAAAAGTCTTTTTAAGGTTAACACATGGTTATAACGAATGCACACACAACGATAATAATGCACATATGATATCCACATAAAGAGTCAAATAAGGATGAGGAATGAGCGATCAAAGAATGTTTAATGGAGAATCACGTTAATTGACGGACCTTAAAGTGACGGATGTCACAGTATCCCACAGTTGAGAGAATTCGTCCCGAAATTCAGCTGGAGTTAGGTCCAAGAGTGTCATCCTCGAAGAGATGTGGATATCATGTGTGCATTATTATCGTTGTGTGTGCATTCGTTATAACCATGTGTTAACCTTAAAAAGACTTTTAAAACTTTCATTTTTGAAAACGTCAAATATATCATTTCATAAATATAATAAATGTTTTTAACATAACCATTTCTTAAGTCATAACAACATTAAATGAACTTTTACAATTATAATAAAACATCCAATAAAGTCGTTTTTCAACCGAACCAAATTTGGGAAAACTCGGGGGTTAAGTGCAGGGACTAAACTTGTAATTTTGCAAACTTGGGCTGGGTATAAATACCCTCATACCAGCCCTAATCCTCATTATCACCATCTTCTTCATCTTCACCCTCTACACACACAAAATCACCATTTTTACATCAAATCCAACCCGAGAGGTCTTGTTTTATTCGTCTTGACACCGTCTACAGCTTAGACTACCCCTCTCTAGCAGGTAGTTGTCTTTGGTTGTCCGTTTTCTAGCCATTTCACGGCTGTCCAAACTAGGGTTTCGGGTGTTCGGGTTCAACCCGAACACCCAAGGTCGTATGGGTGCGTGTGAGGTCTCTTTGCTTGTGTTTCATGCTTGTGTATGTTTGTTGAGTGTTTCTGGAGGTCTTTGTGGTGTAAAACCTGTGTTTAAAGCAGCTCGGGGGCTGCTCACCCCGACCACAGTCGCGATTCTGCAGATCAGGCGACTGGGTCATCCATGCAATTGAGCCGTGCGACTGAGTGGGTCGTGCGACTGGATCATGCGTCTGATTCAATCGCGCGACTGAGTTGTGCGACTAGGCATGTCGTGCGACTGAGTTGTGCGACTGAGTGTCTGTATGCGAATGAGTCATGCGTGCGACTGAGTGTATGCGATTGAGTCATGCGATTGTGTGATTGTGTGCGATTGAGTCAGGTGACCGACTGAATGTGTGCGACTGTGCGTGATTCGCACGACTGGAGTCCAATCGCACGAATGAAGGTTTAGTCGTACGAAAGTAGCTAATTCGCACGATTGAAGGTTGATTCGTGCGTATGGAAGTTGAGTTGTGCGATTGGGTGTTGTGTGGTACGACTGAATTCCAGTCATACGAATGAAGGCTCAATCGTACTAATGAAGCTGATTCGCATGATTGAGGGTTGATTCGCACGAATGGAGGTTGAGTCGTGCGTCTGACCTTGTTATGCGACTGAAATTGTTGTGTTTGATCCCTTATGCGTGGTGTGAGTAAGTCGTGTGGTGTTGAGGTAACACTAACCCAATAATGCCATTATTCGGCCACAAATATTAAAGTCAACGCGAGAAAGGGCACAGAAACTATTTTGAACAAATTGAACTAACGCTTTACAACGATCAAATTGACTTATAACTATTGATACTTATTCAATGCTTCTTCAATAATAATGAGACTTTTACTTAAACATCATCATTAATGGCGACAATGTCTTGTACTTGGATCTACATAAGATCTAGTACGTGTGTCACTCTATGTGTGTGATACGCGACCCAGCCGATACGACCCGAACCGACCCATCATTATTGTGCGCTTATACATATATCATATCATTAATGCTATACAATAACTGTCAATAGGTGTTTGACTGTTTATTTGCATTCAACATTTGGGATACATCGATCATACATACTTACCACCTAACAAGTGAGTTTCGTGGCCCCTTTTTACGCTTATACAATATTTCAATCATTTACAACTTGGGGGAAAAGTATGCTTACACAATTTCAATGCTGTACAACTTACATACATTTTACATACAAGGAATCAACGTGATACTGTGTTGCAAGTACTATTTGATACATGCTTGGGTCTGCTTTGTGGTTCTATCTTTGCAACTATTTAATTCCAGTGTGGAACCGACGGTTAGGTATTGGTAGTACTACTGGGTTGACACCCCCACCCTCGTTCGATGGAATACTAGTTGGTACCATCAGTTGCCAGGAACGGGCCCTTGGGTGAATATATGCCGACAATTTCTTTGTGTACGTCGCTAGGTTTGGTTGCAAAGCTCATGTCATGTGATATTTACTTGTGTATATAACTGTATTAACGGTATTCCGACACGCTTACTTATTACAGCATCACTTACATTTTTATTACATAAACCTGCGAGCTCACCAACAATTATGTTGACCGTTTTAAGCATATCTTTTCAGGTGATCATGCAAGTCCAGGAATCTAGGTGTGCTGCCTTAGTGGAGACCCTAGGATGCATTTTGGGACTTAACATATTTTGTTAAACAATCTTTTGAACAATGTTATCGCTTGTAAACAATTATCAACTTTTGAAACTTGTTCCCGGGTTGTGGGAATTAACATTTACGATTTCATCTTATGTGAATATGTTTTATCATTATCATGTTGCTTATGGCTATGTTGTCGTGAACATTGACTAAACACGACACAAGTCCCCTTGTTGTCGGGTGTCGTCATGACACGCTTGTCATCATGTATTTATATTGCTCTCTATCGCTTACCATGTGTTATGACGATCCCGGTCTCGTTACATCCCCGTGTTTCCGCTTTTAGCGGGGGTGTGACAAATTGGTATCAGAGATGCAATATAATAAATGATGACAAGCGTGTCATGACGAAACCCGACAACAAGGGGACTTGTGCCGTGTTTAGTCAATGTTCACGATAACATAGCCATAAGCATAAACATGTTAAATGATTCACATAGCCAAGTAGTAACAATTGTAATATAAATTCCCACAACCCGGGAACAAGTATCAAAAGAATATAATTGTTTGATCAGACTACAACATTGTTCAAAATAATTGTTTGTCAAATATGTTTAGTCTCAAAAATGCATCCTAGGGTCTCCACTAAGGCAGCACACCTAGATCCTCAATTTGCATGATCACCTGAAAAGATATGATCAAAATGGTTGATGTGCTCCAAATTATACATAAAAATCCTATGAAAAGCACATCAATTATTCCTTAATATCTTCCTTAAAATGATGAAAATGTACTTAAAAGTGTTAAATTGTGTTTTCAGGTGTTTAAAAGGGCAAGATGGACAAAAGGAGCATATTTAACAAGAAATTGAAGCAATCCGAGCTTTGGACTCCAAGCATGGGGCCGTGACTCATTAAGCACGCTCCCATGCCTTGCCAGAAACACACCCCCGTGCTAAATTAACACACCCCCGTGCTTGGACATCTGACAGGACAAAAAGTACTGTCCCCTAAAAGTAGACACGGGGACGTGCCCCATAAGGCACGGGGCCGTGCCCCACCACCAACACGGGGCCGTGCCCCATTTAGCACGAGGCTGTGCCCGACACAACCTGCATGTACGAGCCGACCAACTTTCGTAAGCATTGTACTAGCACGGGGCCGTGCCTTTTAGGCACGGGGCCATGCTTAAACACTCCGGAAAGCCTATAAATAGAAGCCTAAGCTCACCATTTTTGGCAAGCTTTGGTGGGAGAGTTACTCTGCAGAATTCTCTCGGGAATCAAGACTTCAAGATCATTCGGAAGCTCGGGAGGTGCATACAACACTTGGAAGAAGCTTGGGATCACCTAAACGTCATCCATTGTGGATTATCGGTTTGATTGTTCCATTTAACCGATGATCACTTATCTATCTTCTTTGTTATCTGTTGTTATGTTAAAGCTCATAATGAGCTAAACTCTACTTATCATCCTAATAGGATGAAACTTATGTAATTTGTGATAAACTAATGGTGTGATAAGTATTATGTTAATGTTATGGTGGTCTTGGGAAAACTATTGATGGGTAGCATCGACATTTGAACGGGAAGTTATAACTTTATGGTTTGTGATTGTGATTGTCATACAAGGTTGAAAACCGTATGATTAACTTTCATTCGCGAAACTGGTCTTCATAATAAATCCATGGCTAATGAACTAGAAATGGTTATTAGAAATCATATCACTTTAACTTTCTGATCATTTGCGGGTTCCCTTTTATTAGTTCGGAAACTTCAGTAATTGTTACGGTTTTCTAAAATTAATGGTATGTTAGGAAGGAACCTGATCAACTCTCTTTTTAACATTAAATTATGTTTTCAGAAATCGTATGTCAAATAGGACACAAAAGATTTACCTACATTACTAGGGCTTTGATCTGAGCAGTAAACTCAGCCTGACAAGATCAAGTCACTACGGCAGCAGGATAGTCGAGAAATCGCACCGTCTCATCTTTATAAACATTAACATAATCACATCACATCACCAATTCATCACAATTACATAAGTGGAGTCTAATTAGGATGATAACTTTTATTCCCTGATTTTAAATCCAAACGCTTCAATTCTTATTTTACTTTCTTTTTATTATTGTTTACTTTTAAACCCTAAAAATCTTTCCAATACAAAATATCACTCTCTTTAACAAAAACCAAATCTGATAGTCAAACATCAAGTTTGTTGAGTAGGCTAGGTGTGTCCACGGATTGATACTCGGTTCTTACCAACACTATATTACCACACGACAGGTACACTGCCTTTTGTGTGTGTGGTTTAGTATTAGTAACAACCAATTAAAACTAAATCTGTGCAATAAATCTTTATCAAATATATATACTATCCGCAAACCATCAAGTTTTTGGCGCCGTTGCCGGAGACACACGGCAGTTTGAAAGACAAACTAAATTTTTGACTATCTTGCATTTAACCTGTTAATATATTTTTGTTTAAACTTCATTTTTATTTGTAGGTAGTTTGCCTTAGTTAGTTTAGTTATTTTTGCCTGATTCATTTTAAGCCTTAGTTAGTTTATGCTTCCTTAAGTTAGTGTATGTCCGACTCGTCTAGTTCTGAACTTGTTCCGCCTCTTCCGGAACCCGAACGACTTTTCCATCAAAGATTGTGCAAAAGATCACAACAAGAAGCACCAGTCATTGAAGAAGACATTTTGGAAGATACACCATCTGAAGAAGGCATGGCTAACCAAGACGAGGAAATGAAGATGACACACTATGCCACACCGTCAATAGATGGTTATGAGTCTAGTGTTGTTCAACCAGCAATAGCGGCCAACAATTTCGAGATTAAGTCTAGTATTATCCGACTTGTAGAAAACTCTGTTCAGTTCCATGGGTTACAAGACGAAGACCCTAATGCTCACATCTCACGATTCCTTCGTATTTGTGCGACCTTCAAAATCAATAACTGTTCAGACGACGCCATTCGACTAAGACTTTTTCCATTTTCACTTCGAGGCCGAGCCATCGATTGGCTTGATTCACTTCCGCCTGGTTCCATCACCACATGGGCGGGAATGGCTGAACAATTCCTTTTGAAATACTTTCCACCCGATCGTACTGCCAAACTAAGAAGCAGCATCACAAGTTTCCGTCAAGACAATGATGAATCATTACACGCAGCATGGGAGAGATATAAAAGTCTCCTTCGGAGATGCCCACATCACGGACTTGATCTGTGGCTGCAGTGTCAAACCTTTTACGATGCGATTAGTGGAGCCTACAAGCAAGCAGTAGACCAAAGTGCTGGAGGAGATTTTGGAAGTGTCACGCCAACAGAAGCATATCAAGCCTTAGAAAGAGCAGCTAAGAAGAGCTTTGCTTACAATCCTTTAAGAACCAAACCCAGTTCTAAAGGTATTCATCATGTAGACTCTGAAACCCTAATTGCAGCCCAATTAGAAGCTCTAACCAAAAAATTTGAACAATTGCAAAGCGAGCTAAAGAAAACTCCAACACGATGCAACACATGTGGAAATTCACACAAGACCAACGAGTGCCCACAAGGCGTTATGATGGTTGAAGATGTTGACTACGTAGGAGGCCCAAACAACTCATACAATTCAAATTGGGGAAACAACTCGAATTACAGAGATGCTGACAGTAACCAATAATCATCTGGATTCAACCGAAGGCCACCTTACCAACAACAGAAACCACCATACCAAGGTCCAAGCAGTAGTAACCAAGACCGTGGAGCATCATCAATGGAAGACTTATTGCAGCAATTGTTGTTAACCACACAAGCTACAGATGAGTACATACGAAAATCTGATAGAAGAAATGAGGAGAGGTTCCAAAGAAACGAAGCTGACATCAAAAGCAACAAAGCATTATTACAGACCATAGAGCACCAAGTAGGTCAAATAGCACAACAACTCTCTGAAAGACCTCAAGGAGCTTTGCCCAGCAACACTGTGACAAATCCTAATGCTCAAGTCAAAGCCATCACCACCAAGAGTGGCAAAACCACTCAAGGTGATGCACCCGCATTACAACCCATCCTTGAAGAAGTAGAAACTGAAACTCCAAGTAATGCGAGTGATAAGCAAAAGCAACCCGTTGTTATTGAAGAACCAGTAAAGAAATACGTTCCACCACCTCCATATCCAGGTCGTTTGAGACAACAGAGAATGGAGGCACAATATGGCAAATTCCTTGGGTTGTTCAAGCAACTCCACATCAATCTGCCTTTGGTGGAGGCCTTAGCACAAATGCCAAACTACGCTAAGTTTCTAAAAGGTGTCTTGTCAAACAAAAAGAAGCTGGAAGAGTTATC
Source organism: Flaveria ramosissima (assembly GCA_025215565.1). Classification (NCBI taxonomy): domain Eukaryota; kingdom Viridiplantae; phylum Streptophyta; class Magnoliopsida; order Asterales; family Asteraceae; genus Flaveria; species Flaveria ramosissima. Next base: position 47,826,470 of record CM046034.1, on the reverse strand, counting down.
ACACGTAGTTTTGAATTAGGAATGCTCTGCAGTTCTTCAAAACAAACTACCTCAAAAGATGACTAATCCAGGAAGTTTCACCATACCTTGCCTAATAGGAAATCTTTCTGTCATTAATGCGTTAGCTGATTTAGGTGCTAGCTAACCTTATGCCTTATGCGGTTTTTGAAAAATTAAACTTAGGTGAACCTAGACCTACCCGTATGAGCATCCAGTTAGCTGACCGTTCTGTCAAATATCCGAGGGGCATCGTTGAAAATCTCTTAGTTAAAATTGACAAATTCGTATTTCCCGTTGATTTTGTGATCCTAGACATGGATGAGGACAAAAATGTTCCTCTTATCCTAGGTCGACCTTTCTTAGCGACTGCTCGAGCCCTCATTGATGTTTGTACAGGTAAACTCACGCTTAGAGTAGACGAGGAGGAAGTAACTTTCGATATAGGCCAATCCATGAAACACCCTCAACATCATGATGACTCACTCTATTAGTTGATGCTTGCGATTCGATCATAAGCCGTCATTTGAAGGAAGCCCTTCAAAATGAAGCTTGCAATACTTAATTAATAGAAGTCACAATCACCGAACCCATCTGTGAAAACCAAACCATTCCAGAACTTGAAGTTGACGAAACATCATTTCATCAAGAAGCATTTGAGATTATTGAGCAAGATTTAGAACCAAAAGCCAAACCTTCTATCGAAGACCCTCCAGTCTTAGAGCTCAAAGAACTTCCATCTCCTCTCGAATACGCTTTTCTTGAAAACATCTCAACTTCATGTCATAATCTCATCCGCCTTATCAATTGATGAGAAGAACAAGTTGCTCAATGTGCTTAAGGCACACAAACGAGCAATTGCATGGAAAATCATGGACATCAAGGGAATCAATCCATCCTTTTGCACTCATAAAATATTGATGGAGGAGAACTTCAAATCCGTCATTCAACCTCAAAGACGTTTAAACCCGAGCATGCAAGAGGTGGTGAAGAAAGAAGTAATCAAACTGCTAGATGCCGGTTTGATTTACCCTATTTTTGATTCGCCTTGGGTCAGTCCTGTCCAAGTTGTTCCAAAGAAAGGAGGAATGACTATTGTAACTAACGAGAAGAATGAGCTTATTCCCACTCGTACGGTTACAGGATGGAGAGTTTGCATAGACTATCGCAAACTCAATGACGCCACAAGGAAAGATCACTTCCCTCTTCCTTTCATCGACCAAATGCTTGAGAGATTGTCTGGAAAAATGTTCTATTGTTTTCTGGATGGTTTTTCAGGTTATTTTCAAATTCCTATTGCTCCCGAAGATCAAGAAAAGACAACATTCACCTGTCCATATGGCACATTTGCTTATCGGCGAATGCCCTTTGGCTTGTGTAATGCTCCTGCTACATTTCAAAGATGCATGGTAGCAATTTTTCATGAGATGATTCAACACTCAATGGAAGTTTTCATGGATGATTTCTCCATCTTTGGAAACTCATTTGAGCAATGTCTTGAAAACCTGGAAGAGATGCTAGTTAGATGTGAAGACTCCAACCTTGTTTTAAATTGGGAAAAGTGCCACTACATGGTTACGGAAGAAATAGTGTTAGGACACAAAATCTCTCGAGCAGGGCTTGAAGTCAATCAAGCCAAAGTCGACACTATTTCTAAACTTCCGCATCCCACAACCGTGAAAGACATCAGAAGTTTCCTAGGACATGCAGGATTCTACCGTCGTTTCATTAAAGATTTCTCAAAAATCGCTCGACCAATGACTCAACTCCTGGAGAAAGACGCAAAATTCGTATTTTCTGATGAATGCATTACTGCATTCAAATTGCTTAAGGAGAGATTGGTAACTGCTCCAATCATGGTTTCCCCAGATTGGACACTACCATTTGAGCTCATGTGCGATGCAAGCGATTTCGCGGTGGGAGCTGTATTAGGACAGAGGAAAGACAAGCAATTTCACCCAATTCATTATGCGAGCAAAACCCTAAATGATGCACAAGAAAACTACACTACCACCGAAAAAGAACTTCTTGCGGTAGTTTTCGCGTTCGATAAATTCCGCTCGTATCTCATCCTTTCAAAGACAATTGTTTACACCGATCATGCAGCCCTTCGTTATTTGTTCAACAAACAAGATGCAAAGCCGAGATTGATCCGTTGGATTCTTCAGCTTCAAGAATTTGATATCGAAATTCTTGATAAGAAAGGAGCGGAAAATCTAGCGGCTGATCATCTCTCGCGTCTTGAGTACTCAAGTCCATCACAAACTGAGGAAGCCAAAATAAACGACAATTTTCCTCATGAATTCCTTATGCACATTCAATCCTCAATCGATGAACACCCTTGGTTCGCCGATTTTTCGAATTACGTAGCAAGCGGAATCCTTCTCAAAGGAATGACTTATCAGCAAAAGAAGAAGTTCTTTACTGATATCAAACATTACTATTGGGAGGATCCGTATCTATTCAGAATCGGTGCAGACCAACTCATTCGAAGATGCGTATATGGAAGTGAAGCAGAACAAATTCTAAGGCACTGTCATGAAGGACCCACAGGAGGACACCATGGAGCAACCTTAACAGCCAAGAAAGTATTCGACTCTGGATTTTACTGGCCCACGATCTTCAAAGATGCTCAGAATGTGGTACGCACCTGTGATGCATGTCAAAGAGCAACCAATATCTCGACACGGGATGAGATGCCTCAGAAACCAGTTCAAGTATGCGAGATATTTGATATATTGGGTATTGATTTCATGGGGCCATTCCCAGTGTCATTTGGCAATCGTTACATCTTGGTAGCAGTTGATTACGTTTCAAAATGGGCTGAAGCTCAAGCCCTGCCTACCAATGATGCCAGGAACGTTGTCAAATTCCTTAAGAAACTATTTTCTCGTTTTGGTACCCCCAAAGCTCTGATTAGTGACCGAGGAACTCATTTTTGTAACAATCAGCTTGAAAGAGCAATGACACGTTATGGAGTTCACCATCGCTTTACAACTGCTTACCATCCACAAGCGAATGGGCAAGCCGAAGTCACTAACCGAGGTATCAAACGAATCCTTGAGAAAACTATAGGTCAAAATCATAAGGACTGGTCTATCAAGTTAGATGATGCATTATGGGCTTTTCGAACAGCCTATAAGACTCCCATCGGTACAACACCGTTTAAACTAGTTTATGGGAAGTCGTGTCATCTACCTGTAGAACTAGAGCATAAGGCCTTTTGGGCACTTAAAGCATCAAACCTGGACCAAGACCTTGCAGGAAAGAATCGATTCCTACAAATTCATGAATTGGAGGAATTGAGGGAACACGCGTACGAAAACGCTAGGGTTTACAAAGAAAAGACAAGGAAATTCCACGACGCTCGATTAAAGAACACAAAACAATTTCATGTGGGAGAACGTGTCTTACTGTATAACTCTCGTTTACGTTTATTTTCCGGAAAACTGAAATCACGTTGGTCTGGACCTTATACGATCAAACACGTGTTTATGAATGGTGCCATTAAAATTTACAACCATGCAGGTTTAAGTTTCAAAGTAAATGGTCATCGTTTGAAACCGTATAACGATGGACCAACCAAGATTTCTTCGGAGGAATTAAACCTCCACCCCAACGAAAACTAAGTGTGGGGAAGGGTCGTGCCGAAGACCCGAAACTTAAACGCGGCACCTGTACATACATTTTTTCTCACTTTTTAGCAAATTTTTAGGACTTCACAAGCATAAGCACGGGGCCGTGCCCCATCAAGCACGCCCCCATGCCTCTGACAAAATTTTTCCACGATCTCCGCTGACGACTCTGGAACGTTGCAGGTCGAATTTAAGACGATTTCTGACAAGCACGGGGCCGTGCCTAGCTAAGCACGCCCCCGTGTTCACTATTCACGATCTGTGTATAAATACCACACTTGTTCCATTCTTTCAGCACACTCATTCCTGCTCAAAAACGTCAAAAAAATGAAAGAATCAAGTCACGGAAGCTCAAACTGGAATCCTGCGAAGAAACCGCGTTCCGAAACGCGAGAGCCGACAACTCAAGAGTATTTCTTCAAAATGCATGAACTAATCAAGCAATTGACAGAAATGAACCTCATTGCTTCCCAACGCTTAGCTGAACTAATCCAAAAAGTTCAGCAGATGAGCGAGGAACTCATTTCCATTAACCAGCAGCTTGCGGAATTGAGCAACCGCACTTCAAACTATCCCATGCCAAACCTTCCACACGAAATGTGTGGAGGTTTCTTTTAGACACATTTCGTGATGTGTTAAGTGCGCTGTTGCGCGTTAAAGAGTCTGGTTTTGCTGTTTCAAATTCTCGGCTTTTAACGTATCGTGTAACTGTAGGATTCTAGGGAATGTAATTTTCAATTTGGCTTGTGTTATTTAACTATAGGACTATTTTCGTATCTTTTCTGATGATTTGGAAGTGATAAAACTTAACCGGGAAAATTACACAACGTGCGAAACTGAAAAACGGAACAACAAAAGACTGAAACCGAACTTTGTACTTGGACACGGCCCCGTGTTCAAAGGGGCACTCCCCCGTGTTCGACAAGAATTGACACCACCTGCCATTTTTCAGCCTTTTGTCCTTTTCCATTCAATGTTGCATGATAAAAATCGAGCTAATGTGCCTGCAAAGTCGTATCCACTTTCAATTCTATCCTCTTTTCCATTTTTCTTTCATTTGTTCAAGTGTTCTTGCAAGAGTATTTGGCCAAGAGGTTAGCATACTAATTCCTTTGATTATGAAAGTCATTTACATGTAGTTAGGTGATTAGGTCTCTAAACAACCCAAATCCTAGCAATTATATGTAAACACTTGTTCTTAAACGTGTTATGGAATGATGAATGCTTTTAACCTACTTGTTTATGTTTATTCTTGTAGTAGATTAGTGTTAATTAGTGTGTTTAGTTAGATATTACTATGTTTAGTTGGTTAGTTAGTTGTTTTCTTTTATTGTTAACAAGACTATCTTCATAACTCGTGGTGAAACCTTTGTTAATCATGTTCAAGTTACAAGAATTCTCAAGTGATGTAAAACAATATATATTTTTAGTATCTTGAATTATTAACAAATGATTAAAATGTTCAACGTATAATCTTTGATTTTTGAAGCAAGAAAATGTTAAACCCATGCTTAATCAACGATTTACAAACAAAACCACGATTGCTCGAGTCAAGATTTCATGCCCAAACATGTTAACCGCACCCCCACGTTGTATAAAGCGCACCCCCATGTTCAAAATTTTTTTTCTTGGATGATAAATTCTTAACTATTTTTGAACATGAATTGAATCATTATGATATTATGTCTTGAAAAACATATGATTTTCACTAACATCATGAGACTGTTTAAGAAATTTGTTTTGTATAGATTAATTATATATACTTTAAAAGGCATGTAGCAAAGCTTTCAAGCATAATGTACAAGTAACTAATGCAGGTAAATAACTCAAACATTAAGGGGAGTTGCTTTCCATCCATAACCGCCTCTTTGCACTTTATCGAATCACCTCTCTGTTTCTATGTTTTCTCCCCATACATCTTCGTCTTCTTCATCTTCATGTGATCTCAAGCGAACGGTTTCAGGCGGAAGATGGAGGCTGATGATTTGAACGGCATATGGTAACGACGATTTTGTCTTAATTTTGACTTCGATTTTGCTTAATTGGTTTCCACCTTAGCATCGTTTAATCGAGTTCTGAAGGTATGTTCATAACCCCTTATCTAGCAGAATGCAGTGACAATTCATCAATAATAACTTGGCGCCCTCTGTTGTTTTGCTCATCAATTTCTCCACAGTCGCTTTCGTTTGTGCATATTTTCCCTCTCAAGTTTTCTTCATTTGCCAATCTTACACTCTTACTCTGATATGGAATTCATCATTTAATCAAGGGGTTCTCTTTGTGCAGGTTTGGATTTGGTTATAGTTTCAATTAGGGTATAATAACATATGGATTAAACTTTCTGCTTACATTGAAGATGTAATAAACCTTTGCCATCTTTGTAGATTGCATACTAAAATCTACTTTTACTTCTACGAGAAACCTACGGACCTTCGAAATCGAGTGAAATTCATTACTTAATTTTCTTTGCGATTTTAATTGTTGTACTACCTAATGTGTTGAAGATTTCTTTTAGCTTGCTTTAAATTATATTTGCTGTCATGATAACATGTTTGCACAGTTTTTGTATGGATCTACTAACACTATTAAAGCTCTAATATTTGCATGTGCTTTTTATACTAATAAATTATGCATACGTCACTTCATCCTCTTATTAGTGGAAGTTAAGTTTTGTTTTGACACTAACAATTGTTTGTATTTGGTGCATGTAGTTGTGTATCAGTAGCCGTAATGAACATTATCCTAAATTTTCCAAACACGAGTGTTATATGAAGTGATGCATACATTAAATGATAGGCTGAAAAACTACTTGATGACTCAGGGGGTTTGCACTAAGATGTGGTTTCCGTTTTGCAGTTTAATACTTTGGTAAAGCACCGGCTAATAGGTTTTTCTTTTTAAGAAAATAATACTTCTGGAATACTTCTGTATGTGCTTGGAATACTCCTCCAGATGTGAAAATGTGATGTATTAAAATTAATAGTCATATGTAGGAGGAACTTATGAAAATAAAAAACAAAGCCGTATAGAAAATTATAGAATTGACGAAAGTAAAGTATGAAAATTAGCAGCTCTTTGATTCTCTCAATTTTGTTTGAGTGGCATCTATGTGATTATATATATAGTTTTTAATACACGCCTTTAATGTATGGGTTCATGTCAACGTTTCGACATTAGCTTTTCATAGTATCCTGTCCCCGCCGCAACGCGGGGGTTTTCATGCTAGTTTATTTTTAAATTTTAGGATCATGGAGCATCCCTACTTACATTTTGGAGGGAGCCGCGAGAGATGGTGTCATGATAGACATCAAAGATTGCTACAAAGGGTCGAAAGATCCCACTTACAAGCAGATGAAGAAACACTAGCGGCAGTCGGACAACTAGAAAGATACAATAATTTATTAAGTGTCCAGTGAAAACGTTTATTTTCACAAAATAGACCTTCCGTTTATGAACTGACTCTTGAATTTTTAGCATCTTTTAAATTTAGCATTAAAGACTCTGATCCTTGGGATGAAAATGCAGTTTCATTCAGACTAGCTGGGAATTGGCATAAAACATCCATTGCCTTGTTCGGTGTCTATCTTGGAATATACACGGAACAAGAAATGGAGGAGGAGGCTATATCTGGAATGCCGGCGTATCATACCTTCCCGGACGAGGAAAGTAGAGACGCGGAAAGTGGTGCAATGAGGAAAGCATTTTGGGAGCGGATTGGAACCGGAGGGTTCAACTCGAGCAAAACAAAAAGCAGTCAGATACGAGACCCGCTGTTGCGATACATTCATCGGTTACTCAGCCATTCCATAAAAGCTCGTGGTCAAAGCGAGGGAGTTGTTAATTTGAGGGACTTGTTTATTTTATATTGTATGGTTAATCAGTTGCCATGTAATATCGGGTATTTGTTTTGTAATCTTTTTGCCAGGAACGCGATTGCAGGTGCTCCAACACCCATGTTTGGAGGAAGCTGGATTTTGAACTTGTATGAAAGCTATGGTTATAACACTGAAGGAACCAAAGGAGTGATACCCGGACTGTTAGACTTGAGCATTTGTACAAGTATGTACATGGTGACAAGCTTACCAAATGGGCAGCCGAGATTCATGGATAAGAAGGGACAAATCTGAGCGGATCCCGAGGAAATTATCATGGATCTCGACATGCCGATACAGCCGGAAGGAGCCGGAGTTGGATCTTCAAGTTCACGAACAAGGGAATTTCCAACCATGTTAGACCTTTATGAGTCAATCCAAACCACCGAAACCCATGCAAGGCGATCATTTGAATATGCCCAACGAGCCTTCAACCGAGTCGAAAATCTGAATTCCCGAGTCGATGACTTGAGCAGAGATGTCACGTACATAAGAAACCGAATGTACCACGAGTGGGGGGATATCCCACCACAAAGCCCTTGAAAACCGTATCATTTTCGGGGCCCCGACACAGTTGTTTTGTGCCAATCTATCTTTTAATTTATGTCGTTTTGTTTTTATTTTGTGTGTTTAGGATTTTAATGCTTTCAATAAATTGGTGACATTTCAGGTGATACCGAGAATTCTAACAACGCGAGGGCAACCAAACACAAGTGAAAAATTCATCATTTTTAGGGGAGTTATTTCGTTACCCTTTCTCGATCATGAATATTTTAATCACATTGAGGACAATGTGAATTTTAAGTGTGGGGATGGGAGTAATGCATTTGACTTTGCTAAAAAGGTCCAAATTAAAATTTTTAAGAAAAGATCACTTACCAAATAATTTTTGTGACAAAAAACCAAAAATTTAATATAATTTTTGATAAACCAAATTATAAATATACATTTTCGGGAAATAAAGAAGTAAATCCATGACGTCCAAATAAAAATTGAAAATGTTTTTTGTGATATCCTTAAAAGAAATAATCTAGTAAAATATTTAATCATGTAAAACGAAACACTTTTACCCAATTCCATCCGTATGTGAGTTTATTTTTAAGCCTTAAACAAGCTTTTGCAAGTTGCAATTCTACTTTCATTCTGGATTTAATTGAGGGTGCCATATGATACGTGTGATTAGAACTTGCTTTGGGTATACATTTCAAGACCTTAATTAGTATCTGTTGCATAAAAATGAGTTAGGCACTAGGAAACCTTAACCATTCAAGCCCCAACCATTGTCTTTAATTTTCCTTACCCGAACGTCAACCCTAGTTAGCCCCGTTGAGCTTAAACGTTTTTATCTTTCAATCACCATAGTCACCAAGTCACTTAACCAAAAAGCCTTCAACAAAACCTGTTTTCGTTAAAGACACATTTTTGGCTTATAAAAAAAATGTTGGTCTTTTACCGGTAGACCTTAAAGAACTGGAATGCATTCTTTTGATTTCAATTTGCTTTGTTGCCTTCATCAAGCAAAACCGGGACTTCCCCCGGAAATCCGCGAACAAATTTTCAATCTCACGTTTGACGCAAGAAAGAAATGGCGAAAAAAGGAACAAGTTCCGCCATTTTATGGGATTTCAAAAAGTGCTATAAAGAGACGGGCGAAAAGATATGAAAGATGCCCGAATTGTGGAAATTGGTCCCATAATGGAAAATGCAAAAAGAATCAAACTGAATCTCAATACGAATACACATAATTAATCCGATTGGGTGCTATTAGGCTTCAAGCCGAACGATCCTTGAGAAAGGAAAGTTTTGTGTATCTTCGGGTAAAAGATGAAGTGCGATTCTTGAAAGCAAAATACGGTCTTGACAATCTGACCTTAAACGAGTCCTCAAGCTAGCATATCCCTTCTAGTTTGAAGTATTGTATAGGTAACCTTTATTGCTTTCCTTGTAGTTTATGTTAGAAAAATAAGCCAAGACCGTCGTCTTTAGCAATTAGCCACTCTTTCCAAATATTCCATACCCGAGCCCGAGCCAAGTTACAACCCATCAAAGACCTAATGATTTATGCAAATAAATATCTAAGTAGGTGGTGATTTGATCCCTTAACAAGCATATGATCTCACACGTATTCATACTAGGCAATTGAGTGTATTAGTCATACTTAATCTTGATTACGACTCCATATATTTAGCCGAGTGTGAGTGCATCTTGTGAGAAGTGTGGATTTTTACATGATAATAATCTTTACTAACCAACTTATTGCTTGCTAGGATATCATTTTACATGTGCTTAGAATATTTATATTTGGATGAAAATAGTATTTACTTGCATACTTCTCGAAAAACATGTTTATAATTTGATTTATTTGGTTTTTGGTGGAATTGTCATTTTAAGTGATTTTTGCTTGAGGACAGGCAAAGTTCAAGTGTGGGGATGTTTGATGTGCTCCAAATTATACATAAAAATCCTATCAAAAGCACATCAATTATTCCTTAATATCATCCTTAAAATGATGAAAATGTACTTAAAAGTGTTAAATTGTTTTTTCTGGTGTTGAAAAGGGCAAGATGGACAAAAGCAGCATATTTAACAAGAAATTAAAGCAATCTAAGCTTTGGACTCCAAGCATGGGGCCGTGCCTCATTAAGCACGCCCCCATGCCTTGCCAGAAACACACCCCCGTGCTAAATTAACACACCCCCGTGCTTGGACATCTGACAGGACAAAAAGTATTGTCCCCTAAAAGTAGACACGGGGCCGTGCCCCATAAGGCACGGGGCCGTGCCCCACCACCAACACGGGGTCGTGCCCCATTTAGCACGGGGCCGTGCCCGACACAACCTGCATGTACGAGCCGACCAACTTTCGTAAGCATTGTACTAGAACGGGGCCGTGCCTTTTAGGCATGGGGCCGTGCTTAAACACTCCGGAAAGCCTATAAATAGAAGCCTAAGCTCACCATTTTTGGCAAGCTTTGGTGGGAGAGTTACTCTGCAGAATTCTCTCGTGAATCAAGACTTCAAGATCATTCGGAGGCTCGGGAGGTGCATACAACACTTGGAAGAAGCTTGGGATCACCTAAACGTCATCCATTGTGGATTATCGGTTTGATTGTTCCATTTCACCGATGATCACTTATCTATCTTCTTTGTTATTTGTTGTTATGTTAAAGCTCATTATGAGCTAAACTCTACTTATCATCCTAATCGGATGAAACTTATGTAATTTGTGATAAACTAATGGTGTGATAAGTATTATGTTAATGTTATGGTGGTCTTGGGAAAACTATTGATGGGTAGCATCTACATTTGAACGGGAAGTTATAACTTTATGGTTTGTGATTGTGATTGTCATACAAGGTTGAAAACCGTATGATTAACTTTCATTCGCGAAACCGGTCTTCATAATAAATCCATGGCTAATGAACTAGAAATGGTTATTAGAAATCATATCACTTTAACTTTCTGATCATTTGCGGGTTCCCTTTTATTAGTTCAGAAACTTCAGTAATTGTTACGGTTTTCTAAAATTAATGGTATGTTAGGAAGGAACCTGATCAACTCTCCTTTTAACATTAAATTATGTTTTCAGAAATCGTATGTCAAATAGGACACAAAAGATTTACCTACATTACTAGGGCTTTGATCTGAGCAGTAAACTCAGCCTGACAGGATCAAGTCACTACGGCAGCAGGATAGTCGAGAAATCACGCCGGCTCATCTTCATAAACATTAACATAATCACATCACATAACCAATTCATCACAATTACATAAGTGGAGTCTAATTAGGATGATAACTTTTATTCCCTGATTTTAAATCCAAACGCTTCAATTCTTATTTTACTTTCTTTTTATTATTGTTTACTTTTAAACCCGTAAAATCTTTCCAATACAAAATATCACTCTCTTTAACAAAAACCAAATCTGATAGTCAAACATCAAGTTTGTTGAGTAGGCTAGGTGTGTCCACGGATTGATACTCGGTTCTTACCAACACTATATTACCACACGACAGGTACACTGCCTTTTGTGTGTGGTGTTTAGTATTAGTAACAACCAATTAAAACTGAATCTGTGCAATAAATCTTTATCAAATATATATACTATCCGCAAACCATCAAGTTTTTGGCGCCGTTGCCGGGGACACACGGCAGTTTGAAAGACAAACTAAATTTTTGACTATCTTGCATTTAACCTGTTAATATATTTTTGTTTAAACTTCATTTTTATTTGTAGGTAGTTTGCCTTAGTTAGTTTAGTTATTTTTGCCTGATTCATTTTAAGCCTTAGTTAGTTTATGCTTCCTTAAGTTAGTGTATGTCCGACTCGTCTAGTTCTGAACTTGTTCCTCCTCTTCCGGAACCCGAACGACTTTTCCCTCAAAGATTGCGCAAAAGATCACAACAAGAAGCACCAGTCATTGAAGAAGACATTTTGGAAGATACACCATCTGAAGAAGACATGGCTAACCAAGACGAGGAAATGAAGATGACACACTATGCCACACCGTCAATAGATGGTTATGAGTCTAGTGTTGTTCAACCAGCAATAGCGGCCAACAATTTCGAGATTAAGTCTAGTATTATCCAACTTGTAGAAAACTCTGTTCAGTTCCATGGGTTACAAGACGAAGACCCTAATGCTCACATCTCACGATTCCTTCGTATCTGTGCGACCTTCAAAATCAATAACTGCTCAGACCACGCCATTCGACTAAGACTTTTTCCATTTTCACTTCGAGGCCGAGCCGTCGATTGGCTTGATTCACTTCCGCCTGGTTCCATCACCACATGGGCGGGAATGGCTAAACAATTCTTTTTGAAATACTTTCCACCCGATCGTACTGCCAAACTAAGAAGCAGCATCACAAGTTTCCGTCAAGACGACGATGAATCATTACACGCAGCATGGGAGAGATATAAAGGTCTCCTTCGGAGATGCCCACATCACAGACTTGATCTGTGGCTGCAGTGTCAAACCTTTTACGATGCGATTAGCGGAGCCCACAAGCAAGCAGTAGACCAAAGTGCTGGAGGAGATTTTGGAAGTGTCACGCCAACAGAAGCATATCAAGCCTTAGAAAGAGCAGCTAAGAAGAGCTTTGCTTACAATCCTTTAAGAACCAAACCCAGTTCTAAAGGTATTCATCATGTAGACTCTGAAACCCTAATTGCAGCCCAATTAGAAGCTCTAACCAAAAAATTTGAACAATTGCAAAGCGAGCTAAAGAAAACTCCAACACGATGCAACACATGTGGAAATTCACACAAGACCAACGAGTGCCCACAAGGCGTTATGATGGTTGAAGATGTTGACTACGTAGGAGGCCCAAACAACTCATACAATTCAAATTGGAGAAACAACTAGAATTACAGAGATGCTGGCAGTAACCAACAATCATCTGGATTCAACCGAAGGCCACTTTACCAACAACAGAAACCACCATACCAAGGTCCAAGCAGTAGTAACCAAGACCGTGGAGCATCATCAATGGAAGACTTATTGTAGCAATTGTTGTTAACCACACAAGCTACAGATGAGTACATCCAGAAATCTGATCGAAGAAATGAGGAGAGGTTCCAAAGAAACGAAGCTGACATCAAAAGCAACAAAGCATCATTACAGACCATAGAGCACCAAGTAGTTCAAATAGCACAACAACTCTCTGAAAGACTCAAGGAGCTTTGCCCAGCAACACTGTGACAAATCCTAATGCTCAAGTCAAAGCCATCACCACCAGGAGTGGCAAAACCACTCAACTTGATGCACCCGCATTACAACCCATCCTTGAAGAAGTAGAAACTGAAACTCCAAGTAATGCGAGTGATAAGCAAAAGCAACCCGTTGTTATTGAAGAACCAGCAAAGAAATACGTTCCACCACCACCTTATGTTCCACCACCTCCATATCCAGGTAGTTTGAGACAACAGAGAATGGAGGCACAATATGGCAAATTCCTTGGGTTGTTCAAGCAACTCCACATCAATCTGCCTTTGGTGGAGGCCTTAGCACAAATGCCAAACTACGCTAAGTTTCTAAAAGGTGTCTTGTCAAACAAAAAGAAGCTGGAAGAGTTATCACATGTAGTTTTGAATGAGGAATGCTCTGCAGTTCTTCAAAACAAACTACCTCAAAAGATGACTGATCCAGGAAGTTTCACCATACTTTGCCTAATAGGAAATCTTTCTGTCAGTAATGTGTTAGCTGATTTAGGTGCTAGCATTAACCTTATGCCTTATGCGGTTTTTTGAAAAATTAAACTTAACATCGCACGACATACACACACCAAACGTAAGAAAGGAAATCACACACAGCAACTTCAGTCGCACGACAGGACCAGACGCACGACTCAACACTCCATTCGCACGAATCAACCCTCAATCGAGCGAATCATCTTCATTCGTACGATTGAACCTTCATTCGTACGACTGGCATTCAGTCGTACCACACAACACCCAATCGCACGACTCAACCTCCATACGCACGAATCAACCTTCATTCGTACGAATCAGCTTCATTCGTACGACTGAACCTTCATTCGTGCGATTGGCCTTCAGTCGTGCGATACACGCACAATCGCACACATTCATTCGGTCGCATGACTCAATCGCACACATACACACAGTCGCACAACTTAGTCGCACGACACAGCCAGTGGCACAACCCAGTCGCACGATTGACTCAGACGCATGATTCAGTCGCACGACTCACCCAGTCGCACGACTCAATCGCATGACAGACCCAGTCGCCTGAACAACAGAATCGCGACTGCTGAGGGGCTGAGCAGCCTCCGGCTGCTTCGAGCATGGTTTTTACACAACAAGGACTTCTAGAAACACACTACAAACATACACAAATAGGAAAAACACGCAGAAAGACATCACACGCACCCACACGACCTCATGTGTTCGGGTTGAACCCGAACACCCGAAACCCTAGTTTGGACAGCTGTGAATAAGCAAGAAAAGGGACAACCAAATTCGTCTACCTGCTAGAATGGAGTAGACTCGGTTGCAGATGAAGTCTAGACGGTGAAAACGAGACCAAACGGGGCGATTTTGGTGCAAGGATGAAGATGAATGGTGAAGAAGAAGAAGGTGAAGTGAATGAGGCTAGGGCTGGAATATGGGTTTATATACCCAGCCCAAGTTTGCAAAATGTCGATTTTAGTCCCTGCACTTAACCCCCGAGTTTCCCAAATGTTATTTCGGTTGAAAACGACTTTATTAGGTTAATTATATTAATGATAAAAATGCATTTAATGATGTTTGTAACTTAAAAATGGTTTTTATTAATGATAATAATATTATGTAAAAACGGTATATTTGGCGGTAACGATGATGAAAGTTTTAAAAGTTTTTAAAGATAGCACACGATCACAATGAATACACAAGCACAACGATGATAGAGCAAACATAATATCCACACAAAGAGTCAATAAAGATGAATGATGAATGTTCAAAGAATAGTTAACGAAAAACCACGTTAATTGACGGACCTTTAGGTGACGGATGTCTCACACACACACACACACACACACACACACACACACACACACACATATATATATATATATATATATATATATATATATATATATATATATATATATATATATATATATATATATATAGAAAGGTTTTGATACAAACTACGTGTTATCTAGAAACTATGAGAACAGATCCTGTACGTTCATTTATAAAATAAGAGGCTAAGATTTAGTACACATCATCAATTAGTAATTGTTATAATACTTAATTAGATTAAGGGTAATTTAGTTAAATTGTCATATATTAATTATAGAATTAGTTTCATGAGTACCTTGAAACAAGGAAGATAAGTTTTTGTTGACTTTTTCTTTATTAAAGCTTATTTCCATCAATTTTTCAAACTAAAATAACTTTTATATACATTATTTTATTTTTTAAAAAAATTATATCATAAAATCAAGCATTTTTTTATCTTTAATAGGCGTATAGTATTGTATTTTTTTTACATAAATTAATTTTTTAAACAAATATTTGTGCTATTATACAATTTAAACTGTGCTATTATCATGATTTATAAAAACTATGAATCAGTAAATTAGCACTTTAAAAGAAATTTATTAATAATAGCACATTATAATGCAAAACAACAATTGATACAATAAAAATCGCACTTATTAGGGGTTAAACATTTAGAAAACTGAATCCATGTAAATTAAGTTTGAATAAATGAATAACTGAATGAATAAAAATAGGAATTTCTATAACAATCATGTTTGTATATGACAAAAATAACCTTTATATTTAATTAAGACACATGACATGTGACGTTAATAGGTTGGTTATTATGGTTTTTAAATGAGAATGAGTTTGTAATTAACAAATACAAAATAAAAACATTTATAAAATGATAAATATAATAAAAATATAAAATAACACAAAAATATTCCCCTAGTTTCCCTCTTTCATAAAAAAATTATAAATAAAAAAAAATTCTCGTTTTTTTTACGAAAGTTGTTTTACACATGTGTAATACCGCATTTACACATGTGTAAATTCAGTAAAACACATGTGTATAATTAGATTTACACATATGTAAATATCGGGTGGATGATTTTTTTAAAAAATATATATCAATATGGTAGGCGTTGAAAAGATAAAAAAATACTGAATTTTAGGGTGAAATTGTTTTTGAAAAATTGATGTTGTGAAAAAAGGTTATGAATGTTTTAATAAAAAAGGGGAAATGACATGTGATTTATATATGACAAAAAATGTGTGACTCATATTGTTTCCTAAAGTTCTCACAAAAAATGTGGTTCTCAAGGTAACCCTACCATATATATATATATATATATATATATATATATATATATATATATATATATATATATATATATATATATATATATATATGTATATATGTTGATACATCATGTTCCTAGTTTATGTTCTTAATGTAAAAGTCTTTCATTTCTTACACATGTGTAATGTAACTATTTAATGAAATATGATATGTTCTTGATGTTTTAAATATTTCATATTATTGGTAGTTGTTCATGCTAATGGATCATACTTATGGACCATACGCATGAATGAATCATACTTATGGACCAGTCGCACGACTAAACCAGAAGACTGGATCAGTCATATGACTAACATAAGATTGACTCAGTCACACGACTGAACCTTCAGTCGTGCGTATGAATCAACCGCATGAGTCAGTCGCCTGATTGAACCATGCTAATGGTTCAGTCGTACGAATGACACTAAAAACCTATAAATACTACATAATTTGTGGAAGAGACTTCGAAGATTATTAAACCCTAGCCGTCCAGAGCATCCTAAACAACATATCCAACTTCAAAGTTCGTTCCTGATCGATTTCTAATCAATTCTTAATGTTTGTTTCATCGTTAGATCGATCGGGTTGTCGTTCTCACTGATTGGATCACCAATCAAATAGAATTCCGCGCTATTTGATCCGGTCTCATGCAGAATCCGTTAGTACTCCGTACGAAAACGGTCCTAACAAGTGGTATCAGAGCTTTGGCTCGTGATTTTGCGTGGATTCAATTGGTTTGGGTGTTAAAACCTACGTTTTCAATCAAAAGAGTCATCGTTTTGCTTCAAAAGGTGTTTTTGACGTTTGCATGTGTTAAAGTTTCGATTTTTCATCAAACAGGAGATTAGGATTTCTGGAAAATTTGTATTTTGTCTCAAAGTATTCAAAATATTCGATTTTTCAAACACAGCAACTTTCAGTCGCACGATTGGACCATTCGTACGACTGAACTCATTCGTATACACTCATTCACACGACTGAACTCAGTCGTGTATCTCATTCGCACAGTTAAACAGCTCCAGTCGTTTGCTTTCATTTGTCCTGCTCATTCGCACGACTGAATCCAATCGCACAATTGAATTCATTCGCATCTTTCATTCGCACGAGTGACCCATTCGCATAACTCATTCGCACGAGTGAATCTGTCCTGTTCTAAGTTTACCAAGTCTATAGCAATGGAAGACCAGTTTACTGCATTCACTGCTGGAAAGGACTCACGTATCCAGAACCTCCTACTTCTGGAGAATGAGATAAGAAACTACAACAAACCACCAAAGTTGTTAAGTTTGGATGAGTACCGACAATGGAAACTGAAGATAATGCATAGGTTGGACTAACCTTAGATTAGAATGTTTACATTTGCTTGTAATAGGTCTTATGTTAGCTTACTTTTGTATGTAATTTGTTTTATTATGTTTTGCAGTCCAGCGAAACTATAGTTTCGCTCACTGTCAGCTGTTTAGTTCTCTCGGCGAAACTGTTGTTTCTGCCGGGCGAGACTACAGTATCGGCAGAACAGTTTCGCTGACAGCGAAACTGTCTGCGAAACTAAGACTGCTATATATAGTTATGATCATTTTCATTGTGGTTAAGCTTGCAAAAACCCTAATCGTTTATTCCTGTTGCAAGTGTGTATTGTAAGCAGTTTATTCACTGATATATTATTGTGCTTTGGTATTATTGATTATGTTGATCTTCATTGCTTTATTTTGAATCATTTGTGGTTGCTCTCAATCTTCAACATCTATGTTTCTCATTGTTTGTATTTGATATTTAACAATCCAACATCTCATTTGTACTGCAAATTGATCAAATGGACCAACAATATGGTATCAGAGCCTTGGTGCTCATGATTTGTTGAGGTTTTGGTTGATTTTGTTCAATATCAAGTTTTCATCAATTTCAGATCAAATTTATGTGTATTTGATATGGAATTTGATTGAATTTTGCTGGTATTGGTTGGGGAAGCTCTGTTAATCATCAGATCTCAAATCCATTGAGTTTTTGATGATTTCAGATTGATTTCATGTTGAAAAAGCTTTCCAGCTTCTTTCAGCGAAATTACAGGTTCATTCTGCGAAACTACAAGTTCTTCCAGCGAAATTGCATTGGTTATCTTCATTAAAGTTGTTTTCTGGTGTCCTGCAAAACTAGTTTTCATTGAACGAAAGTTCAACAGTGCATGTGAGTGATTTATAAGCGAAATTGCTGTCGAAAGTATCACTGAACGAAAGTTCAAGCTTGTTTCGTGCGAAACTATCGGCGAAACTAAGCATTTTCTGGCAATTGGCTAGCGAAACTGCTGCCGAAATTGCCTACGAAATTACAGCAGTTCAGCAAAACTAGTTTTCCCCAGCAAAATTGTCTACGAACTTACCAATTTTCAGCGAAACTAGTTTCTTTCCAGCGAAACTAGTATGTCCAAGATGACTTCTCTCACTCTTACTGATCTTGAAAGTGTAGCTCCAAATAGACCTCCGAGACTCATTAACGGGGATAATTTTGAGGATTGGAAGAGATGTCTCAAAGCCTTTTTCTTCTACACTGACCACAATCAATGGGAATCTATCATTACTGGTCCTCACATACCAACTGTCACTGTTGGTGATGTTGTATCTCAAAACAAGGACTCGTCTACATTCACTGAGAAGGATCTGAAGCTCATCGATCATGACCAAAAAGCTTTTGGAGCATTAACTCTCTGTCTTGCACCAGACATCTACAACCGATTTGCTGAACATAAAAATGCTAAGTCCCTCTTTGATGCTTTATGTGAGTTCTATGATGGAAATGATGAGTTGGTGAAGGATAAGAGCATTCAAGCCGAGAAGGAATTCAACTCCTTTGTGGGATACAAGAACGAGAGTCTCACAAATCTCACAAATTGTTTTCTGGCTGTCTCAAGTACATTAAAGAAATACGATGAAAAACTTTCCAACAGTGAGCAAGTAAACAGATTGCTAGACTCTCTTCCACCTTAGTGGAGCGTTTAGGTGAGAATGCTTAAGCAGGAAAGAGGTTTCACTGATTACAAGCTGATGGACATCATCAATAAACTTAAAGCCTTTGAGTTGGACATGAAGAGGAGGGAATTCAACCAGACCTTGATGCCTACATCTGGTTTCACTCAAAATGCTGCATTATTGTCTTCCGCTGCTAGCTCTCATATGCAGACATCTAATCAAGGAGGAGTCAATACCGGTAATTGTTCAGGAGGTAGTGGTAGTGTTGGGAGAGATCAGTGTACTTCAAAAGCAAGTGTTGAAGCTTCAGTTCCATCCGAGACAATGGCTCTTTTTGGTATGTTTGTTCAGAGCTATGAAGCCTTAGTGGCAGGGGAGTTGAAAGGTAAGGGGATGATGATGGAGGATATGTATCAAGTGGACCCTGATGATCTTGAAGAGACTGATATTCAATGGCAAATGGCAATGTTGACACTGAGAGCTCGAAGATTCATGGAACGCACTTGAAGAAAGAACTTCGGAGGTCAAAGCTCTAACTCCAAACTGGGTTTTGATAAATCTAAGCTAAGGTGTTTTAACTGGAAACAATTGGGAAATTTCAAACGTGAATGTCCATTGCCAATTGTCACTGACCCGAGTAACTCTGGAGTTCCACGACTGGCATCTAGTGGGACTAAAGAGGATATGAGTCACAAGAAAGAGACAACTTTGATTCCGAATTTTGATTGGAGTGCTGAGGTTGAAGAGACTAGAGATGAGATTAATCAAGCACTGGTGGCTGAAATTGTTAAAGGAAAGGGGAAGGTAAACTGTGAGGATGAATCTGATCCATTCAAGGAACTTAAAGTTGAAGCTGAGATGTTTGTGAAAGAAAAAGGAAAGGAGTTTGTGAATTTGATCCATTCGCATAGGACTCATCCGCATTGAGTCCATCCGCATAAGGTCATTCGCATGGGTGTTCATTCGCTTGGGTGTTCATCCGCATGAGGTCCATTCGCATGATTGGGTGTTCATCCGCATAGGTGTTCATCCGCATTGGTCAATTCGCATGATGTTCAGTCGCCTGGAGGCCATGCGACTGAAGGGTGTCCATACGCCCAAGTAGGGCTGTTGTACCCGGGGAAAAGTGTAGTTTAATTACTGACTTTTAAGGGAAAGTGCAGATGTAAGTTTTGACATGGAAATTCCCGTAAGTTCATGTAAGATGACTGTTGAGACCTTAGAGGGTATGTTGGGCATGATAATGATGATGTTTCATATTTATGCATGATGTATGTTATGTATGTTGATGTTCTTGATTATGATGAATGCTTATCTTTCCTGTGGCTTTGCGTGTTACGTTAATGAATGAATTGAAAGTATTATGTAACGTAAAGTGAAAGATGATGAAAAGAGGAACATGATGAATGCATGCATTAATAAATGATGAAGTAAAGAAAGTCTAGCAAGCCTTGTGTGTCGGGACACACCATTAAAAGGTGTTAGCCCAACGGTGTGTGGGTTCGCTACATCGGGAGGATGCACATCGGGGTCTTTCTTTGTGATTGACCATTTGTATTGAACCATTGTTGCATACCTTAGGTACTGTGACCAGAGGTGCGGTGCACCGTTATAGAAGGTCTATGATAGGCCTAGGTCCAGTACCATGAACCAAAAGGTATTGCATATGGCAATGGTATACCTAAACTTTACCTTAGGTTCTGTGGCCAGAGGTGCGGTGCACCGTTATAGAAGGTCTATGATAGGCCTAGGTCCAGTACCATGAACAGAAGGGTAAGGTTTATGGTTTGATGGAAAGGAAAAGATATAATGATGAAAGAATGTAAAAGTTAACGACGTACGATGAATGAACAAAAGTTAAAGTATGAATGAATGATGAAGATAATAATGATATTATCTATGTGTACGTATGATGTATGATTGCATGAAAGTGAAGTACGGTTTTAACGAAAGAAAAGTATGTTTTATTATAAAACTAGAACTCACTCAACAACACTGACTTTTATGTGTTTCCAGTTGGCAGGTAATGGTTGCTGAGGATGGCACGGGGCGGCTACTCAGCTCTTTTGGATGGCATCCATTTATATAAGGCTTTTGTGATGTAATGTGACAAATATATTTTGTAACTGGTTAACGATGTATTATTTTGCAAAAGCTTTTATAATGAAATGTAATGTCACTTTTGAATGTTTCCGCTGCAATGTTTTAAGAAATTTAAATGTAATTATATGTTTTATGTGCGATGAGGAACCAACTGTAAGCGTCCCGGGAACGGGGCCTTACAAAGAAGGTAAATCTGAAGAACTGAGGAAGGAAGGAAGTCCATCCACTGAGCAAGGAAAAGAAAAAGATGATGCTGCTATCACTGTTGAGGAAAGCAAGTCAAGTACTCCGGTGTGCCAATGTGAGAAGGCCTTAGCAGCAGAAAAGGTGGTGATGGGGCTTCCGTATGAGGTAATTCAGGATATGTGTTCTTCTGCATGTAACATCAGATTATTTGGGGTTTATGAAGCTAATCGTCTATTAATTGATAATGAGAAAGATTTAAAAAGAATTAATGAGGAACTTAAAATAAATGAATCTAAATATTTTGTTAAACTGAACGAGGCTTTGAAAGAGAATGATCACTTAAAACGAATTGTTTTGGAAAGAAATGTTGAGATTAACACTTTGACTGAAAGGGTTGCTCTTGCTGAATTCGAGACAAGCAAACTTCAGTCAAAGCTAGATAAATGGACGATGTTGGGAATGAAACATGATGATCTATGTAAATCTCAACGGGGGGCTAGGATTAAAACAGGATTGGGATATGAAAATGTTAAGGTTTATCCTCCTCCCAGTACTTACTGCTATTCTATTTTGCTTGTTCCTCATCCTTCTAATGATTTAATCACAACAGATACTAACAGTATGTCTGCAGGTTTAGAAGGTGTGAATCCTAAGCATGTTCGTGAGGACTACGATTATGGACCAACTATTGGGCTTGGATGCACTAGTTTTAGTACACCTGAGTTTTATCATCCTATTATAGATCATAAATCTAGTCTAAATTCAGTTTTTGTTTCTAGTGACTCTGTAATAGACTCTGTCTCATCATGTTCTCGTGATGTTTCTATTTCATCTTTAACTTCTGAAGATTGTGATGATGCTCGTGTTTCTGATTGTGTTAATAGTGTAAATAATTCCAGCAAAACGAACATCAAGAAAAATCAGACTAATTGCTTTGAAAAATTTGTTTCTCATCCTATTTAATCCTTTATTCCAATGAATAACTCTGCAGGATCGGTGAAGGGTATGCACTCACAACACAACAACACAATGAGGAGAGTTGCTTAGAACACTTAACAAATCAATTAGGGAACTGGTTAACTTTGTTAATGAAAGATGCTAAGAACACAAGTAAATATGAGACAGAACAAGATGGCAAACAACACAAGTAGTTGGTTTTTAAAAATGTTGTATAAGCTTCTCAAGTTTTATTACAAATGTTACAACGCATAAAGGAAAGTTACAAGTACTTCAGATACATATACTACATCCTACAGCTGGCCATACTTTGAAGGCCAGCTGGATACAATTGACTAGACAACTACAAAATCAAATGTAGAGTCAAAAGGCAGATTTGCCTTTTGACTAGTTACTATGACATGCCATAGCTCACATCCTAATTTATTACAAAAAGGATTAAAGTACATAAAGTAGAAAGCATGGACTCAAGACCTCAATTTTCAGTTACCAAAAGCATGGACCTTTTCACCAACTCATGTAAGTTGGTGACTTTACATAGTAGCAGCGGAAAGGTGGTCCAGCTTTATGGTAAAGTACATTAGATAAAGGCATATCTCTAAAAGTCTTCGGAAGAAATCTGTCTTCACTCTTTGGCTTTGGAAGACTTTGTCTTTAAAGCTTCGGAAGACTTCACTTTTGGCTTCGGAAGATGTTGGTCTTGTCTTCGGAAGATTTTACACTTAGAATGTTTCTAGTGAATGGTGTAAAACTTCCGAAGCATTTCTACTTCTGTTCTTCAGTGCATGCATGCAGAGAGACTTTGGATGTTTTCGCTGCATCAGACTTATAGTAACTTTACAAACTCCCCCTAGGCTGATGCTACCAAAACATTTAGAAGATCTTCAGATGTTGGTGGTCTTCAGGATGATAATGACCATACCCTTCTTCATTAGATGGTCAGGATCACTCATACCCTCATAATATCTTCTCATCTCAAAGAGATCATGCAGAGGTAAGTTGATTATGTCTTGCCATGTATAGACATTCTCAACACCATGATCTCTGATCACATGCCATCTATCTGGATTAGTAGTGAAGGTCCAGGATAAGATGGGTCTCTCAGCTGCAAGAGGAGCCACTTGAATTGGAGTTGATTGGGCTGCCTCTTCATGCACTTCCTCAGGTTGATCTAACTCAGCTTGAGGTGTAGAGGTGGATGATTCAGGCATCTTCTTCTTTGACTTTGGTTTGGAAGCCATCCTCTTCTTCCTCTTAGAATACTTCAACTAAGAAGACTGGTCTGCAGCACCTTGTTGATCATCCTTGTCTTTCTTAGTTGGGTGTTCCTCCTTCACAGGTTTAGAAGGAGAGGGAGTTTGACCCTGCTGTGGATCAGAAGATGAAGCTTGCTGAGGCTCAGCGGGAGGTCCAGGTTGTGTTGTCTCAGGTTGTTCAACCTTAACCTCCACTTCAGGTGGATTTGACTTGGAGGGGAGTGTAAGTCAATCAGCTCTCCACTCTTGATCTTCTGCTTGATTACCCTGATATGCTCATCCGTTATGAATAGAGACATAGGGCCAAGTCTCCTTCCGGAGAATCCATACAGCTTCAAGAAGCTCATCATCCTTTGTCTGTCAGCAGACTTCTTCATACTCTTTTGGATGATGGCTCTTGACTTTGCAACATCTTCCCTCATCTTTTTCTTTGTTGCCTTTTGTTCTTTGAGCACTTGAAGTTCAAGCTGTTTGAGATACTCAAACTCAATGCACTCAAAGGACAAGGGAAGAAGTGCAGATGCCTGGTAGAGACCTGTGGCACTCAGGTAGTTGATCATGTTTTGCCTATCTGTTTCCTTGTCTACCTGAAGTTCTTGTGGAGCTGTCACATCCTCTTGCACAACGCTTTCTTGTACTGGAGAGATAGTTGGAGCATACTTGTATAACCTTTTCTATCTCTTCTCCTCTTTGAATTGGAGAAGTAACCTTTCATCCTCTGCTTCTTTCATCTCTCTTGACACTTCCATGTCAGTCAGTTTATTTAATTGCTCTAAGGGGAGAGATATAACCTCATCTATGTCATAGTTTCTGGTCTGCAGGTAAGTAATCTTGGCTGCCCTCAACTCATCTTCTTGAGTGTTTGGTCTGGGGGCAGCCCTGATTGTAGCTTGCATAAAGCCTGAAGACCCAGAAGAACTTTCTCCCCTTAGCTTCCTCTTCCTCTATCTCTCCTCCTCAATCTCCTCAGAAGTTAGAATCCTTTTCCCTTTGTCACCCACAGACCTTTGTGACACAGGGTGGAGAGAGCTTTGGCCTTCATTGCTTGGTGTAGCATCCAAGCTCTGGCCAGAGATAGGTCGTAAGACACCTTCACCAGCAGGTGTTTCACTGAGGGAATGAATTTCTGAAGTAGTTGTTGGTGTGACAGGGCTCTCAGGCTCTATCACTGGGCCTTCAGCCAAGGTTTTCCCTTTGAAGCTAATCTCAGGGTCTGCCTTAGCATCCAGTTGACCAATGACATTACTTGATTGCCTTTGTCTCCTTCTAAGGCTGAACTCTTCAGTAATTCTATCTTGAATCCTAAGTGCTAACCTTTCAGCTTGTCTTGATTGACTTGGGTTGACAAGTGGCATGTTGATCAGGTCAAGACCTTCATAGTAGTTCAAGGTCTGAAAATTGAATACTTCTTGCTGCCCTTGAACTCTGTGAAGAATGAGGGCTCTTCTATCAACATCATACCTCCACCCAATAATTTAGTTTCAAGTTCCTTGAGGTGGAGATGACACAACCCTTGGAATGCCTTTCTCAAAGAGACTCCTAATGACAGAGTCTATAATGTCCATATTAATATGAACTTGAGGAAGTTGCTGAGTATGCACAGTTTCAAATGAGGATGGTGAATCCTTAATGTCCATACTCCTTGAAGAACTCCCAGGTTTTGTGACTGTAATGACTTTCTCCCCCTTTTTGGTAGCATCACCCTCTTGCATAGGTGAGCTAGAGGTTAGGTCAATCACATTCACAGGTTCTTGTGTTCCTGGTTAAGCTCCTCTTAAAGATCTCCCAGCTAGTTTTTCCTTGAGATAAGATATCTCAAGTTGCTAATCATTGACCCTATTATGCAGGGTAGTCACCTGAGATTCAAGGTGACTAACCTTAGAGACTAAATAGGAGTATGTTTTTGACAGTTCTTGCATCTTTAGTCTCAGATTCCCCTCATCTTCATCAGAAGAATCATTGGGGGATGAGATGATTGGACCAAAGTCCTCTCTCTCACCACCAGCCTCAGGTTCTTGGCTGCTGGATTTCCTCTGCACATTGACATCCTCAGTTGAGGTGTCAATGGGCTGAGTTGCCATGGTTGAGGTCTTAATGATGTAATCACTTGCAGAAGTGAGAGCCTCTTCCATATGGATATCCTGAACAGGTTTAAAAGTATCCACCTCAGTGATAGGTGACTGATGTGGGCTAGACATAAGAGACTCAAGAGTACTCATCTCTCTTTGGGTAGGGGAAGAGTAGAGAGACTCATGGTACCCACTAAAACCTAAGTCTTCATCCGTATAGAATGAGAGGTTGGGAATGGGTTGATTTAAGTCTAAAGGCTGGGATGGTAACTGTCCCCTGAAGGTTGTTCACTTGAGTGTTGAGACTTAAAGTGAGGGCTTAAGGCAGTTTGGCTTATGAACTCATCAGGGTGAGCATGAGGAACCTCATCCCTTATTATTGAAGAGATGAGAGTGGTTTGCTCCTCAGGGGAATTGGGAGCTCTAGTGTCCACTTCCTCCTGTATGGGTGAGTATATGGGGGCCTACACAGACTCAATAGCTTGAGCAGGGGTTCGTTTGGATTTTTTTTGGTAGTTGAGGGTGATTTGTGACCTTTTTGGTGGTTGGGAGATAGAAGGTGTGGGTTCAACACTAGCTTGTGTTTCTAGGTTGTCACCTTGAGCAATGAGCTCTAACATTTTTGGGACAAGGGCTGTTTCTACCCCTGAGAAGCCTACAATTGGCTTCTTCATAATTTTAAAGATGTCGGGCTTCATCTGTCCCAATTTAAGAACATTATCTGTTTCCCTCAACTATGAGCCCAGTTCACAATTGAGAATGTATTGAACATATCTAGGAAACATATAATACTCTAAGGAGCCCAAGTTAGTAAGAAAATTTGTATAAACAAACTGAGAGTACATGAACTTGACCCCTTGAACCATTCCATGTACTATGAAGGAGAGATCCTCAGGAATCTGGTCCCACCCTCCATGCTTGTTTGACAAGCTGTGGATAACCACATGAAGCAGGTATTTCCACTGGGATGAGACCTTCCCTTTCTTGAAGGTCTTTACAGAGAAATCTCCATCATAGCCCATCTGCTCAAAAGAATGATTTACAGCTTCCTTTGGGAAGGACAACTCACCTTCTTCATCATCCAGCTGCAAGTGAGTGTTGATGATGGCTGGAGTGATGAAGATTGTCCTCCTGTGCACTGTGGCAGACAGTGCCTTCTCCCCATCCATAATGACCTCTTGGCAGGTCTTCCAAAATTCAAGCAGATGATCTTCATAGAGAGTAGGATCAATGGTTAGGGAGGTGAAGTAGTTGGATAGAGTTAAGAAACGGCACATCTCTGAGAAACTATCATCTTTCTCAGAGCTTAACAGAACAACTTGGTTGTGTTGCTTGTGAAGGTGCATGGAGAAATCTGGGTTGTTTCTGCGGTTTAGGTTGGCCATTTTAGAAGCTTAAGGATGAAGAACAAAGGCGGTTTAGGAGAATTTAGGTTTAAGGAATAGTGTAATTGAGGAAGATAGTGAAAGAGGGGGGGAACCGTTGGGCGTTTATGTGAAAAGGATTTGAGACAAAGTTAATGAAAGGGGATAAACTTTGAAATCTGGATGTCGGTCCCACCTCTGAAAAGTAGTTTACACTTTCCCAAAAAGTAGTTTTCTTGGAAGTCGAGAAATCTTCCAAAGGTTATTTGCTTCGGAAGTTCTGAAGAAAAAGCTTCCGAAGGAAAATTGGCTTCGGAAGATATTTCAAAGGTTTTTGAGAATTTTGCTTCGGAAGAGAATTTACACTCAGAGACTTTTATTCTAAGGAGAATAAGTACTTCCGAAGGTAAATTGCTTTCGGAAGAAACTTGTTCTTTGAAAACATACAGAGTACTTAAGTTGATTTTTAGCATCGGAAGATATTTCAGAAATTTCTTCCGAAGGTAAAAGTATTAAAGCAATTATTTGTTTACTAAGACATAAATTTCTTCCGAAGGTAATTTTAAATATTCAGAATAGATCAAGATTTTCAAAAATCTAAGAAAAGTCTTTTGAAAATATTTTCTTCCAAAGAAAACATGGGCTTATGAAGGTGATAAAATAGACAACTTAAAACACACAGGTTTTAGAAATTAATATGATTAAGTTTTAAGAAAAGCTATTCAAAGTTAATCATCCTAATAGCTGATACAAGATATTTAAATCTCTGCTCATCAAAAACTTTGGTGAATAGATCAGCATATTGTTCATTTGTGTTAACTTTGACTAGTTTGATTAATCTCTTTTCAAAATTATCTCTGATCAAATGATACCTGATATTAATATGCTTGGTTCTTGAGTGCTGCACAGGATTCTCTGTGATTGCGATAGCACTGTTGTTGTCTATGTGGATGGGAGTCTCTTTAAAGTTGAATCCATAGTCTAGCATCTGCTTTTGAATCCAAAGCACTTAAGCACAGCAGCTTGCAGCAGGAATGTATTCAGCCTCAGCAGTTGATGCAGACACACAGGATTGTTTCTTACATTGCCAAGAGACTACTCTTCCACCAAGAAATTGACATCCCCCTGATGTAGGCTTTGCAGTCATGTTGCAACAACCATAGTCACTATCTGTATAAGCATACAGATTAAAGTCAGAATTCTTTGGATACCAAAGGCCAAGTGATGGAGCACCTTTGAGATATCTTAAAATTCTTTTGACAGTGACTAGGTGTGACATCTTGGGGTTGGCTTGATATCTTGCACAAATGCATGTAGCAAACATAATATCTGGCCTGCTAGCTGTGAGGTACATAAGAGACCCAATCATTGCCCTGTTGATGTTCATCAACACACTCCCCCTCAAGATTAGGTACAAAGGAGTGAGTTCTGGCTATGGGTGTCTTAGCAACCTTACAATCAGTCATGTTGAATCTTTTAATTATGTCTTGTACATACTTTGACTGACTTATGAAGATGCCATTGTCAACTTGCTTCACTTGAATTCCTCGAAAGAAATTGAGTTCCCCCATGACACTCATTTCAAACCTATCCTTCATCACCTTCTCAAAGTCTTTGCAGAGCTTTGGATTAGTTGACCCAAAGATAATGTCATCAACATATACTTGAACTAGCATTATGTCATTTCCTGTTCCTTTTATGAAGAGAGTTCCATCTATAGTACCCCTTTTGTAGCCATGTTGATGAAGATACTGAGATAGAGTCTCATACCACTTCCTTGGTGCTTGGTGCAGCCCATAAAGAGCTTTATCAAGCCTGCAGACATAATCAGGATGATCAGGATCTGCAAACCCAGGTGGTTGTCTGACATACACCTCTTCATCAATCACCCTATATAGAAAAGCACACTTGACATCAAGTTGGTAGACCTTGAAGTTCTGGATGCAGCAAAAGCTAGGAATATTCTAACAGCTTCAAGTCTTGCTACATGAGCAAAAACATCTGTATAGTCAATTCCTTCATCTTGAGTATACCCTTGAACAACTAGTCTTGCCTTGTTCTTGATGACAAGTCCTCTATCATCCTTCTTATTCCTAAAAACCCATTTGGTTCCTATGGTAGTCTTCCCTTAAGGAAGAGGACATAGGTTCCAAACCTTTTGCCTTCTGAATTGAAGCAGCTCCTCTTGCATAGCTTCAACCCAACTTCCATCCTTTAGAGCCTCATTAATTTTCTTTGGCTCTATTTGGGACAAGAAACAAGAGTGGAGACAAACATTTGTTTCATGGGTTTGTCCTCTTGTTCTCACCCCTGAATCAACATCTCCAATGATGTTTGTGGTAGGATGAGACTTGTGGATCCTTAGCTGAGGGATCACAACAAGTTACTTAGACAGATCTAAATTTGAAAAATTTTGATCTGGCAAAGAATATTCACCCTCCACATCAGCACACTTATCAAGATTAACTTGATCCAATGAGTGTGTGACATCATTGATGTTGTCTTCAATGCAGTGGTTATCAGCATCAAGAAATTCCTGATCACTTTCACCACCACCATTTTCTCCAACATTTGAAGCTCATTCCTCTGAGTTTTGTGCCTCTAAGCTGGAATTTGAAGGCACCCCAGAAGCATCAGCAAGATTTGTCATTGATGTGCTGGTAGAAGCTTCATTTGCCGGATTAGTTACCACTGGAGCTGAAGATGTGTAACTTGAAGGTCTTCTGAGCTCAAATATTGGGTCAGGATCACCTATAGGTAATATATCTGTAGATCCTGAAACATTCTCACAAGATTTGTTAAAACAATTGGTAACTAAATCAAGATCAAATAGCCAATCCGGACCAGAACCTTTCACACTGGGAGTGTGCTCATTGAAAGTCACATTGGGTGACTTCTCAACTACTCTAGTTTTGAGATTGTATACTCTATAAGCTTTAGCTTGAGAAGAGTATACAATAAAGTGTCCATCTGATTTCTCAGCAAACTTGGCAATTTGATCTTTGGTATTCAAGATGGCGCAAGGACATCCAAATGACTTGAGAAAACCAAAGAAAGGTTTTCTCTTGTGCCAATGTTCATAAGGAGTCTTACCATGTGTCTTAACCACTAAAACTCTGTTTTGCACATAGCAAGCAGTGTTCACTGCCTCTGCCCAGAAGGTGATGGGCAGTTTATAGTCAGACAACATAGTTCTTGCAGCTTCAATTAGTGTCATGTTTCTCCTCTCAGCAACACCATTTTGCTGAGGAGTCCTGGGAGCACTATATTGTCTTGTAATACCTTTTTCATCACAAAAGTATCAAGGATTTGATTCTTGAATTCAGTTCCTTGATCACATCTTATGATTTTAACCTTGTGATCACATTGATTCTCAATCTTTAAGATGAAATTCTTCAGAATCTCAGGAGTCTCATCCTTAGTTTTAAGAAAAAAGACCCAAGTGAATCTTGTAAAATCATTTGTGATCACCAAACAATAAGAGGTCCTTCCTAGACTCATTACACTGGTGGGGCCAAAGAGATCCATACGTAATAAGTGTAGGGGATTAATGATAGAATTTCTTTCCTTTGGCTTGTTAGATACCTTGTGTTGCTTCCCTTTCAGGCATGCAACACATTGGTCATCACTTGTAAACTCTTTCTTTGGTATTCCAGTTACTAAATCATTCTTAATTAATTTATTCATATTTTTAAAGTTTACATGGCATCTTCTTTTATCCCAGAGGAAAGATTCATCATTATTTGCTTTAGACAGAAAGCATGAAACTTCTCCTGAGGGAGATGTTTCTTGCAAGTCCATCTTGTACATGTTCCCTTTCCTGGGGGCTCTGAGCAAGATCTGCTCATGAGGAATGACCACCCCGGGCGTGAGAACAATGAACTCATGCTCACTGAAGAGCATGTTATGACTCTGATCACAAAATTGGGATACACTCAGAAGATTGTACCCAAGCTCCTTGACAAAGTTTACTTTCTCAATGCTGAGCTTACCATTTGTGACCTTGCCCTTTCCAGTAATGTAACCTCCTGCATCTCCTCCAAAAGCAACTGGTCCTCCATCAATTCTTTCAAACTTTTAGAGTAGTGACCTATTGCATGTCATGTGTCTGGAACATCCACTATCAATAATCCATACATTTCTGTTTGTCTTGAGCTGTTTCTACATAAAAGAGATGATTAGATACATTTGGAAACCCAAGCCTTATTGGTCTTGGGCTCATCAAAAGAAGTTGAAGACAATGTAACAGTAATTGATCTATAGTCATGCTAGAAGGATCATTTGCTGAAGTTGATGAAGAACTTTCAGCCACTTGGTCTTTCTTTGACTTCCACACCAACTTTGGAAGCTTAGACTTGACCTTCAATACTTCAGAAGTTTTGATGACTGGACCTTCGGAAGAACTTGCTTTCACTGCAGCAGGCTTCAGTGCTTCGGAAGTATTCCTTTCTTCCGAGACCAAATTTTCTTCCAAAGGCAAGTTTCCACTTGTCTTCTTCTTCATTTTGGAGATTCCGAAGGAAACAGATTTTCCTTCTGAATCTTGCTTCTTCTTTTCCAAACTCTTAGAAGTTTCTTTCTTGGTCATATGGAGAGTACTCTTTGGATTGTAAACACAATCCTTAGCAAGATGAGAAGTACTTCCACACATAACATAATCCATTTTCTTCCTTCTAGGAGTTTTTCTTTGTGAACAAGGCTGAACTTGATCACTTTCCTTCTCCATCTTCACCTTTGCAGATGTTGTGGCAGTTCTTGTGGGGATAGAACTACCTTTGGAGCTGGATGGTTCAGGTTGTACAGCAGTGATGCACAACTGATCAGCCTTCTTCTTGATGATGGGATGGTTTGGACATGAACCAGAACTCTTGTTGATGGAGTTCAAGTTGGTGTCTTTAGCCTTTACCACTTCAAATCCTGCAGAGATGAAGACTTGTTTCTTGAAGGTGGCCTTGATCTCTTGAGCCTTTTTGGATTTCTTTTGGCCTTCCTGATCAAGTTCTTTCTTCTTGACTTTGTTATCCCAACAGCTTTGCTCTCCTCAGAGGGATGGTGACCCTTCTTAGAATGTTATTCTTCACTTTTCTCAGAGCCATTGTCCACCATCTCCTCTTCATCCTCTTCAGTCAAAGGATCTATAAGGGGAAGCTCATCTTCATAAGTTCCACACCTAGGAGATGTTACATACAAGACTGTGTGTGGAGGAGATATCTCAAAAGATCCTAGGACCTGCTTATTTTGATAACAAACTTTTGCATGCAAGGATGAGGATATTATGTTCTTGAAGGTCTCTTCTTCAAGAACATATTTTTCTGCCTTGGCTTTGCTGATCACAAGCTCAGCCTGGCATTTAGTTAATTTAGTGATGAGATCTTTGATCTGAGTCATGTAGTTTGTATGCTCATGTTTAAGAGTTGAAATGGTTTTCTCTAAGTCCTCTATCTTTTGTTTATAATCATTTTCAGCTCTTTTAAAATCAGCTTTTAAGATATTTAAGGACTCAAGATCAGATCTCATTTCTAAATTATAGGACCTGTATCTATTAACTTTAGCAATGCATTCAGGAGTACAAAGATGTTCCAATACCTTGGCTTCATCGTGGTCTGCCATGAGTGCTTGGTTTGGAGATGCATGTTCCACCTGAAAGTCCAGTCAAAGCCTCCTTCTTCAACAGCAACTGCAGCTTGTTGCTTTGGCTTCTCATTCTAGGAGGGCTTTCTCAGTGTAGTTTGGTCTGGTTTGTGCTTGGCCACCATTTGTCCTTGGTGCCTTACACTCTCTTGCAAAGTGTCCCATCTGGTTACAGTTGTAACACTTTACTTTGCTTTTATCCACCCCAAACTTTCCACTAGCTGCATTGCTTGGAAACTTTCTCCTTGTCCTCTTGTAGAAATTCTTGGCTCTATGAGTGAAAAGAGCCATTTGCTGAACTATCTCCATATACTCCAGATTATCTGGATGGATACAGTCCAAATCTTCAACAGTGAAGAGAAAGTTGCCTGAGGTTTCATCAGCAGAGACAAAAGCATGAGAAGAACTTGTCTCTTGGAAAGGACTTCCTTGAGTGTAGCTTTCCCTTGGAGTCTCTGGGAAGGTGATGAAAGGGCCCTTTTGTGAGTTGTCAGGGAAGCATATAAGATGATGTTGTGGTTCAATGCTTTCCCTTTCAACCACATGGAGGGTTGAACTCAGTTGATTGCTGGAGTTACTAGATGAGTTTTGTATGTTCATCTCCATCTGGTAGCCACTAAGAATACCATACAACTCTGTAAGAGTAACAGTCTTGAGGTTCTCAGTCCTCTTGATAACAAAAAAGTAATGTGTCCATTGTCTAGGAAGAGAGGACATAAACTTCCTTACAATGTCCCTGTTCTCAAGAGTTACTCCAACATCCATTAGAGTATCCACAATCTCAACATACCTGAAGTATTGTTGAGTCATGGTTTCACCTACCTTGAAGGTGAAGTTTTCAAACTGCTGCTTCAGGAGATCCTTCTTGTTCTCCTTTGCTTCAGTAGACCCCTCATACATCAGCTTTAGTTCTTCCCATAGCTACT
The DNA here is from genome assembly GCA_025215565.1 of Flaveria ramosissima. Lineage (NCBI taxonomy): Eukaryota > Viridiplantae > Streptophyta > Magnoliopsida > Asterales > Asteraceae > Flaveria > Flaveria ramosissima. The sequence goes on along the minus strand of CM046034.1, from coordinate 47,792,681 downwards.
TGGCAGTTTTGCACTTCTTGAAGCCTTTGTAGATGAAGTTTGGAATAGCAGTTTGAAGGGCTGTCATGGCTTTCTGATCAATCTCTATTCTTTTCCTATCTGCTTCAGAGTAATCAGCCACAGCCTTAGGAATCATACCACCACCAGTAGCAGAAGTGGTGCTTGGTATGTAAGGTCCTTCAACAACAGAGTCCCAAATGCAGTTGTTAAGTATTTTGTGTGTTAAGTATTTTGTGTGTTAAGTATTTTGTGTGTGTGAGGGATCTTAAGATGGTGAGATCTTATATCAAGAACCTGAAAAGCTCTGATACGAAATGCAGGACCGGTGAAGGGTATGCACTCACAACACAACAACACAATGAGGAGAGTTGCTTAGAACACTTAACAAATCAAATAGGGAGATGGTTAACTTTGTTAATGAAAGATGCTAAGAAACAAGTAAATATGAGACAGAACAAGATGGCAAACAACACAAGTAGTTGGTTTTTAAGAATGTTGTATATTGATTTTCAAGTTCTATTACAAATATTACAAAGCATAAAGGAAAGTTACAAGTACTTGAGATACATATACTACATCCTACAGCCGGCCATACTTTGAAGGCCAGCTAGATACAATTGACTAGACAACTACAAAATCAAATGTAGAGTCAAATGGCATCTTTGCCTTTTGACTAGTGACTATGACATGCCATAGCTCACATCCTAATATATTACAAAAAGGATAAAAGTACATAAAGTAGAAAGCATGGACTCAATACCTCAATGTACAATTACCAAAAGCATGGACCTTTTCACCAACTCATGTAAGTTGGTGACTTTACAAAGTAGCAGCGGAAAGGTGGTCCAGCTTTATGGTAAAGTACATCAGATAAAGGCATATCTCTAAAAGTATTCGGAAGAAATCTGTCTTCACTCTTTGGCTCCAGAAGATTTTGTCTTTGAAGCTTCGGAAGACTTCACTTTTGGCTTCGGAAGATGTTGGTCTTGTCTTCGGAAGATTTTACACTTAGAATATTTCTAGTGCATGGTGTAAAACTTCCGAAGCATTTCTACTTTTGTTCTTTAGTGCATGCATGCAGATAGACTTTGGATGTTTTGGCTGCATCAGACTTATAGTAATCCTTACAAACTCTTTTTCAAACGAAAGGATATTGTCATCATCTGATGCTAGTACAAGTGGTACAAGTACTACATGTACTTCAGATGATAATTCATCTTTTTTTGTAAATAACTATTCTTTTTCAAATAAAAATAGACCTCAAGACATGTATGAGACATACAGTGATGTAGATTCTAAACTGTCTGAATGTGATGAGGAAATACATATTGATCCTACCCCGTTACATAATAGACCTAGATTAAAACCACACTGTTTTAGGTGTGGTAAAGATGATCATATAGTTAAGAATTATCCAGAACTTCATCATAGACATACTAATAGAAATTCTTTTGGAAATAGATTGACAAAATTAGTTAATAATTTTTTCTGTAAAAAATCTGTTTTTCCTAAACCCAAAGTTGTTCAAACTTGGGTCCCCATTTCACCTGGTTAACCTGTTCTTTGATATGTTTGCAGGAGTCATCCACGAAGGTTGTTAACAGTGTATGGCATGTAGATAGTGGATGCTTCAGACATATGACGGCGCTCAAGGACTTACTGACCAATTATCGAATAATAAATGGAGAATATGTCGCATTTGCTGGCGACAAAAAGGGAGGGAAAATGATCGGTCAAGGAGAAGTTTCTAATGGGTCGCTAACTTTAGAGAAAGTCAATTATGTACCCGAGCTTGGGTTTAATCTGTTGAGTGTCTCTCAGATTTGTGATAAGAACATCGGTCTTGTTCAAATCCAATGAATGTCTCTTTTTAAAATCAGAGATTGATATTCCAGATGAGATGGTTCTAATGAGGGCTCTGAAAAAGAATGATACATATCTTCTTGACATGGGTTCAAGGGAGTCAACATCTACTGTCACCTGTCTTCTTCCCAAAGCCTCCACTTCTGAGTCTTTTTTATGCCACCGCAGATTGGGTCATATTAATTTCAAAAATATAAACAAATTGGTTAAAAACAATCTTGTTAGGGGACTAACTTTAAAAGATTTTTCTGTGGTCGAAAAATGTATGGCATGTGCCAAGGGTAAACAACATAAGAAACCACACAAGGCAATACTTGAAAATAGCATATCTAATCCCCTCGAGTTGTTACACACCGATTTGTTTGGCCCAATCAGTGTTAAATCAATTGCTAAAATATCTTTCTGTCTTATTGTAACAGATGGTTTTTCAAGGTATTCTTGGGTGAGATTTCTTGCTCACAAAGGAGAGGCTGCTGAGGAACTGTAGAAGCTAATTATGTCAATCGAATCTACAAGCAAGAGAAAAGTTATGGCAATCAGAAGTGACAACGATACCAAATTTAGAAATCAGATCTTTGATTCGTTCTGTGCTGCTAAGGGAATTTTAAGATAATCCAGTGCTGCAAGGACCCCTCAACAGATGGAGTAGCTGAACGAAAGAATCGCACCCTTATTGAAGCCGCTCGTACGATGTTGATTGAATATTCTCTTCCCATTATCTTTTGGGCGGAGGCAGTAAACTCTGCTTCATACGTTTTAAACAGGGTGTTGATTGTCAAGGACAAAATGAAAACTCCTTATGAACTTTTTCATAAGAGAAAACCTTTAATTGACTTCTTTCGACCATTCGGCTGCTCCTGCACTCTATTGAACACTCAATCTCAGAAGACGAAATTCGGTGCCGTGTCTGATGAGTATTACTTCATTGGCTATTCTTCATCTCAGAAGGCTTATCGGGTGTATAACAAGAGAACACGTATTGTTCAAGAGTCTTTTTATGTTGATTGGCAGGAATCTAATTCCTCCGATGTTCGATCAGAACCAGCATGGTTCTTTGACTCCGATACGGTGTTTAATTCCTTTAATCTTCCTATCTTTGACGATGATGCGTCCATCTCCAATGTTCAAACAAATATCATTCCTCCAACTCCATTACCTGTCATTCCTCAAGACCATTCCACCTCATCTGCAAATGATGTCACATCAGTTGATATTACATCGTCTTCTTCATCATTTGATCTTCCACCTCCACCTGTTTCTGAATCCCTTCATTCATCACCAACATCTATCTCATCACAGCAAATACCATCCCTTTCACCTTCATCTACCCATCCACAATCTATCAGCTCACCTTCTCCAAACATCCTACATATACCCACTGATTTCAAAACCTTGAAAGATCATCCTCATGATAACATCATTGGATCCATCACCGATGGAGTACTGTTAGGACCTGGTATTTGAACGAAATACCTAGTGATTAGCGTGTAAACCAGATCAAATAGTGCGGAATCCTATTTGATTGGCGATCCAATCAGTGAGAACACACGAAGAATCAATCAAGAATTGAATCTAACGTTAGAAGTCGATTGGGAATCGATCTAATGTGTTCTGTGAACTTGGAGAACGATTTGGGAGGCTTCTGGACGGCTAGGGTACGTCTGGATTCGTAATGGTATGAATGCTTACGTTTTTCCACGAATTGGGTCTATTTATAGGTTAGTGTTGTTCATTCGTGCAACTGGACCATAAGTATGGTTCAGTCGTGCGATTGAACCATGCGGTTGATCCATCCGCACGACTGAGTGTTCAGTCGTGCGACTGAGCCAATCTTATGTGTCAATCATACGACTGATCCAGTCTCCTGGTTCAGTCGTGCGACTGAGTCAATCGTATGAAGTTATTCATGCGTATGGTCCATTCGCATGGGCCATTCGCATGAGAACTTCATTAAGTTAAGTTTGAATGTTTTAATTAATATAACTTGATGTGTAACCATTCAAACAATCATAAACCCAATTAACCAATTCAATATCGACTCATTAATGAAATATTAGACATTACAAATCACAAACAATCCATATCATTTCATTAATCATTTCATATTACATCATAATCAGACAAACAAGATCTATTACATTACATATCATGATCTAGGGACATACATGCATCAACAAACTCCCCCTTGGACCTAGATCTCTCTAATCTCTTGTTTTCTGCATAACCTCCTTGTATTTCTTGTACTTCTCCTCTTTAGTGACTCCCGCGTGAATCTCAAACGCGAAGCAGAGTCGTATAACGTTTTGGAACTGGAGGGCTTGTACAATGTCCTGCGTGTCATAGAACAGTGGCCACTTGTATAGCGTATAGACATCAGTTGCCGACAAGTTAGTAAGCCACATTGGGTCGAATACCCTGATCGTATCCATTTGGCACTCTTTGCTTAGGACTATGACCGCTTCAGCTGTTCTCCAATCATAGTACCACCACTTAAAGTGTGGAGTGAAGTCCTGTGGCATTTCCCTGAGTGGGATTCTCGACATTGTGCGCGGAGGACTCCACTTCAACACTATCTTGGGCTTGCCAGTAATGGCATCAACCTCAGACCTTCTTATGTACCTAGTCGGCTGTTGGGGTCTGAAGTTAACCCATCTGGTGTGGTACTCCATCTTAAGGGCAGCCTCGAACCAGCCTGACATCTTCCTCGGGTCAGCAAACAAAAGCTTTAGCTTAGCCAGCTGGTTGAGCTCAAAACCTGGTAGAGTCTTCAGATCATGTGGGAATCTGAAGTACTCTATGCCCCGTTCTCTCTTAACTTCATAAACATTAAGATCATCAAAATACGCCCATGCTATAATCCTGCCAGACACCTTGTGATGTTTCTTGACTCTGTAGAGTTTGGTGTAGGCATCCTTCTTTGGTGCAACATGTTGGGCTCTAACTTCTTCAAAACATGCAGCCCACTCAGCCTTTCGAATGTCGACATCATTATTTGAGGCTTGGGCTGTTCCTTCTGCTTTCTCTGTTTCTTGCTCCATCTTGTTCAACACCTCAAAAGTATCACTGACGAGGGATTCACCCAGATTGGGGACCACATCACCCTCATTGTCAGCGTACTGAGGGTAATCCTCGGCAGTGACGTCTTCGATCTCGACTTCATCAACATCGTTGAGCTCTTCATCACTAGTCGAATCGCATGTCGGAGCATCTTTAACTATTTCATCCGGATTGAGCTTGAAAATCTCTACGAGTTGCTCGTTTGATAGGTCACGAATTATTTCCCCTTCTTAAGGGTATAACTCACAGACCTCCTAACGATCCCTTGCAGATCAAGAATCATTGTTAGTTGAGTCTTGACCTGTTGAAGGGGAGCAACATCAAACTCATATCTTTTATAATTTGGATCTGTTTGATTTAAACATTCAACACATAAATCATTAGTAATTAATCAAACAGAAATGCATTAACTTAATATAAACATTCAATACATTGTTTTCAATACAGGATTCAAACACAAAAGTAAATAAATACATAAACATCTAGTCTTTACTTTTATCCTGTATCATAGTCTCGTCACTTGGAGGAGCAGAGGTGGAGGTTGATTGGTCCTGTCTGTTCTTTGACCTCCTTTCTTGACCTGAAGCAGAGGCCGATGCAGCTGCATCCCCTCCTTCTGCTTCATCATCATCGTCCTTCCCCTCTGTCCTATCTCCTTCAGTTTCCTCCTCATCCTCTGTATCATCCTCTTCATCCTCATCATCATCTTCATCATCATCATCACCATCATCTCCATCATCTCCATCTCCTTCCTTGATCTTTAAGGGCTCGTCCTTTGATCCCTTGAGCCGCAACATGATGGTCTTGTTGGTGGTCTCCAACTCCTCTATCCTTTTAGCTGATTGGGCATGCTGCTCCCGGAGTTAGGACATCTCTACGCGCTGTTCATCCATCAGCTGGGCCTGCTGCTCTATTACTCGAGCCTGCTCTGCCATCTGGTGAGATTGTGCAGCAGTCAGGTCGGCAAGCTGGCGGATCTGGGCAGCCTTTTCCTCATCTGCAGCTAGTAAGCGCATCACCATCCTGTTGAGCGCTGACAGCTGTTCCTCTACCCCGATTGGTGGTAGAGGTGATCCATAAGTGTGTGAGGGATGGGCTGAAGGTCCTGCTTGGTGTGAGGTGGTGGTGGTTGTAGTGAAGATGGGTCGGTGAAATGGTGGGGGTGATGTGGGAGTAAAGGATATGGTGGTGGATGGAATCTGTACTGAGGTGGGAGGTATGGTGGTGGCTGTGGTAGCTGTGGTGGTGGATGGTATAGCTGTGGAGGTGGTAGTGGTGGCTGTGGTGGTGGAAGTAGAGGCTATGGTGGTAACGAAGGTCAACCGACGCTTCTTCTTCTTCTGACCATGGGGCTGAGCCATCCTCTTCCTCCTCGTCCCTGTTGAGGTGGATGCTCCCCCTACAACCCTGCCTGCTGACCCCGGTGCATAGCTTAGGTCAGTATCAATCTCTCCAGAGTCTCTCGGGTGTTCACCAACCACCCTTAGCCCATGTTCTGTGGGAACAACTTTGCTTCCCACAGTTCGTGTTAAGGGCTCCTCATCAGACTCCTCCTCCTCCTCAGCACCATGAACAAAATCCTGATGAAATCCAGCTGACTCAGCAACATCTCCAGCTGGGGCAGACACTAGGGGTATAACATCTGACACAGTGCCTCTCGGTGGAGCAGGCATATCGTCCCCAGCGTCCCCACTATCATCATCGTCAGAGTCATGCTCTGGGAGTAGCAGCCTCTCATCATCAGAGTCACTGTCCTCATGACGCCATTTGCGTCTGCCCGGGGCCACATATCTCTCGTTGGCCTGGTGGCCAATCAATCTCTTAACTTGGGGCTTCACCTGCTTCCCCCTATAAACCCTCATCCGACCCAGAGTCGTATCATCCATGATCTCCAGTGCAACTGCATCATGACTCTCATTGGGCAGATGTGGCAGCTTCTCGTTGAAGATGAGCTGTAAAAACCTGGGGTACATACAAAACCCCTCATTTCCCTTTGCCTCCAAGTTCTCCACCAGATAGGAGAAAATCATACTAGAAAAGCTGAAGGGGTGGTTCAGCACCAGTGCCACGTAGGCATTTTGGATCTGGTCTGAGAGGTCGTCGAACCCACCCCTCCTCGAAGCAACGCACTTAAGGATCACATGAGCTAAGTACTTGTACTGGGGGCACAGGTTGCTCTTGTTGAGCACACCTGAGTTTATGTCCCCAGCGTACTTGATCCGCAGAAAGCATCCTCGGACAGTCAATGGATGTAATCTGGTAGGGTGATCAGTATCATCTCCAAACTCTAGAACCCTCTGGATATCAGCAGCAGTGACCTCGATATCATGACCCAGAATAGAGCTCCGAATACTGTAGGGCTCACGAGAGCGATCCACAGAGGCATTCTCCCAGAATGCCTGGTGTAGTGATCTGTAGGGCGTGCAAGGGGTAGAGATAGCCTTATGGATCCGGGAACGTCTGAGGAAGGCTATAATATCGGTGAACTCGGCCCTGTTCCTAGAAGTATGATCCAAGTGAGCACAGATGTTGTGCTTTGGATTTATGGACCATCTCTCAGCCATTATACTGAAAACACATGACACAGAACCATTAGTACATAATACATTAAAATTATGTTCTAAGTGTAATGTTGAAGTTCATTCTGATTCATTCGTGCGAATGAGTAATGCGACTGAAGTCAGTCGGCTGTCCTTTCATGCGACTGAACTCATTCGGGTGAATGAGACATGCGATTGGGTTCAGTCTGCTGACTGAGTCTGCGAATGGTTCAGTCGGCCGACTGAGCTCAAACGCATGGTTCATTCGAGCGATTGACCCAATCGCAAGTTTCAATCGTGCGATTGGAGTTCATCCGGGCGACCAGTCGCCTGTCCTACAGTTCAGTCGCCATCCGTTCGAATCTTTATCAAAACAGGTGTTTCAACATGGATAACCGGTTCAATAGACTCGCATTCTTGTTACTAATAACCTATTAAACTTAATTTTAACATTTTGCATAGATTAAGTAGGTTATTAGGTCAAGTTCAGTCTGTTCCTTGTTTTTCATTCGAATAACCCAAATTACGGTTTCAATCCACTGTTTTCGGTTAGCTAGAACTGCAAACTACTTGTATAATCAACAACGAGTGTCAGTGAATCAGAATCAAGATGAAAACAGGGTCCAATTAAATTTTGGCAGAGTAACGGTAGGGTGTGCGATTTGAGAGCGATTGGGGTGTGATGAATGAAATGCGATCGACTGTGCCCTTTAAATACTGAAGCTGAGTTCAATCGGCCGACTGGCCTCATTCGCTCAGTTCATTCGGGCGACTAAGGCTCAATCGTGCGATTGGCCCAGTCAGTCGCATGCTGTTGACCGACTGAGGTTCAGTCGGTCGACTGACTCAATCGTGCCTTTCATTCGCATGTTCAGTTGACTGAATGAGTCTCAGTCGGTCGACTGACTCATTCGCCCCCTTCCAATCGGTCGAATGGGTCATTCTGATAAGCCATTCGTGTGAATGGCTCAATCTCATGTCCATTCGTGCGAATGGGAGCCATTCGCATGGTTGGTCCATTCTCATGGTCCAATCGTGCGAATGGGTCACACTTAGTTAATTTTCTGCCATTTTTTACCAATTTACATTTAAAACCCTTTTAACTTTTGAAATTTACGTTATGAGCTTTTGATCATCTCAGACATGATCATTTTAACTTGAAAACTTTTTGATCACCTCAGACGTGATCCTTTTAAGCAATTTAGTCACCTCAGACGTGACCCTTTTAAACACTTTGTCACCTCAGACGTGACCCTTTTAAACATTTAAAGCACATGTGGTCATCTCAGACATGACCCTTTTAGTGAGTTGATTCCTTACTGATTTTCCTGATGTAGTCCGACAAACTAACAAACTAAAACGACTAACTAACTTAGAAAATTTAAACTAAATACTCAAAACAAGACTTGTTTTTGGCTTTTTGTGAGAGATAAATCCTAAGATGGACATCTACAGGATTTGGTTCCGGAATAGACAGCTTCAACTTGGATTGACCACACCTGGACCAATTCAATTTTGGAATCATACAGGCAGGTCAAATCATTTGGGACTTGTTATCAAAATCTTTTGATGCTCAATTCTTGGTGTTCATCCAGAGTCATTAGCAACTTTAAGGAAATCATACTGGAACTCTTAGATTTTCACATTGATTTGAACTTTCAAGAATTGCAGCCATAATGATTGTCAATATGTTTGTCCACTTAAATCCATACACAGACTTTTGACACAGACTGGTGAGTGTTTTAGGTTTAATTATTTCAACTAACATTTGTGGATCCCACACTTATATGGTAATCAACATTCCTCAGGAGCTTTTGAGCGGTCTACGGGTATTATTACAAGAAGAGACTATTCTTAGAGCTTTCAAAGAGAAGCCAGTCCTCAGGTCAGTGCCACCGCACAGCAGAGAGGCGGCAAACAACAATGAATTCTAGAATATCTAGGTTATGCTTATCCTCAGGTCAGTGCCATCGCACAACAGAGAGGCACACAACCTATCTCCTTGTTAGAGCAGCTTATTTTATTTTGCACAAAATGCACCAACAACACACGTCATTAGCTTTATAGCATTTGTCTTTCATTTTTTTTCTTGCTTTGCTCTAATTATGGTCATCCGCACACATTTGTGGCGTTTACATGCTCATTACCCCTTATTGGAATATTGTTGATTGTGTTAACCAGTGATAAGATGGAAGCCCACAGTCAGTTGAACAACTTAGTTTGATCTTGAGATCACCAGTCAGGTCTAATCATCTATTGTGTTGAATCTACCGATATATCATTTGTGGTCTAGCAACCTCTAGGTCTACTTTCTTTGTGTTACCTTAGGAGTTACCAGTTTTCCTATCATCTTCCCTTTTATATTGCTTAGACTACACAGACTTATACTTTGAATTTTTGCATCTTTTCTAAATTTAAATTTTAAAGTCCCTCTTGATTTGTTCCTGTGTACTATCATTTTCCAAAGGTTTTGAATCGGTATCACAGATACGGTCTACCTTATATCAGCTATCCACTCCTTCTCCCTCGATTTTTTTTTAATGTTACTTGCTGACATATTCTCCCCCTAAAATACTAAAATCATTACTGGTTTAATTATTTTAGGATTTTAATAAACAGCAAAATAACATGAGTTTAATTTAAACAGACTAAAATAAACAGATAAAATAAAATAAAAAAGAAAAACTTTAACTAAACTACATCGGACTACACATTATCAACATCAGGAATAACCTCACTTTTCTTTTTAACGCCGTTGACCTCTAGCAAATATTGAAAACGTGGTTTATCAAAGGCTTTAGTATAGAGGTCAGCGCGTTGAAAATCAATATTAATTTTTACCACATCAATTAAGTTCTTTTCAAAGCAGTCTCTTATGAAATGGTATTTAATACCGATATGTTTGGTCTTAGGATGTTGGACCGGATTTTTAGTTACTGCAATTGCAGTAGAGTTATCAACAAAAATAGGAGTAGAAGAGAACTTTAAACCGTAATCCCGCATTTGCTGTTGAATCCATATGATTTGTGAACAGCAACTTGCAGCAGCAACATATTCAGCTTCACAGGTTGACAATGCAACCAATGTCTGCTTCTTACACTGCCAGGTAACTAATCTTCTCCCAAAGAATTGACACCCTGCTGATGTAGACTTGTAGTTCATCTTGCAGCCCCCGTAATCCGAGTCACTATACGCGGTAAGCTCAAAGTCATCATCATGAGGATACCACAACCCAAGTGTGGGTGTACCCTTCAGATAACGAAAAATCCTCTTGACCCCGATCAGATGGTTGACCTTAGGCTTAGCCTGATATCTAGAACATAAACATGTAGCATACATAATATCAGGTCTTGAGGCAGTGAGATACATGAGGGATCCAATCATTCCTCGGTACATCGTGGCATCTACAAGATCTCCATTTTCATCAGGTGCTAGTCGTGATTCGTAGCAAGTGGAGTCCCAGCAGCAGAAGCATTCTCCATGTCGAAACGACTGAGAATGTCTCCTACATACTTGGTCTGATGTAGAAAGATCCCATTTGGAGTCTGATCCACCTGTAACCCGAGAAAGAACTTCATCTCCCCCATAGCACTAATCTCAAACTCTTTCTTCATAACTGCTTCAAACTCTTTGCATAACTCTTCGTTCTTTGAACCGAAGATTATGTCATCAACATAGATCTGTACGAGCAGTAGGTCGCCATCTTTTTCCTTAATGAACAGCGTGCAGTCAATGACTCCCCTGCGAAAGCCGTGTTTCACAAGATGAGTCGAGAGTTTCTCATACCAAGCTCTTGGGGCTTGATGAAGCCCGTATAAAGCCTTGTCGAGCTTGTAAACTCTATCCCGATGATAAGGATCTTCAAATCCCTCGGGTTGACTGACATAGACTGTTTCTCTGATTTCCCCATGAAGGAATGCACTCTTCACATCCAATTGGTAGACTTTAATCTTCATGTACGATGCATAGGCAAGGAAGATACGAATGGCTTCCATCCTTGCCACGGGTGCAAACACCTCATTGTAGTCAATCCCCTCGACTTGGCGAAAACCCTGAACCACCAATCGAGCTTTGTTCCTGATAATGACCCCTTGGTCATCCTTTTTGCATTTCAGGACCCATTTGGTGCCAATAACCTTAGCACCTTTAGGTCTATCAACCAGAGTCCATAAACCTAACTTCTTGAACTGAAGAAGTTCTTCTTGCATGGCACTCACCCACGCCTCATCATTTAGTGCATCACTGACATATTTTGGCTCAAACTGCGAGACAAAAAACCGATAAGCACCATCATGAATGTAACCCTTCTCCATAACCGAGGCGTAATCAGCTGAATAAAGCTGATTTCGGGTTTGTACTCCTGATCTGACATCCCCATTGACATTGTCAAGAGGATGATAGACGTTTAGTCGTGATCCTGGAGTAGTAGGAACAGCTACCTCAGAGCCAAGATTATGAACATTTGGTTCTGCATCTGAGGTAGTTGGAGTTTGAGGTTCCGAAGTCGAAGGTGCATCACTGGTAGATGCTTGTGGACTTTCAGGAACTGGAACCTGTTCCTCCTGACTGTTCTGGTCATCTTCTTCAGCTTCATCTTCAGAGGAGAAGTCACTGTCATCGACTACTCCCCCTGACTGAGTAGATGATTCTCCCTGTGAGCTAGATGGTGTATTCAAGATATCATACATCATCCTAGTAGCTAACTCGTCATCCGAGGGAGAGAGAGGGATGTTGAAAGACTTGAAGAATCCATCATAGTCGAAAAAGTAGGCAGGTCCTTTGCCAGTAGGTGGTGTGGTATATCGCTGAACGTCAACATTACACCACACTTCTACTAGACCCGTTGAGTTGTTGTAAACTCTCTTGTTCGGTATATTGTATCCTAGAAAGATTCCTTCATCCGCCTTCTCGCTGAATTTGCCTTCTTGTGTCTTCTTCAGAAGTGTGCACGGCGCACCAAAAGGTTCAAGATACTCCAAATTCGGTTTGTGTCTTTGTAGTAGCTCGTAACATGTCTTTCCGTGGCGCTTGACTATCAGGACTCGATTCAGTGTATAACATGCATTCGCCACTAACTCATTCCAGAATTGGATAGGCAGTTTCGAGTCTGCCAGCATAGTCCGTGCTGTCTCTATCAAGCTTTTGTTCTTTCTCTCAGCAATGCCATTCATCTGAGGCGTGTAGGCAGAAGTGAATTGATGCACAATTCCCTTTTCCTTGCAGTATGCCTCCATCCACTGGTTCTTGAATTCTGTCCCGTTGTCTGAGCGTACTTGTCTAACCTTCAGCTTGTAGAGAGATTCCAGTGTGGTTACTAACTCCTTGAATGACTCAAATGTTTCTGATTTGGATTTCAGAAACATTACCCAAGTGAACCTTGAGTAGTCATCAGTGACCACAAAACAGTACAAGTCGCCTGCAATGCTCTTTGTACTGACTGGACCAAACAGATCCATGTGAAGAAGTTCAAGAGGAAGTTCTATTGAATGAACTTTCTTTTCCTTATGAGACTTCTTCGTCTGTTTGCCTTTCTTGCAAGCTACACAAAAGTCAGGAAGCTGGAAGTTCTTGACATTAACTCCTCTCACCAGATCCTTCTGAATCAAGTGATTCATCTTCCTTTGACTAATGTGTCCCATTCTTCTATGCCAGGAGATGGAATCCTTCTAAGTAGCTTTAGATAGAAAGCACTGAACCTCATGAACCGTTGTATCAGCTGTTGACAGATCCAAGACATAAAGGTCTTTATATCTTGAAGCAGTCATCCGAACTTGGTCCTCTGGGATCACGTAGTCTTTCTTCAGCACGTAACACTTCTTGTTGTCGAAGATGACCTTAAATCCTTTATCACAGATTTGGGAAACCGAAAGTAAGTTATTTTGAAGTTGTTGAACGTAGTTCACCTTATCAAACTTAACTTTCTGATTCCCCACTTCTCCCTGAGCTGTGATATAGCCTCCCTTGTTTCCAGCAAATGAAACATGCCCTCCTTTTATTTGCTTGACGTTTGATAAAAGGGCCCTATTTCCTGTCATGTGCCTGGATGCTCCGCTGTCTACAATCCACGTGTTAGTTTCAGCACTGTATCTAACACCCTGCACATACAATGTAAAGAATTAGTTTAGGTTAGGAACCCAAGCCTTTACTGGCTTGGGTTTCCCAGAGGCATCACACATCATAAATTCCACCCATTGACCCTTAGAGGGTGAGGGTAGCTCAGGTTCCTTCTTGTCATCATTATCAGACACGCAGGACGACTTCTCTTTCCATAAGCCAGATTTGTGCAAGGCCTGTTTGTGATAAACAGTCGACTGGCTTACAGGTTGAACTTTAGGTTCACAAGTTCTTCTAGGTGGAGTTAGAGAACTCCTCTTAGAAGACCTAGGCTTTGAATCCTGAAGTTCAATCTTCTTCCTAGGTGTCTGATAGAAAGGACAATAGGAAGCAATGTGTCCACATTCTCCACAGTTGTAGCACGACCTTCTATCAACTTTATGATTAAGCTTTCTTTGTGGAGAAGTGTGTGACATTCTAGTAACATCAATCACTTTAGGTTTTGACTCTGGTTCTTTTGATGTTTTCTCTGGTTTAACAAAGTTAACTGTTTTAACCTGTTTAACATCTTTTTCTTTTTGGTTAACTGGTTTTTGACTTGAAGCATGTGTAAGATTAATATTTGAAGTCTTTTTAGGTTCTGATTTGACTCTGTTTGACCCTGACTTTAAGTTAACTTTTTCAAATTTCTTTTCCAGATTAACACAAGGCAATTTACCCTTTGCCTTTGAAGTGGCCTCCTTTTGCTTGTTTCCAGATTCAATAGATGAACATGAAGAATCTGGATCACTAACAAGAGGAGTAGACACCACATGATCTTTGATGGGGTTATTGTTTACTGGTCTAGTTTTAGTGTTCATCAAGGTCTCAGGTGGTGGTGGAACCACTTTGTAACCCAATCCCTCCCCGTTATTCCTTTCTCTCACTAAGTGTTGAACTATGTGTGAAGAACTAGTCCAACTATGCAGTTTCTGTTTTAATGAGTTTACTTCTACTTCTAGAACTGCCTTTTGCTTCTTAGTGTCTTCTAGGGAGTTTAGATAGTACCTAATGTCATTAGCTTGGTTAAAGGCAACTACTTCGGTTTCCCTAAGCTGTTTAGTCAATAGGTCTATCTTTTCTTTATAACTATGCTCATTTGTTTTAATACTCTATTAGCCTCAGTGCACAGTTGCAAATCTTTTACTAAGTTATCATTATGATCTAATAACCTAGCAAATTTTTCATCTATGCTATTCCTAAAAGTATCACAATCAGAACAAGCATGATTATCAAACATTTGGTCAGTAGTACTTACCTGAGTTGGTTCAGAAGAGTTAGCCATCAACGCAGCATCAGATGTCTCTGGTTCTGGTGATTCTGTCTTTTCTGTCTCTGACGTGAAAGTCTCCTCTTTAGGCTTGTAACTGACCTCGGCTGCAGTTGCTTCTTCACTATGCGACATCACTATCTCAACTGCTAGATCTCCTTCACTCGCGGAATCATCATCAATATCTTCTACATTTGCTATGTTTGATTCCCCTGGTGAGACAAATCTAAAGCTCCAATCCTGTCCTTCATCATCATGAGCAGTCAAGGCTTTTGGATCCTTGCTTGATGAAGTAGAAGTAGAAGCTTGCTTGTCTTGGCGAGTGAAGGACGAGAATGGGTTCCCGTTACCCGTCTTCTTTGGCTTGACACATTCTCTCTTGAAGTGCCCCTTCTCTCCACAGTTGAAGCAGGTCACTTTGCTCTTGTCAAAGCCAAATGTGGTATCCTTAGTAGCTACCAAGTTCTGCCCGGTCTTTTTAACAAACTTCTTCGCCCTCCGGAAATCCAGAATACAGGTGTCTATGTGTCACACAAATTTTTTTGGTTTATGAAATCAAAACCTTGATGAGATTTCATAGATTAGACATAGAGTCTAAGGAATTGAACCACGACGATTAGTGTAGATTCCACATGTCGTTGAGAATAAGTTTAGGAAGTTCATTTGTCGGGGATGGTCAAAGAGTCAAAGTTAAGTTTAGGGAGACAAGTAACTAAGTTTAAGCATACATAAGGCAATCCTATGCTAAGGCATCAAGTTGCAGAAAAGGCATAGCATTATGTAGCATGCAAACAACACATGTAAGCACAAAGGTATAAGGATCTTTCTATGAGGTTCATGCAACTATAGTCTAGGTCACCATTTCTAATAACCTAAATCCCTATAGTTATGGGCTCTGATACCAATCTGTCACACCCCAACCTTGACAGCGGAAACGTCGAGATGTGAGGGTTACGATTGTTCACAGCCACATAACGCTATTTATTAAATCCAAATATATTAACTATAAGATTCAATTGTAACATTACAAGCAAAAGTTTCAACAAAGAATATATCATGTACAAATGCTACAAACAACATGATCATCCATTTTATCTCTAGGTCCAATCCTAGATGTGATAAGTTTCAAAGAGTAGAACACATACTTGAGGTGTTCCTGAATCATGTTAAAAATAAAAGGTCAACATAAAAATGTTGGTGAGCATTCCATAGTTTTTAATACATAGATTATATAAAAGATGGCAATTCAAGTCATAAGTTAGTGAATAAAGTGATTAGGGATGTTATGAACAATGCAACAATCAAACCTCGACAAAGTTTTACAAGTCTCAAACGTTTACAAGATTATACGATCAGCTAAGTGTACTTGGATCAACCAAAGCAGGCTTGTCTGGCCCATAGATCTATGACTTCGCTCGGCTAGCAATAGTTAATGATTGTACATATAACGCCATAACATGGTAACCACAAAAGTTCAACTAACCACAACTTTGCATGATGAATTGCCATAAAGATTACAAGTCTCAAATAAGTTTACAAGTACAATGATAATAAATTAACATGTTTCACCCCAAAGTGTGAAAATAAGCAAAAAGGGGTATGGAAATACTCACATGGAAAACTCACAATAATAGTGATGGTTGTAGAGTACATAAGAAAGCTTGGATGTGTAAGAGTAAAAGGTGATGTCCTAAATGATAAAAAGAAACAATAACTTGAGTTTGGGATTCATTACGAGAAGTTAGGACGCTTAGGAATACCAATAAGCGAAAGGTAGATTGATAAACGATTATTGTACCAATTTTAGATTCTGGACAGAATGTTTGATACGTGTTTGAACAGGTTTTTAAAATAGCAAACGGTTTCATAAAATTATAAAAGTTTATACTTGACTAGTTCAAAGTCTCTCGAACAACTTTCATTCAGAAACAATTTTATGAAAAGATCTTTAAATAGGTCAAACAAGCAGCACAAGACAGAAGGTGCTGAAATGCGCACTTATCTTGTAAAGGCTATTGTTGAGTCGTCCGATTGAGTTTGAAGACGTATAAACTATCGTTGAAAAGTTAATTCAATGAACTTAATATTGGAGTCTGATTTTACTCAAATTTAGTTTGTTATGATCAAGTTATGGTCGGTTGAAGTAAGACTGTATTCTGCCAGAATTGTAGTAAGGCACTTATGTGCACTTTTAAAATCGTTAAAGCATGAAACAGGTTAGTGTAAATTTATTATATTGATATATGATATATTAGTCTTAATTTGAGTTATAAAAATATTCTAAGTCTTTGGCATAGCCATCATTTAGAAAAATAATCATGTGGAATAACCGAATGCGGCGGCATAGCCGTCCATATGCAAACGGGATTCTTTGTTTATGTTAGTGTGTTGTTAGCTTGATTTAGGAAGTTAGTGATTTTTATAAGATTAGTGATTATTAAAATGTTAATGATCAAATGATAATGATTAAAATAAAAAGAGATTTGGTAGAAGAAAGAACAATAGTAAGAACATAAAGTCATGAAAATAATTGGATGGTAGGATGATTAAAATGTATAATATAAAAGCAATAAAAGATTACCTTAGTATTAAGAGTTCTTGAAATCTCTTGTAAAATAAAATTCTTCAAATGTTCATAACCAATAGATGAAAGAAAGATATGAGAGTGAGATTTTTAGAGAATGAGCAAATGAAAAGTGAGACCTAAGGCTTGCTTTTATACTTGGGGTTAGGAGGAGGTTATGAATGGTGTTAATGGTGATTTATAAGTCTTTTAAAAGGGGGTTATGATTGGAATTTGAAATAAATATAAAGCTAAATAATTTAAATAAATAAAAGAATAATTATAATTTAAATATTAAATTTTGAAGACCTCTAATTTTAATAACTTTTTTTTTATAAAATATTTATAGACTTTATAAGACCAATTTGAATAATCAATCAAATTATTTATTTGTTAATCTTTATAACTTTTACAAAACTTATAACTTTATAATTTGATTATTTATTTTCAGTATTTAAAATTCATAATAACTAATAAAACTTTATATAAGTTTATTAAAATTCATTTTATAACTTTATAAGTTTTAATAAGTCTTTTCCATTTAGTTATTTTTTTGTAACATGATTAATAAACTTTATAATTTTATATGAAAAATAATTATTTATCAATCAATAAGTTGATTACATATTTAATGTATTTGATCTATTTATTAAGTAAATTAATAATGGAAGCTCAAAATGAGTTCGGGTTTGGGTTTTAACTTGGAAAAATGGTGGATGTTACAGTCTCCCCTACTTTAAGAAATTTCGTCCCGAAATTTAATCACGAGAAGACAAGTTTCAAGAAGATGAGAAGACTTGGATTTCATTTCACGTTCGCAGGTGAACTCTTGGAGGCGTTTAAAATTCAACAAGTTTTAATTATAATGTTTTGTTATGCTTAAGTTTGTCAAGTTTCATAATTCATGATTTCATGTGTTCTTGGCAAAGGGTACAAGATTACTAATCTAGAATTTTTAATTGATAAATGTTTGTATATTAAACGGTTCAAGACGGTTAGGAAGGTTTTGCCATGAGTGAAGCACTAAGTAGTAGGGTGACACGAGACTCGGAGATAAGTTCATGATGCTTTTGGATGGAATACGAAATTCATAAGAGCTTTTCAACAACTAACGTTAACAAGGTTCTTAGATGATCGATTCTTGTTTACTATATCGTTGAGGTTTTCAAAGTTTCATTAGTTTAACGTTGATACGAGAATCGTGTTCGTTATGACTAAGGATTCATTTAGAATGAAAGCATCATTGTAATAGGCTTTCGGGACAAGTGTAGTTTTTAGGGAAAGATGTTTAGAAAGATTTTCAATGGTCATTAAGAGAAATGGTATAAAGAGTTAAACAAAAACATCGTTCATGATCGGATTGGAATTTAAATAATTCAGAATATCGATGATGAAGTCAATCACAAATAGCTTTCCAAGTACAGCTTGCACACGCGGCTTATCAAACTCATGAACACAACCGTACATTGCTATAACCAGAAAGGCATGGCATAAATTTATAATAAATTTTATCTTGTACGAAAGATGTGTTTTAGGAGTGTTATCATCATGCAATTAGGTTTTGATGATAACTTAGAATGAAGATCGATAAAAAGGTTCCATAAACTAGATCAAACGTCAATTGAAATATAAAGCGTGAGAGAAGAAATCGATTAAAATTTAACTGTTCCAGGCTTGGAACTAGGGTTACCCCAAAGTAACAACGACCCCTTTTGAGTTCAAGATTCATGCTTTAGCTTGACTGGCTGGAACACTATCGTCGGTAAATCAGATAACGTGTTCACCCTTCAAGTTATTACATGTTTCTTGTCAATTGAAGTCTTAAAACCTTGGTAAGTTTGAGATCAAAGAATGGGAATAGTCATCAAGGTGTGGTTTTCACTCCTAACTTGATGGTGTATTCCCAAGGTATGACCACTAACTTACCAAAAAAAAGTTCGATCCCAACTCCTTGTTGAGGATCCATAGAAATAAGACGAGGTAACTCACCATTAAGGTAAGGGAAATCACTCCTATCTTAACGGTGAAGTTTTACAAAAACAAAATATAACAAGATGAACTTATTCATCAAAATCCAGAACTCACTCCTACTTTGATGAAGTCGTCTCATTTGAACAAATACAATTCATAAAGATGATACTATCATCAAGGTATGGAATTCACGCCTATCTGATGATTGAATTTCATAATAGCAAGAAAACAATCGAAGATTGACATATGTCACCAAAGTACGGGTTTCAATCCTATTTTGTGAGATCATGTCATTTGTGAAATGCCATTCCAAAGAAAATAATTGAAGTCAATCCTCAAAATAAGGAAATCACCCCAATCCAGAGGATGAAATTTCATAAAACACACGATTGAATCCATTTATCGAAACGAATAGAGAATCATCAAAGTAAGGGGAATCACACCGCTGTTTTGATGAGTTAGAATCATTAGGAGAGATACGAAAGTTCTTAGTTATAGGTTGACTTACAAACTCTTGCATCTCCCATGGTGCAAACGGTATGAAGTTTGACATAACAGCGAAAAGAAAATAATATCAATTAGAAATTCGGAAAATTTCAAGTTACATCAATGTAACAAAAGGAAAAATCATGCTTACAAGCTTAAGATCAAAGTTCGAGATAGCAGAATTTGTTATGATGGTGTTCAAGTCTTGAATAATTTAAATCAGGAAGGCAAAATCAAGGACAAGAATGATTCGACATCATAATGAGATGTGAACATTCGATTCACAATCGAAGGGAATACATGGACTTCTCAAGATATGAGATCAGCCATAACCTTATTAAAGACATGCGTACTTATAAGCGATCACTCATCTCAAGGGTTTTGAGTCAAGTAAATGGATTCAATGATCGAGTCAAATCACCATTTACACTTTGCCTAGACAAAGTATCCCGAGATGTAGGAATTCCACCTACAGCATTTCATGTTCTTAGTTATGGGACACATCCTTAAGAAGACTTGAGAACCATAAGTAACGGTTTAAATTTTTGAAGGCCATTCGGTTTAGATTCCCAATATCTTTGGATATATTAAGAGTCATGCACACGTTGGTCAAGGTATAGAAATAGATACATAAAACGCCCAACGTGTAGCGATGTTTAAATGTAGGAGTTGAAATGTAGAATGGGTTCAATATTAACAGGAACATTATATATGTTAAAATGAGGAGATATTGAAACTTTGGTGATAAACCAGTTCAAGAAAATCAAGGATTTTTAAGATACAAAGAGGATGGTTCCATTTGGTAACGCATTACCATTTGGAATCGTTGACACGTCAAGGTAAATTGACCCATTTGCCTTAGAGACTTGTGTATGTTGACCATAGTTTATCACTCATCCCAGAAATCCCCAGGTAAGCATAACTGGTCTCGCAATGAGATTTATACGATATGCTTGCCTTAGCCCGAAGGCCTTTTGCCAGGAAATCCAGAATACAGGTGTCTATGTGTCACACAAATTTTTTTGGTTTATGAAATCAAAACCTTGATGAGATTTCATAGATTAGACATAGAGTCTAAGGAATTGAACCCACGACGATAAGTGTAGATTCCACATGTCGTTGAGAATAAGTTTAGGAAGTTCATTTGTCGGGGATGGTCAAAGAGTCAAAGTTAAGTTTAGGGAGACAAGTAACTAAGTTTAAGCATACATAAGGCAATCCTATGCTAAGGCATCAAGTTGCAGAAAAGGCATAGCATTATGTAGCATGCAAACAACATGTAAGCACAAAGGTATAAGGATCTTTCTATGAGGTTCATGCAACTATAGTCTAGGTCACCATTTCTAATAACCTAAATCCATATAGTTATGGGCTCTGATACCAATCTGTCACACCCCAACCTTGACGGCGGGAAACATCGAGATGTGAGGGTTACGATTGTTCACAGCCACATAACGCTATTTATTAAATCCAAATATATTAACCATAAGATTCAATTGTAACATTACAAGCAAAAGTTTCAACAAAGAATACATCATGTACAAATGCTACAAACAACATGATCATCCATTTTAACTCTAGGTTCAATCCTAGATGTGATAAGCTTCAAAGAGTAGAACACATACTTGAGGTGTTCCTGAAACATGTTAAAAATAAAAGGTCAACATAAAAATGTTGGTGAGCATTCCATAGTTTTTAATACATAGATTATATAAAAGATGGCAATTCAAGTCATAAGTTAGTGAATAAAGTGATTAGGGATGTTATGAACAATGCAACAATCAAACCTCGACAAAGTTTTACAAGTCTCAAACGTTTACAAGATTATACGATCAGCTAAGTGTACTTGGATCAACCAAAGCAGGCTTGTCTGGCCCATAGATCTATGACTTCGCTGGGCTAGCAATAGTTAATGATTGTACATATAACGCCATAACATGGTAACCACAAAAGTTCAACTAACCACAACTTTGCATGATGAATTGCCATAAAGATTACAAGTCTCAAATAAGTTTACAAGTACAATGATAATAAATTAACATGTTTCACCCCAAAGTGTGAAAATAAGCAAAAAGGGGTATGGAAATACTCACATGGAAAACTCACAATAATAGTGATGGTTGTAGAGTACATAAGAAAGCTTAAATGTTTAAGAGTAAAAGGTGATGTCCTAAATGATAAAAAGAAACAATAACTTGAGTTTGGGATTCATTACGAGAAGTTAGGACGCTTAGGAATACCAATAAGCGAAAGGTAGATTGATAAACGATTATTGTACCAATTTTAGATTCTGGACAGAATGTTTGATACGTGTTTGAACAGGTTTTTAAAATAGCAAACGGTTTCATAAAATTATAAAAGTTTATACTTGACTAGTTCAAAGTCTCCCGAACAACTTTCATTCAGAAACAATTTTATGAAAAGATCTTTAAATAGGTCAAACAAGCAGCACAAGACAGAAGGTGCTGAAATGCGCACTTATCTTGTAAAGGCTATTGTTGAGTCGTCCGATTGAGTTTGAAGACGTATAAACTGTCGTTGAAAAGTTAATTCAATGAACTTAATATTGGAGTCTGATTTTACTCAAATTTAGTTTGTTATCATCAAGTTATGGTCTGTTGAAGTAAGACTATATTCTGCCAGAATTGTAGTAAGGCACTTATGTGCACTTTTAAAATCGTTAAAGCATGAAACAGGTTAGTGTAAATTTATTATATTGATATATGATATATTAGTCTTAATTTGAGTTATAAAAGTATTCTAAGTCTTTGTCATAGCCATCATTTAGAAAAATAATCATGTGGAATAACCGAATGCGGCGGCATAGCCGTCCATATGCAAACGGGATTCTTTGTTTATGTTAGTGTGTTGTTAGCTTGATTTAGGAATATTAGTGATTTTTATAAGATTAGTGATTATTAAAATGTTAATGATCAAATGATAATGATTAAAATAAAAAGAGATTTGGTAGAAGAAAGAACAATAGTAAGAACATAAAGTCATGAAAATAATTGGATGGTAGGATGATTAAAATGTATAATATAAAAGCAATAAAAGATTACCTTAGTATTAAGAGTTCTTGAAATCTCTTGTAAAATAAAATTCTTCAAATTGTTCATAACCAATAGATGAAAGAAAGATATGAGAGTGAGATTTTTAGAGAATGAGCAAATGAAAAGTGAGGCCTAAGCCTTGCTTTTATACTTGAGGTTAGGAGGAGGTTATGAATGGTGTTAATGGTGATTTATAAGTCTTTTAAAAGGGGGTTATGATTGAAATTTGAAATAAATATAAAGCTAAATAATTTAAATAAATAAAAGAATAATTATAATTTAAATATTAAATTCTTGAAGACTCTAATTTTAATAACTTTTTTTTTATAAAATATTTATAGACTTTATAAGACCAATTTGAATAATCAATCAAATTATTTATTTGTTAATCTTTATAACTTTTACAAAACTTATAAACTTTATAATTTGATTATTTATTTTCAGTATTTAAAATTCATAATTACTAATAAAACTTTATATAAGTTTATTAAAATTCATTTTATAACTTTATAAGGTTTAATAAGTCTTTTCCATTTAGTTATTTTTTTGTAACATGATTAATAAACTTTATAATTTTATGAAAAATAATTGTTTATCAATCAATAAGTTGATTACATATTTAATGTATTTGATCCATTTATTAAGTAAATTAATAATGGAAGCTCAAAATGAGTTCGGGTTTGGGTTTTAACTTGGAAAAATGGTGGATGTTACAATATGCTCTCGAGCTACTTCCACAGTCACATTACCGAGGTTCTCGGTCTTCAGTTTAGTAGCACTTGCTTCAGATCCAATATAGTGGGTACAAGAAGACCCTGACGTGTCTAATCCTGAAGGAGAAGCATGTGAAGGACCCGATGAGCTAGACACAAATGCAGTCTGGAGAGGTGCTCCAGATGTCTTAGCTTGCGGCGTGGCGTTGTACAAAGCTGGATTTTGAGTGTACGAAGACTTCTGAGCTCTGTACTTCATCCTTAGTGCTTCTTCTCGCAACTTAAGAATGAATTCATTGATATCCAGCTTTGCAAGCATTCCATTTTGTCTCAGGTTAGACACGAATGAAGCCTACTTTTCAGGCAATCCGTCTGCAAAGTTACTAACTTTCTCTTCCATGGTAGTTTCCACCCCATGTGTATGCAGTTCGCTCATCAAATGGTAGAATCTATCTATGACGTCGTCTAAACTCTCGTTACCAATCGATGAGAAGTTATCGAATTCCTTCTTTAACTCCTTGGCCTTGATTGCCTTCAACGAAGCATTCCCGTCGTACCTCTTTTCTAGCTCATCCCACAGTTTCTTGGACTGCTTATTCTCTGAGTACTGGTGGAATATGTCTTTGGGGATAGACTGTGTAATCAATGCATAAACTCTTTTCTCTGCATTGTATTTAACTTTCTGTGCGTCCGTCATCCCTCCTAACGTTAGCTTAACTCCATCAGCTCCCACCGGTGTACTATATCCAATCTCGATGGCTTCCCACAGATTCGGATCCACTCCATTGAGATAGATCTCAAAACGTTGTTTCCAGTGGGGAAACTCGTCTAACGTCAAGAGCTTTGGTGGTTTATTATGATTACCCACCTCACTCTCAAGCAGCAGCAGATTCTGTATCCTAGAGTCCTTCCCAGCAGTAAAGGCTGACATTTGATCTTCCATGGTGAATAACTTTAAGTCTAATCAAACAAACTGTCACTGGTGCGACTGAAGGATGCGAATAGTCTAGTCGTGCGTATGAACTCTGCGACTGGTTCAATCGTGCGGCTGAACTGAGCGATTGGTTCAGTCGTGCGAATGAATCTGATGCGTATGAGCTATGCGAACGAACGGTTCAATCGGCCGAATGAAGGTGCGACTAGGTCCAATCGTGCGAATGGGCAATACGAATGGAGTCCAGTCGTGCGAATGGGTCACTCGTGCGACTGAAGCTGCTGTTTTGCGAAATTTTCTAGGTTTGACGTGTTTCAGCCGTAAAAATTCGAATTTTCGCAAGGTCTAATCGCCTAAGTCCGAAGAAACCAAACTTTGATGAGCAGGGAACGTCCAAGATCACTTTTGACACCAAAGATTACGTTTTTAGTGCAAAAACACAAACTTTTATGCAATCTTGATTGAATCACACGTAATCAAGAGCCAAAGCTCTGATACCACTTGTTAGGACCTGGTATTTGAACGAAATACCTAGTGATTAGCGTGTAAACCTGATCAAATAGTGCGGAATCCTATTTGATTGGCGATCCAATCAGTGAGAACACACGAAGAATCAATCAAGAATTGAATCTAACGTTAGAAGTCGATTGGGAATCGATCTAATGTGTTCTGTGAACTTGGAGAACGATTTGGGAGGCTTCTGGACGGCTAGGGTACGTCTGGAGTCGTAATGGTATGAATGCTTACGTTTTTCCACGAATTGGGTCTATTTATAAGTTAGTGTTGTTCATTCGTGCGACTGGACCATAAGTATGGTTCAGTCGTGCGATTGAACCATGCGGTTGATCCATCCGCACGACTGAGTGTTCAGTCGTGCGACTGAGCCAATCTTATGTGTCAATCATACGACTGATCCAGTCTCCTGGTTCAGTCGTGCGACTGAGTCAATCGTATGAAGTTATTCATGCGTATGGTCCATTCGCATGGGCCATTCGCATGAGAACTTCATTAAGTTAAGTTTGAATGTTTTAATTAATATAACTTGATGTGTAACCATTCAAACAATCATAAACCCAATTAACCAATTCAATATCGACTCATTAATGAAATATTAGACATTACAAATCACAAACAATCCATATCATTTCATTAATCATTTCATATTACATCATAATCAGACAAACAAGATCTATTACATTACATATCATGATCTAGAGACATACATGCATCAACAAGTACGGACGCGGAGTCAATTTGGTTTGATTAACATTTGTCTCTTCTCTTGTTTTATATCCCAAATCGTTTCGGAAAACGTTCATGCAGCTCTCCAGGACCCTTGTTGGGTTGAATCAATGCAATTAGAACTACAACAATTCAGAAAGCTCAAAGTGTGGACTCTGGTTGATCTTCCACCAAACAAATGCCCAATTTGATCGAGAAGGGTTTTTAAGAACAAACCCGATGACCGTGGCATTGTGGTGCGGAACAAATCAAGATTGGTGGTGTAAGGATTTGCTCAAGAAGAAGGGATTGACTATACTGAAGTTTTTGCTCCTGTCGCCCGTATTGAAGCCATAAGAATTTTTCTAGCTCATGCCGCTCATAAACAGTTCAAAGTCCATCAGATGGACGTCAAATGTGCCACCCTGTATGGAGACATTGACGAGGAGATATACGTGTGTCAACCATCTGGTTTTGAGGATCCTAATTTTTCTGAAAAAGTTTATAAACTTGACAAGTCTCTTTATGGTCTTCATCAGGCCCCTCGAATCTGGTATGAGACTCTAACACAGTATCTCTTAAGCAATGGATTCTCTCGTGGCACCATCGATATGACTTTATTCAAGAAGGAAGTGGATGGTGAGATGCTAATCGTGCAAGTCTATGCCGATGATATTATCTTTGGCTCCACCAATCCAAAATTATGTCAGGATTTTGAGGAGGTAATGCGTGGTCGTTTTGACATGAGCATGATGGGGGAGATGTGTTTTTTCCTTGGGCTTCAAGTCGAACAAAAGCCAGAAGGAATTCTCATTCATCAAGAAAAGTACATCAAAGAGATGCTGAAGAAATTCAAAATGGATGATGCTTCCCCTGAAATGACTCCATTTACTGCTCAAACTTGTCTCACTCCTGAAGAGAACGGGAAACCTGTTGATCCTCATCTCTACAGATCCATGATCGGTTCCCTTATGTATCTGACAGCAAGTCGTCCCGACATAACCTTTGCTGTAGGATCTTGTGCTCGATACCAATCTGCTCCGAAAGAGTGTCATGAAAAAGAAGTAAAACGAATCTTTTGTTATCTTAAAGGCTCTTCTCGTTTGGGTCTTTGGTATCCTTATGGTGGGAATTTTGATTTGCATGCATATTTTGATAGTGATTCTAATGACTGCAGGTTAAACAGAAATCCGGTTACTGGTGGGTGTCAATACTTAGGAAATTGTCTGGTTTCATGGCAAAGCAAAAAACAGACCACTGTTTTTCTCTTTACGAGAGAAACACAATACATTGCTGCCTCTAGTTGCTGTTTACAAGTACTCTGAATCCAGCATCAGATGATTGACTATGGGATCAACTTTCTCCACACACTATTGGTCTGTGACAATGAAGCAACCATTGGAATCGCCAAGAATCCTTTTCATCATTCTCGAACCAAGCACATTGAGACACGGATTCATGCAATTCGTGATGCTCAGGAAAAGGGTTTCATTGATATTATTCGTATTGACACCAAAAACCAAAAAGCAGATCTTTTCACAAAAAACATTTGATAAGCCTTGTTTTTATGAATTGATCTCTATGTTAGGTCTAATATCTTTTTAAAACTCTTTTTCTTAAATAATAATAACAAAAAAGTATAAATAAAATTAAATAATAATAATAATAATAATAATAATTTCCACATCTTTCTTAAGTGTAGAAATTTAAGGGGAGAGTAAGTAATAAAAAAATAATAATAATAAAAAGAGATTTGAGAACTTGAGTCGAGATGACGAAAAATGATTGTATATCTTCTGGATATGCGTGTTGGTGCATGACTGGCGTCTAAAATGAGAAATGATCGTAACTAATGCTGTTATCTGATTTACATCTTATTTTTTTTAATTGAAAATAACAGAAAAGCAAACAGGTTATTTAATGATATGCTTGGTAGACTCAGCCTGAAGAATAAAGTAGACAACAGCATAATGATTTAAATTAAAATATATGCTTAAGGATGTCTAGATTTACGCAATCATTTTGGC
The DNA here is from genome assembly GCA_025215565.1 of Flaveria ramosissima. Classification (NCBI taxonomy): domain Eukaryota; kingdom Viridiplantae; phylum Streptophyta; class Magnoliopsida; order Asterales; family Asteraceae; genus Flaveria; species Flaveria ramosissima. Next base: position 47,764,890 of record CM046034.1, on the reverse strand, counting down.
CTGCATGAAAACTAAGTCCCGACAAAAATTGGATTGAGAATTGATGTTTTACCCTCCATGATACAAATCATATAAGCCATATATTTGAGCCATGATTGGTGTATTTATGTGTCTTGTGTTTGTGCTAATCTACTCTGCTGTACGGAAGTACTGACCTGAAGTGATGATCTCCTTTGATGTACGATAGTACTGACCTGGAGCTCTCATCAGCACATGATTAAATGGTGATCTCCTTTGTTATACGTGAGTATAGACCTGGAGCTCTCACCATTTTGGTCTAAGTAGTGTCAAATCATCTAAATGATGAATTCCTCACAGAATACAATATTCTGTTGATAATCATTTATACACTAATGCACAAGCTTTGTTCAATAAAGATCGTAACAAAATTCAAGAAATCCTGAGGTTGGGTGAGGGTTTTTGCCAAATGATTATGGGGTCATCTTCTGAATCATCTTCTGATTGTTGAAAAAGATAGGGTATGGGTTTAAGTGGATAAATATATCAGCAATCGTTATTGACATGTTTGAGAATTTCAAGTTCATTCAAAGTACGTGATTAGATACAGTTATCAGTGTGATCTCATTGCTTGTCGATGATTAAATTCATCTTTGTGCTAAAGTATATCCTGAGGATGTGATCTCATGATTGATTTAGTTCTTGGGTTTAATAAAATAAATAATAAGTTTTCTAAGATTTTAAAGTTCAGCGACATTATACTTTCGTAGTTAGTTTCGCAGGGCGAAATTGTAGTTTCATTCGGTACTCTCACTCTGTGCGAAGTCAATTTCGACTATAGTTTCGCCTGGCGAAATTACAGCTTCGCCTGGCGAAATTGTAGCTTCGCTGTAAGGCCTCGTTCCCGGGACGCTTACAGTTGGTCATTAGTCGCACTCAAAACATACAATTACATTTTTTTTCCTTTCTTAAATAGTTGCAGCGGAAACATTAAAAACACCATTTCATTCCATCGAAATACTTTTGCACAATAGTACAATCGTTCTTTTAACAATATCAGGTTACATTTATTACAAAAGCATTAAACATAAAGATGTCATCCAAAATACGCTGAGTAGCCGCCCCGTGCCATCCTCAGCAACGTACCTGCCAACTGGAAACACATCAAAGTCAGCGTTGCTGAGTGAGTTCTAGTTTTAAAATAAAACTTACTTTATAAAAGCATTCGTTACATACATGCGTTCACACATCATACATACAGATAATATCATTATTATCTTCGTCATTACGTTCGTTACATTCATCATTCATCATACATCATTTTCTTTCACTTCTTTCTAGATCCTGTCAGACTTTACCCTCTTCATGGCACACAGCCACGATTACTGAGGTCGAATGACAAGGATCCCATTTCATACATTATTAGGATCATTCGTTAACGTTCATTTCATACATTCATTCTTCCGAGTCTTTTGCGACAACATAGTCGCTCACCTCAATAGCAGTCTCAATGATTGCACGCTATCCGAGTCTTTTGCACCCCTAGGGTTGCTCACCTCATTGCCCATATTAATGATAGCGAGCTATCCGAGTCTTTTGCAACAACAAGGTTGCTCACCCCAAGGCAACATCACGATAGCACGTACTCGAGTCTTTTGCAACGACGGAGTTGCTCACCTCATACATATGCATGGCTTTATGCTACACCCACGGAGTTATGCGTAACCCGGGTAACCAACATACATTACACCCCCAACATTATGGGTACTACACCCCCACCGAAGTGGGTACATCACCCCCATCAACATTGGTACATCACCCCCATCAACATGGGTACATCACCCCCATCGAAATGGGTACATCATCGAAGGTCAGCCACAAAGACTGGAACCCTTGCGTGCACACTATAGACTAGCTGAACCTCTCACGGTTGAGCATAAGGCATTAGAGCCGTGCACCTCACTACGCTTCACTTATAAGCCTCACACGATTTCATTCATTCATGCATTCATTCATTCATTACGTTCCTCTTTACTTTATCTTCCACTTTACGGTACATAATACTTTCATTTCATAATTAACGTTCAACGCAAAGCCATAGAAAGATAATCATACAAACTAAGGAACATAACAAAAACATAAACATATAGCATCATCATACATACGCATCGATCATACATCACATCACGCACATCATACATACTATGCATCACACGCACTGCCGTGCCTAACATAACACATAACATTATACATATCATTATCATCTCCATCATCATCCTCATCATGAGCTCATCCTCCTGTGTCACCTTATACTGTCCATGCCCTTCACATCGCCGAGGAATTTCATCACGGCTATCATTTCTGAACACTTAGGCGAATGGGCATCCATGCGAATGGACCCTATGCGAATGGACTATGGGCGGATGGACATCTATGCGAATGGACTCTCAGTCGCATAGCTTTCATGCTTATGGCCTTCAGTCGCATGACTTCAGGCGTATGGGCTTCAGTCGCATACCCTTCGTGCGAATGAACCTCAGTCTCATGGCCTCCAGGCGCATGGACTTCAGTCGCATAACCTTCGTGCGAATGAGCCTCAGTCGCACCACCTCTCAATCGCATGACTCTCAAGCACATGAACTTCAGTCGCATGACCATCATGCGTATGGACCTCAGTCGCATGGCAAACGTGCTCATGGACCTCAGTCGCACTTCAATCGGCCGAATGGCCTCCAGTCGCCCTCCAGTCGGTCGCCTAGCCCTAGCTGGTGCAGAGTGCAGTTAGCTCGACTGCAGCCGCGGGTTTTCGACCTCCAACCCCTTCCAAGCCTCTTTTAAGCCCAAATCAACCCTTCTAAAGGTTAGGGAAACATACCATGACCTCATACAAGCATAACCAAGCAAGAAATCAAACCTCAAACGCATCATACACATACATACATGCATCAAAACGGGTCTTCACCCAAAAACTCGAAAATAGGTTTTTGGACGTGTTCCAGCCCCAAAATCAGTTGAAAACGTGTAAAAGAGGGGTCCTAGAACTCACCTTAACGATCCCGTCGAGTAGAGCTTCGATTTGACACGCTCCACGTCAAATTCCACGCTCGAATCCACCCGAACCAACTTTTCTCCTCTTTTCTCCTTCTCTTCTCTTCTCCTCTCTTGGCAGAAAATGGGGAGAATAGGGGTGTTTTCCCCCTTTTATACTCCCGTGCATCGAAGTTTCTCTCGTTGGCGGGTTTGGTCCCTCGACTTCGTACTTTATTTCTTTTTCTCCTTTCGTCGGCTTCAAAGGAAATTTCCGGGTGTTACATTCGCATAGCGAAACTTCAGTTTCGCTACCTGCGAAACTATTTGTTATTTAACTCATTTTACGAAATTTCTTCCTCATTTTCGCACAATCGAACGTTTAGTCTCCCTAGGGTTGTTCCGTGAACTCCAAAGGCGACTTTGACATTTCGTGTTTTTAATATCGATTGATCATTGATTATTGTTTGCAAGTGAGTTTTGAACTCAGAACCATCTCTTTATCTCGTTAAATCTGCAACATTGTGTGTCTATTTGATCAAGACTATTTGGTACCTTCGCAGTTCTTACTGCAAAAGTACCGATAGTCTAGCGAAACTGAACGAAAGTTCAAGGTTTTTAGCGAAACTGTGAGGTCATGCTGTCCGAGCGAATTTAACAGTTTCGCTGGCTAAACTTCAGTTTTGCTGTGTCGAAACTATTGTTTCGGCTTGACGAATCTACTTCACTGATCTGCCGAATTTAATGTGCCCATGCTGGAGAAACTATACTTTCGTCTGCCGAAACTATAATTCATTCTACGAAACTGTAGTTTCGGCTAGCAAAATTATTTAATTTTTGTTTAATCTTTATTCTTTTCTTATTCTTATCTCATATTAGCATTTAATCATTAAATTTAATGCATTACATTTGATTCTCAGGTTTAAATGGCAAATCTAAAATTTGATGAGAGAAACAACATCACAGCCATCTTAGATGATACACATCCTAAAGCAGCCGGCTTTAGAGACTGCATACGGTGGTTACAAGGATCTCCTATTGCTTATGCTATCTCTCATTCTACTACCATCTATGATCTTCACATTAGAGATTCTTGGAGATCAGCTGAGTATGATACTAAAGGAAACACACAAAGGATTACTGCTAAAGTTCTGGAGCATGAGGTGTCTATTACAGCTGAGACTATCTCGAGGATCCTAAGACTAGATGAAGATTCAGGAGAGGAAGTTTCTATGACTGATGCTGAGGTGTTTGCAGCGTTTAGGAGTATGGGATATAAGGGACCTGCTTTTGGCACACGAAAAGAGATCAAGAAGTCCTTCCTTTCAAAGGAATGGAGATACATAGACCACGTCTTTATTATCTGTTTAGATCACCGTAAAGGTGGATCAGATGGGCTGAACCTAGACTGGGTAAAAGCCATGGGGTTATGCTGTAAAGGAGAGAAGGCAAACATTGCTAGGCTGATATTTGCATGTATGGTAGAAAATGTGATGGCGCTGAAGAAGGATAAGTGGCTGTTGTACCCTAGATTTTTGTAGATGATCTTTGATGATCTAATTCTTGATGTGCCAAGACACGGGGAGGTTAAAAGGTTGGTGCAGATGAACACCCGTATTTTCGCAGATTGTTGTGCCATCCGACATGACTTTTAGTGGAAAGATCACCCACGTGTGGGAGAACATGTACCCACCTGAAAGATGGAATTATATTAGGAGGGTGGATGAGTCAGAAAATAAGAGAGCTGAGGAGACCCGGGCACAGCAGACAGATGCTGCTAAGAAAAGAAAAATACATGTGAAGGAAAAGGATTATGACTTCGAAGAGGAGGTGAATGTAGGGCTGAGGAGATAAGGGTTGAGAAAGAAAGAAGGTCGAAAAAGAAAGCTGATATAGGAGAGTCTGAAAGGAGAACCAAACAAAGACATCAAGAATTTACAGAAACCTCAAGGAGAGAAGAAAGAGGTGGTTTAGATGAGGATGTGATTCGAAACATCAATAGCTCTCTTGCTAATGAACTGAGCATGATGAAGACAAAACTCACTAATCAAGAGATACGAGAGAGTCAAAAAGATGAAGTGATTGAAGGGATGAAGAAGATGTTGGTAGATCAAAGCTTACTGATAAAGAAGCTGTTTGATCAGATAAATGAGTTAAAAGCTGATGCCGGCCTGCCCAATCAACTAACTCAATCTGAGTTAGATGATTTAACTGACGTTTCCAAATACCCATTTCTGAATGTGTGTACATCCTCCAGGGCAGGAGAGGGCACATCTGGTGCAGCGACTGAAGGTGTAGGAGGTTCTGGAGTGGAGAAAGAGAATGAATCCATGGAGAATGTGGAGGAGATAATTGAAGCTGGGTTTGTCAGTATGCAGTTTGATTTTGAGAAGGATTTGGTGGGTGAAGAGGTGATAGTAGAGAAAAATGCTGAAAAGGATGCTGAAAAAGGCAAAGGGCTAATTGATGAAGAGGAAGATGATGAGCAGCTTGTTGACTATGATTCTGAACCAAAGTTTTATGAGGTTGATGAAAGGCCACTGTTATATGTAGCCAAAAAGGGATAAGTAGATGGAGAAAAAGCTAGTGTTAGAGAAAAAGAGCCTGAAGAACTGACTCCTCTATTCCAAAACTTGAAAGGGTTGAGCAAGAAGGAGTGAAGATCATGTTAGGTTGGACTCACTTTACTATAGATGTTTACTTTACATTGTAATAGGACTTGTGTTAGTTTCATTTTGTATTTTGTTAGTTATTAGCAGTTTTGGCAGTCCAGCGAAACTGTGAGCGAATCTATAGTTTCCCTCACAGTTTGCTGTTTTGGTTCACTCGACGAACTTGTGTTCTGCCGGGCGAAACAATAGTTTCGCCATGACAGTTTCGCTGGTAGCGAAAGTGTCAGCGAAACTATGACTGCTATATATACTATTGTCATTTCATTTTGCACGATAAGTTTGCAAAACCCTAAACGTGGAATTCTGTTGCAAACTATCATTCTCAAGCACTTACTTCATTGAAATACAATTGTGCTTATTGTTATTGAGTGAGTTTGTTCATTTGAATATCAATTATGTCTTGATTCATCATATTCATATCTCAATTGTTTGTTATTTGGTTTGTGTACTTGATATTGATCAAATTATCTTATCAATTGTACTGTTCATCGATCACATGGACCAACAATATGGTATCAGAGCCTTAGTGCTCTTGATTTGTTGAGTTTTGGTGGTTTTGGTCAATATCTAGTTTCAATCAATTCTCATTGGGTTATCAGCTGTTTTTGGGATGGAAATTGATTGAATTATGCTTGTTCTTCATTGAGGAAGATTCTACAATCATCAGATCTCAAATTCATTGAGTTTTGGATGATTTCAGATTGATTTTAAGGTGAAAAAGGGTTTTCAGATCGACCAGCGAAATTACTGTTCTTACAGCGAAACTGTCATCTTCATTCAGCGAAATTATGAGTTATTTTGGATCTGAAGTTGTTTTCTAGAGTTTCAGCGAAAGTATTTCTTTGAACGAAAGTTCAGTAGTGTTTTTGATCAATTATCAAGCGAAAGTGTTGCCGAATCTATTTTTGAACGAAAGTTCAAGCTTGTTTCCTGCGAAATTAGCAGCGAAACTAAGCAATTGTTGTCTCTGATTCAAGCGAAAGTGCTGCTGAAATTGCAAGAGAAAGTGTCTGTGTTTACGAAAGTGTCTGCGATAGTATTGTTTCAGCGAAACTGTTAAGCAAGTCAGCTTTCTCAGCGAATTTGTTAGCGAATTTGTCAGCGAATTTACTAGCGAAATTATCAATTTTTCTGCGAAATTATCATGTCAAAATTAACTACTCTCACACTTGCGGATCTTAAAAGTGTTGCTCCTAATAGACCTCCAAGACTCATTAATGGAGATAATTTTGAAGATTCGAAGAGATGTCTCAAAGCTTTCTTTTTCTACACAGATCATAATCAATGGGAATCGATTATTTCAGGTCCTCATATACCTACGGTTACAGTTGGTGATGTCGTTTCTCAGAACAAAGATCCATCTTCTTATACTGAAAGAGATTTGAAACTGATTGATCGTGATCAAAAAGCATTTGGTGCTCTAACTCTCTGCTTGGCTCCTGACATCTACAATCGTTTTGCAGAGCATAAAAATGCTAAATCCCTTTATGATGCTCTCTGTGAATTCTTTGATAGGAATGCAGATCTGGTGAAAGACAAGAGTATTCAAGCTGAAAGGAGTTCAATTCGTTTGTAGGATATAAGAATGAAAGTTTGACAGATCTTACAAATCGTTTCTTAACTGTTTCAAGCACTCTGAAGAAGTATGATGGAAGACTCTCCAACAGTGAACAAGTTAACAGGCTTCTCGATTCTCTTCCACCACAGTGGAGTCTTCAAGTGAGGATGCTCAAACAAGAAAGAGGTTTTACAGATTATAAGCTGATGGATATCATTAACAAGTTGAAATCTTTTGAATTGGATATGAAAAGAAGAGAATTTAACCAGACTATGATGCCCACACCTGGATTTTCTCAAAATGCTGCTTTATTGTCATCCACTGCAAACTCTCACATTCAGAATCCAACTCAAGGAGGGAGCAATACAAGTAATTTCTCAAGTGGTAGTAATCATGTTGGAAAGGAATTGGGAAATTCTAAGGTGAATGCTGAAACTACTATTCCATCTGAAACAATGGCTCTTTTTGGAATGTTTTTTCAGAGTTATGAAGCTCTTGTTGCTGGTGAATTGAAAGGTAAAGGAATGACTATGGAGGATATGTATCAGGTTGATCCTGATGATTTAGAAGAAACTGACATTCAATGGCAAATGGCAATGTTAACTTTAAGAGCTCGGAGATTCATGGAAAGAACAGGAAGAAAGAATTTTGGTGGTCAATCATCAACCTCAAAACTAGGATTTGATAAGTCAAAATTGAGGTGCCTTAATTGTAAACAATTGGGACATTTTAAACGTGAATGTCCATTACCAATTGTCACAGATCCTAGTAACACTGGAGTACCAAGATTGACAGCAGAGAAAGTAAAGGAAGAGGGAAATTCAAAAAAGGAGTCAGCCTTGATTTCAAATTTTGACTGGAGTGTAGAGGTGGAAGAAACAAGATCTGAAATAAATCATGCGTTAGTTGGTGAGATTGTGAAAAGTGATGAGATGGAAGTTGAGAAAGATGAGTTTGTGTTGTTTAAGGAATTCAAAGGAGAGAATGAATCTTCAGTAAAGGAGAAAGAAGAGAAGGATGATGGAGAGAAGAAAGAGGAAACTATAGATTCAAAAGCTGTGAAAGGAAAAGAGAAGGATGATGCGGCCGCTACTGTTGAGGAAAGGAAATCAAGTACTCCAGTATGCATGTGCGATAAAGCTTTAGCTGCCGAAAAGATGGTAATGGGACTTCCTTATGAGGTAATACAGGATATGTGCTCATCTGCTTGCAAAATTAGACTTTTTGGGGTTTATAAGGCTAATCGTTTGTTAATTGATAATGAAAAGGATTTAAAACGAATTAATGATGAACTTAAAATGAATGAATCAAAATATTTTGTGAATTAAATGAGGCTTTAAAAGAAACTGATCATTTAAAAAGAATTGTTTTGGAAAGGAATGTAGAGATTAATACTTTGACTGAACGGGTTGCTCTTGCTGAATTTGAAGCAAGCAAACTTCAGTCAAAGTTAGATAAATGGACTATTTCTGGAATGAAACACGATGATTTTTGTAAATCTCAACGGGGAGCAAGAATTAAAACGGGTTTGGGTTATGAAAATGTACAAGTTTATCCTCCTCCTAGTACATACTGTTATTCTCCTATGCCTGTTCCTCATCCTTCTAATGATTTAATCAAATCAGATACTGACAGTATGTCTGCAGGTTTAGTTGGAAATAACTCTAAGTACATTCGTGAAGACTACGACTATGGACCAACTAGTGGGCTTGGATGCACTAGTTCTAGTACACCTGAAAAACAACAGTCTGTTTTAGATAATAAGTCTAGTTTAAATTCAGTGTTTGTTTCTAGTTCAAATGTAACAGACTTGAATGTCTCATGTTCTCTTGATTGTTCTATTTCATCTTGTAATTCAAATCTTGATAGTAATGATTTTTGTTCTGGTAATGAATGCAATGAATCTGATGTTTCACCTAAAACAACTGAGCAACTTAAAACTAATTCTTTCGAAAAGTTCTTTTCTCAACCTATTCCATCTTTCATACCATTAAATATGACATCTTCAGAAAATTACAGTTTGTCTTCATCTGAAACTGGTACCAATGGTACGAGTTTTACTGATTTGTCAGAAGAATCAAGTTCTGATTTTGTAAAGAATAACTCTGAGTCAAATAAACAAAAACATCATGAGATGTATGAGACATTCAGTGATGTTGATTCTAGTTTGTCTGAATGTGATGAGGAGATTATTATTGATCCTATTTTTACCTCATCACATCATCGACCTAGATTCAAACATCATTGTTTCAGGTGTGGTGAAGAGGATCATCTTATCAAAAATTGCCCTTTGATTGAAAGATCCTCAAATAGAAATTGTTTTGGGAATAAATTGACAAAATTGGTTAATAATTTCTTTCATAAAAAGTCAGCTTCTTTAAAAACAAAAGTTGTTCAATCTTGGGTCCCTATTACTCCTGGCTAAATGATTTGTTCATTCATTTCAGGGATCTTCTTCAAAGATTGTCAACAGTCTGTGGCATGTTGATAGTGGCTGTTCCAAGCATATGACGGGCTTAAAGGATTTGTTGACTAATTATCGGATTATAGATGGAGGATATGTGGCATTTGCTGGAGACAAGAAGGGTGGAAAAATGATTGGACAAGGAGAAGTTACCAATGGTTCTCTTACTCTGGAAAAAGTCAACCATGTTCCTGAATTGGCATTTAATCTTCTGAGCGTCTCTCAAATTTGTGATAAAGATATTCCTGTTCTATTTAAATCTGACGAATGTTTATTTTTGAAATCAGAGATAGCTATTCCAGAAGATTTAATTCTCATGCGTGCTCCAAGGAAACACGATACATATCTTCTTGATATGAATTCTAATGAGTCCAAAGCTACTGCAACTTGTCTTCTCTCAAGAGCATCAACCTCTGAGTCACTCTTGTGGCATCGTCGATTAGGCCATGTCAATTTTAAAATAATTAATAAATTAGTAAAGAAAAATCTTGTTAGAGGACTTCCTTTAAAAGATTTTTCTGTTACTGAAAAATGCATGGCATGTGCCAAAAGGAAACAACATAAGAAACCTCATAAGCCTAAACTTTTAAATAGCATATCAAGTCCTCTTGAGTTGTTACATACTGATTTATTTGGGCCAATTAGTGTTAAATCAATTGCTAAAAAGTTTTTTTGTCTTGTTACAGATGATTTTTCACGTTATTCATGGGTGAGGTTTCTTGCTCACAAAAGTGAAGTTGCAGAGGAATTACAGAAATTAATCATTTCTATTGAATCAGTCAGTAAGAAAAGAGTTATGGGATTAAGAAGTGACAATGGCACTGAATTTAAAAATCAGATTCTTGATTCATTTTGTGCTCAGAAAGGGATCGTGAGACAATTTAGTGCTGCAAGAACACCCCAGCAGAACGGCATTGCAGAAAGAAAGAATCGCACTCTTGTGGAAGCTGCTCGTACAATGTTGATAGAATCATCATTACCAGTTATTTTCTGGGCTGAAGCTGTTAATTGTGCATCTTATGTTCTAAATAGGGTGCTAATTGTGAAAGATAAAGTGAAGACTCCTTATGAACTTTTTCATAAGAGGAAGCCACTAATTGATTTCTTTCGCCCATTCGGTTGTTCTTGTACTCTTCTGAACACTCAAGCTCAAAAGACAAAATTTGGTGCTGTTTCTGACGAGTGTTATTTTGTTGGATACTCATCTTCACAAAAGGCATACCGAGTTTATAACAAGAGAACACGTATTGTTCAAGAGTCATTTTATGTTGACTGGCAAGAATCAAATCCTTCTGAAGTTAAATCTGAACCTGCATGGTTCTTTGATTCCGATACTGTGTTCAATTCATTTAATTTGCCAGTTTTCGATGATGATACGTCAATTCCATGTACTCAAACGAATATTATTCCATCATCTTCATCGTCTGTTCCATCTATTTCACAAGTAAATGATGTTGTTTCAATTGATGTTAGCTCATCGTCTCCGATGCCTGATCAAGCTCCATTATCTGATTCTTTATCTCCTACATCACCTAACTTACCTGATTCAACACCTGTCATTGATACACCTTCATCTACTCTTTCTCCGGCGGCTGATACTTCTTCAACTATCTTTCCTTCTTCAAGTGATTATAAAACTTTGAAAGATCATCCACTTGATAATGTGATTGGATCTGTTTCTGATGGTGTTCGCACACGAAGTCAATCCGGTCTGATTAATGTTTGTCTTTTCTCATGTTTTATTTCTCAAATTGTTCCAAAAAATGTTCATGCTGCTCTACAAGATCCTTGTTGGGTAGAGTCTATGCAGTTGGAACTTCAACAGTTCTGGAAGCTTAAGGTTTGGACTTTAGTTGATTTACCTCCCAACAAGTATCCAATTGGTACAAAATGGGTATTTAAGAACAAACCAGATGATCGGGGTGTGGTGGTGCGAAACAAATCTAGACTTGTAGTGCAAGGCTTTGCTCAAGAAGAAGGAATTGATTATACAGAAGTCTTTGCTCCAGTTGCTCGTCTTGAAGCAATCCGTATATTTCTTGCTCATGCTGCTCATAAACAGTTCAAAGTGTACCAGATGGATGTGAATGTGCTTTTCTCTATGGTGACATTGATGAAGAAATATATGTGTGTCAACCACCAGGCTTTGAAGATCCTGATTTTCCTGATAAAGTGTATAAGCTTGATAAATCTTTGTATGGCCTTCATCAAGCACCCAGAATCTGGTATGAGACTCTTACACAATATCTTTTAAGCAATGGCTATTCTCGTGGTACCATTGATATGACCTTATTTAAGAAGGAGGTGAATGGTGAAATGATCTTTGTTCAAGTGTATGTCGATGATATTATTTTTGGATCCACAAATTCTCAACTGTGTAGAGAGTTTGAAGAAGTGATGAGCCAAAGGTTTGAAATGAGTATGATGGGTGAAATGTGCTTCTTTCTTGGCTTGCAAGTTGAACAACAGAAAGAAGGAATTCTTATTCACCAAGAGAAGTACATTAAAGATATTCTGAAGAAATTTAAAATGGATGATGCGTCTACTGAAATGACTCCTTTTACTGCTCAGACGTGTCTCACTCCAGATGAAAATGGAAAACCAGTTGATCCTCATCTTTTTCGTTCTATGATTGGCTCTCTCATGTATCTTACTGCAAGTCGTCCTGATATCACTTTCGCTGTTGGTTACTGTGCTAGATATCAGTCGGCTCCAAAGGAGTCTCATGAGAAAGCTGTCAAACGAATATTTCGTTATCTCAAAGGATCATCTCGTCTCGGACTGTGGTATCCATATGGTGGAAATTTTGATTTACATGCTTATTCTGATAGTGATTCCAATGGTTGCAGGTTAAACAGAAAATCTGTGTCTGGAGGTTGTCAATATTTGGGAAATTGTCTGGTATCTTGGCAGAGCAAGAAACAAACTACTGTTTCTCTTTCTACAGGGGAAGCTGAATATATTGCTGCATCTAGCTGCTGCTCTCAAGTTCTCTGGATCCAACACCAAATGATTGATTATGGAATTAATTTCCTTCATACACCTTTATTCTGTGATAATGAGGCTGCCATTGGAATTGCTAAAAATCCCATTCATCATTCTCGTACAAAGCATATTGAAACCCGATTCATGCGATTCGTGATGCTCAGGAGAAGGGTTTCATTAATATTATTCCCATCGATACAAAAAATCAAAAAGCTGATCTTTTACAAAAACGTTTGATAAACCTCGTTTTTATGAATTGATTTCTATGCTTGGGTTAATATCTTTTTAAATTTTCATTTTCTATTTCTTTGATAATAATTAAAAAAAGAAACAATAAAAAATCAAGTTACAATTTTATTTATAATTATAGACAAATGAAAATAAAAATTTGGGGGAGTAATATCATTATTTTGAGATCGGATTTAACATGATGAGAAATGATTGTATATTCTCTAAATATTTCTTATTTACATGACCAGTAATTTTATGAGAAATGATAGTAACTGTTACTAGATTCTGTTTCACATTAAAATAAAAAGAAATGGATCAGATTCTTTGACGATATGCTTGATAGACTCAGCCTGATGAATGAAGTAGACAGCAGCTTTATGATTAAATTAAACTTTATGCTTAAGAATGCCTGGATTTACTCATTCATTTTGGATTGCACAAAAACTGAGTCCTGACAAAAATTGGATTGAGAATGAATCTTTCGTTCATTTTGCTTTGTTATGTCTTCATTCTCTGCTGGTTTATTTTGTGTCAAGATGTCTTGTGTCTGTGCTTATCTCCTCTGCTGTACGTGAGTACTGACCTGGAGTGATGATCTCCTCTGCTGTACGGTAGTGCTGACCTGGAGCTCTCATCAGCACATGTTCAAATGGTTATCTCCTCTGTTATACGTGAGTATAGATCTGGAGCTCTTACCATTTTGATATAATTATGTCAAATCATCTTATCGATGAATTTCTCTCAGAATGAAATATTCTGTGTATAATCATTTGCACACTTATCCACAAATCTCATTCCATGAAGATTGATTCATAATTCAATAAATCCTGAGGTTGGGTGAGGGTTTTTACCAAATGATTGTGGGGTCTTAGCATTCTAAAGCATCTAATCGAACCTTAAATGAATCATAAGCTGTTGTTTGAAAAAGGATAAGGCATGAGTTTAAGTGGACAATTATATCAGCAATCGTTATTGATTTGTTCTAATTTCAGTTGTTTCTGTGCAGATTGTGATCAGATCTTGTATTCAGTATGATCTCATGACTGGTAGATGATTTTTAATCATCATTATGTTCTAAAATATTTAGAGAATGTGATCTCTGATTATTTTAGATCTCATTATGTGATGTGCTTCCTTTGAATATTATAATTAAAAAAAACAATTATATTAAAAATAAATAAAAAATAATATAATAATAATAAAAAAAATATATAATAAAAAAAAGGTGCGAAATTATTCTTTCGCTAACAATTTCGCAAAGCGAAACTGCAATTTCGCTAGGTTTGCTAATAAATTGTTAATCAGTTATCTCCTAGCGAAATTACAGTTTCACTGGGCGAAACTGTAAATTCGCTTGACGAATTTATAGTTTCGCTGCCAGCGAAACTGTTGGCTATATAAGTCATTTTTGCGAAATTTCTTTCATAACTTCGCAAAATTGTTCAGTGTCGACTTTTAGGGTTTTACAGTTACCTAGACGGCGATTTTGTTTTGTGATCGTTATTTGGAACGATTTTGAGTGTTGTTCTCTTTGTATGTGAGTTTCGAACTTAGATTGACTATTTAATCTGGATTACATCATGTTTTGATAAGGAATCTGGATTATGTCGCTTCGGTGGTTTCGCTGTTCGTTCAGCGAAACTACTGAAGTTTCAGCGAAATTGAACGAAAGTTCACATTCTTTCAGCGAAACTGTAAAGTTATGCTGTCCGAGCGAATTTAACAGTTTCGCCATATCTTATCTAACTTCGCAATGACTAATCCTTATTTCACACAGTTTCGTCTATATTTTCATGGGTCAGCGAAACTAATTTGTAATAGCGAAACTGAATTAATTTTTGGTGAAACTACTTGCGAAACTACTTTGAATCATTCTAATCTTGTCGAAAGTACTTTTTGTTCTGCGAAATTAACAAGTTTCTATGAGCGAAACTATAGTTTCGCTCGTCGAAACTGTTTGTTTTTCTTGTGAAACTGTCTTTGATTCAGCGAACCTATCATATCTTAGTGAGCGAAACTATTGTTTCGCTTGTCGAAATTGATTGTTTCTTTTGTTTTTGTTTTATTTTCTTTTTTTCAGTATTTCTTATTCAAATTTATTTGTTGATCTTTTCAGGTTATTATGGTGAATCTCAAGTTTGACGAGAAGAATAATATCACTGCCATATTAGATGATACTTTGCCAAAGGCGGCCGGATTTCGTGATTGTATTAGATGGCTCCAAAGATCACCCATCGCATATGCTATTTCTCACTCACCCACTATCTATGATCTTCACATTAGAGATTTTTGGAGATCAGCTGAATATAACACCGGAGGAGATGTTCAGAGGATCACAACTAGAGTGCTTGATCATGATATATCTATTACTGCTGAGAACGTGTCGAGGATTCTTAGACTGGAAGATGATACTGGTGATGAAGTTGATATGACGGAATCTGAAGTATTCCAAGCTTTCAGGCAAATGGGATATGAGGGACCAGTCTTTGGTTCGAGGAAAGAGATTAAAAAGTCCTTTTTATCTAAAGAATGGAGATATATAGCTCACGTGTTTATTATGTGCTTACATCACCGTAAGGGTGGATCTGATGGACTTAACCTTGACTGGGCCAAAGCTATGGTGATATGTTGCAAAGGGGAGAAAGCAAACATTGCCAGATTGATTTTTGCGTGTATGGCAGAAAATGTGATGGCGGTGAAAAAGGATAAATGGTTGTTATATCCTCGTTTTATTCAGATGATTATTGATGCTTTGATTCCTGATGTTCCTAAACATGGTGAAGTTAAGAGATTAGTTCAGATGAACCCTCAGATATTTGCAGACTGCTGTGCTATACGCCATGATTTCTGTGGTAAAATAACCCATCTCTGGGAAAACATGTACCCACCAGAGCGATGGAATTATATCAGACGGGTCGATGAGTCTGAAAACAAAAGAGCTGAGGAAACAAGGGTGAAACAATCTGATGCAGCTAAGAAAAGAAAGAGATATGCAAAAGAGAAAGATTATGATTTTGAAGAAGACATAGATACACAAGCAGAAGAGATAAGGGTGGAGAAGGAACGAAGGTCTAAAAAGAGAACTGACTTTGTTGAGCCTGAACGAAGAACAAAGCATAGACACGAGGGTTTCACAGCAGGGAAAGAAGCTAGTGCTGGTCTTGATGAGGATGTGATTCGTGGTCTAAATACTTCATTGGCAAATGAGTTAAGTATGATAAAGACCAAACTGATGAATCAGGAGATTAGGGAGCAACAGAAAGATGAGGTCATTGAAGGAATGAAAAAGATGTTGATTGATCAGAATAGTTTGATTAAGAGGTTATTCGAAGAAATTTCACAGATGAAAGCTGCTGCTGGCCTACCCAGTCAACTAACTCAATCTGAGTTAGATGATATGACTGATATATCTAAGTACCCATTCTTGAATGTGGGTACCTCATCCAAGGTAGGAGAGGGCACCTCTGGAGCAGCTGATACTGAAGCAAGAGAACAAGAGATTCCTAGAGAAGAGGCTGGCAGAAATGATGAAGATGAGATTGTTGAGGCTGGATTTGTTAATCTACAGTTTGATTTTGATAAGGATATTTTGGGAGAAGAAGTGATCGTTACAGCTACTCATGAGGAAGTATTAGATAAAGGAAAAGGGTTGATTGATGAAGAAGAGGAGGATGAGCAGTTGGTTGATTATGATTCTGAACCGGAATTCTATGAAGTAGATGAGAGACCTTTGGTGTATGTGGCTAAGAAGGGAGATGATGAGAATGATGTGTTTGAGATGGATAAGAGTGATTGGTTGGTAAAGGAGAAGGAGGCTGAAGAATTCACTCCTCTGTTTCAAAATATGGAGGGTTTGAGCAGAAAAGAGGCAGACAAGAAGATAATCAGCTGGTGTTATAATCCTTTCTTAAAGATGTTTTTGATTAAAAGAAGAGGAGGTAATATCAGTTACATGCTCAAGAGGAAGGCGTTTAAGACCTTGCCTAAATGGGATCTAAGACGGTTGGCTACCTTGCCTTTGATTAATGCTCATTTAAGTGAAAGGGCAGTATTTCTGGAGAAGGAGATTAAAAATGGCCTTAATGATAATTTTGAGTCATTTGGATTTATGAAGGCTGAACGAAAGAGATCGAAGAA
This sequence comes from Flaveria ramosissima, assembly GCA_025215565.1. Lineage (NCBI taxonomy): Eukaryota > Viridiplantae > Streptophyta > Magnoliopsida > Asterales > Asteraceae > Flaveria > Flaveria ramosissima. The sequence continues at coordinate 47,747,858 of CM046034.1, read as the reverse complement.
AGATAAAGACTGGGAGACTGGGAAAGGGAGAATTGTTTTGAGAGTCAAACCACCTAAGACTGTAAACAGAGTAAGACTGGCTGATCATCTTCCTCCTCGTTTACAGGACTTTGAGAAGTGGTTCTATGATAATAACACTGGTGAGGCTGTGATTAGAGCCAAACAAGGAAGAGAATTTAGGGTGTTTGACCCAATGGAGTTATTCAGCTTCTATGATGAAGATCTCTTGATTCTCTGTGAAAATCATATAAAGGCCGGGGCAGGTGAGGAAACAAGAAAGGAGGCAAGTTTGTTTATGAATGTGGCGAACAAAATAAGGGGATTACGGGCAGAGGTAAAGAGTTTGGCTGAAAAGGTGAGAGCACAAGATGACCTTGCCATGGATGTTCAAGACTTAACAAGGCAGTTTGCTAGAGCTAGTGGTCATTCGGAGGAAGCTGATGATGCAGGAACTAATCTTGGAGAATCAGTGGCTGAAGCTTCTAAAGACGTTGCTGCAGGAGGGGATGAAGATAGACCAACAGCAGCTGAGGGAACGGGAGCTGAAGAGTCAAACTAAGAGCAGTGAAGATAGTGAGGTCCAACCTAGGGGGAGTATTGAAGATCATGTTAGGTTGGACTCACTTTAGTATAGATGTTTACTTTACATTGTAATAGGACTTGTGTTAGTTTCATTTTGTATTTTGTTAGTTATTAGCAGTTTTGGCAGTCCAACGAAACTGTGAGCGAATCTATAGTTTCGCTCACAGTTTGCTGTTTTGGTTCACTCGGCGAACTTGTGTTCTGCCGGGCGAAACAATAGTTTCGCCATGACAGTTTCGCTGGTAGCGAAACTGTCAGCGAAACTATGACTGCTATATATACTATTGTCATTTCATTTTGCATGATAAGTTTGCAAAACCCTAAACGTGGAATTCTGTTGCAAACTATCATTCTCAAGCAGTTACTTCATTGAAATACAATTGTGCTTATTGTTATTGAGTGAGTTTGTTCATTTGAATATCAATTATGTCTTGATTCATCATATTCATATCTCAATTGTTTGTTATTTGGTTTGTGTACTTGATATTGATCAAATTATCTTATCAATTGTACTGTTCATCGATCACATGGACCAACAAGGAGGCTGATAAGAGAATAATTAGCTGGTGTTACAACTCCAACCTCAAGATGTTCATGATTAAAAGGAGAGGGGTTGGTATTTGTTACATGAAGAAGAGGAAAGCATTCACGACCTTGCCAAAATGGGATTTGAGGAGGCTGGCAGCATTGCCATTACTGAATGCTCATCTTAGTGAATGAGCCTCATTATAAGAAAAGGAGATAAAAAATGGGTTAAAAGACAAGTTTGAGTCCTTTGGATTTATGAAAGCGGAGAGAAGACGATCGAAGAATGACAAGGATTGCGAGACTGGAAAGGGAAAGATTGTTCTGAGGGTAAAGCCCCCAAAGACCGTGAATAGGGTCAGATTGGCAGATCCTCTCCCCCAACAACTACAGAATTCTGAGAAGTGGTTTTATGATAACAATATGGGGGAGGCGGTAATCAGAATGAAGAATGGTGGTGAATTCAAAGTCTTTGATCCGATGGAGCTTTTCAGCTTTTGTGATGAAGATCTGCTGGTTCTGTGCGAGTATCATATCAAAGTAGGTGCTTGTAAAGAGACAAGGAAGGAAGCCAGTCTATTTATGACTCTGGCAAACAAGATCAGAGGTGTAAGGGTACAGGTCAAGAGGCTTGCAAAGAAAGTGAGGGCCCAAGATGATCTAAACATGGACATACAGGATCTGGGCAGACAGTTTGGGCAAGCTAGTGCTCATCCCGAATGGGCTAATGAAGCAGGAAAAGACCAAGGTGAATCATTTGCTGAAGTCCCTAAGGAGGTTGCTGCAGGAGCTGTAGAAGATAGATCACAGGCAGCGGAGGAAACTGGAGCTGACGAGATAAATCAAAACGAGTGAAGGCGGTGAGTTCCAACCTAGGGGGAGTATTAAAGATCATGCATAGGTTGGACTCACCTAAGATTAGAATGTTTACATTTGCTTGTAATAGGCCTTATGTTAGCTTACTTTTGTATGTAATTTGTTTTATTATGTTTTGCAGTCCAGCGAAACTGTGAGCGAAACTATAGTTTCGCTCACACTCAGCTGTTTAGTTCTCTCTGCGAAACTGTTGTTTCTGCCAGGCGAAACTACAGTTTCGGCAGAACAGTTTGGCTGACAGCGAAACTGTCTGCGAAACTAAGACTGCTATATATTATTATGATCATTTTCATTATGGTTAAGCTTGCAAAAACCCTAATCGTTTATTCCTTTTGCAAGTGCGTATTGTAAGCAGTTGATTCACTGATATATCATTGTGCTTTGGTATTATTGATTATATTGATCTTCATTGCTTTGTTTTGAATCATTTATGGTTGCTCCCAATCTTCATCATCTTTGTTTCTCATTATTTGTATTTAATATTGAACAATCCAACATCTCATTTGAACTGCAAATCGATCAAATGGACCAACAGAAACAGCGGTTTGAAATCTACTTGAATGGAGTTGACCCAAACCTTTGGACATCCAAGGAGTCTGGTTACACAGTACCAGTCAGTGCAAATAGAGTCAAATTGACTTTTGGAGGAATGAGTGAATCCCAGAAGACTCTGCATAATGCTGAAAAGAAAGCATATGCCTTGTTGACTCAGTCTATACCTAAGGACATATTTCATCAGTTCTTTGAGAACAAGCAGACTAAGAAGTTATAGGATGCATTGGAAAAGAGATACGAAGGGAATACAGCTCTGAAAGCACTGAGGGCAAAAGCTCTTAAGAAGGAATTTGACAATTTCTCTCCGATTGAGAATGAGAGCTTGGATAATATCATTGATAGATTCTATCATCTGATGAGTGAGTTGCACACTCATGGCATGACCACATCCATGGAAGATAAAGTCTCTAGTTTTGCTGATGGTTTGACAGACAAATGGGATCCATTTGTGACTAATTTGAGACAAAACGACATTCTTGCTACTTTAGACATAAATGATTTCATTTTGAAGCTAAGGGAGGAAGAACTACGTATGAAATACAAGTCAAAGAAAGGATCCTATGTACGATATCCTGCACTATACAATTCAGTTCCAACTCCGGCTGCTTCAGGTGCACCACTACAAACGGTATTTGTGTCTAGCTCTTCTGCTCCTTCCCAAAGCAATGCTTCAAGAACTGTACGTCAGGGTCATCTGGAACCCAATACATTTCCTGAGGCAAATACTACCAAGTTGAAGACCGAGAATCTCGGAAATGTCACCGTGGAAGTTGCCAAAGAGCACATGGATCTTCTAGCTGCTGTTGTTCAATCTTATGATGGATTAGTTGCTGGTAAGATTAGAAACTGTCATCTTGCTGACGAGGACTACGAGCAAGTTGATGAAAATGAGCTAGAACGCATGGATATAATGTGGGCCTTGGCTAGTGCTGTTAGAAGAGCCAAGAAGTTTGTGAAAAAGACAGGGCACAATTTGGTTACAACGAACGATACAACTTTTGGATTTGATAAAACCAAAGTCACATGTTTAAATTATGGTGAAAAAGGGCACTTCAAACGTGAGTGCGTGAAGCCAAAGAAGACTAGAAATGGAAATCCTTTTCCTACATTCAATCGACAAGACAAGGATAAGATTGGAGCTATATCTTCAAGTCAAGAGTCTAAGGCGTGGGTTGCTCAAGGTGATGAAGGACAAGACTGGTCCTTCTGATTCGTTTCTCAGGGTGAATCAAACATTGCCTTAGTTGATAAATTGGATGATGGGTCTGCAACTGAAGGAGACATCATAGCTGAGCATTCACTTTCTGATATCGAAGAAGCTATGGATGTTATTGATCGTTTGGTTGAAGAAGAGCTCAATGCTACAAACTCAGAATCTCCAGTCACCGAAGATTCTAATACTGCATTGATGGCTGATTCGTCTAGTTCTACCCAGGTATGTTCTAAAGACAAATTATTTGAAAACCATGCTTGTACTGAATGTGATAAATTTAGAGAAAGCATTGATTTAAAATTTGCTAGGTTATTAGAACATAATGATAATCTAGTAAATGATTTACAACTCTGCACTGAAGCAAATCGTATTTTAAAACAAAATGAGTGCAGCTTCAAAGAAAAGATAGAACTGTTAGGGAAACAACTAAGGGAAACCAAGGTATCAATCAAATGACATCAAATTCTATCTAAATTCTATGGATGAAACTAAGAAGGAAAAATCAGTTTTACAAGTGGAAGTTGATTCTTTAAAACAAAAACTGCACAGCTTGGCAAGTTCTTCTCACATTGCTCAGATTCTTGTGAAAGAACGAAATGCAGGGGAAGGTCTGGGTTATAAGGTTGTACCGCCACCACATGAAATCTTTTTGAACACTAAATGTAGACCAATAAATAATAACCCTGTAAAGGATCATGTGGTGTCTACTCCTCTGGTTAGTGATCCAGATTCTATGGGTCAACCTATGAAATCTGTCACGAAACAGAAGGATTCTACTTTAGAATCAACAAATAAGATACCTGTTGAGAATTTGTGTGCTAAAAGTGAAAGAGAGTTAAACTAGGGTCAGGTTCACAAATGACTTTTTCAGAACCTAAGAGGTCAAATCCAATGAACCTTAAACGTGTTAATCATCAAAATCCAAATAAAATGAAAATGAAAGATGTTCTAATGTCAAAACAATTAAGTTTGTTAAAGAAGGTGAAACATCTAAAAAGGAAGAGTCTTCATCAAAACCCCAACCAAACTCAACCCCATGTCAACACTTCCCTCAAACTATCAAAGGGAGATCCTACTACAGTTGTGGAAAACAAGGACATATCTCTCCAAATTGTCCTTATTATTAGACACCTAGAAAGAAAATTGAACTTTTTGATGAAAAAAAAGATTTTCTGAAATTAGATCTCATGTATCACCTAAGGTTACACCTAAGATTATCGGTGAACCTAAAGTTCAAACCATAAGCCAGTCGTCTATTTACCACAAACAGGCTTTACACAAAACTGGTTTATGGAAGATCAAAACAAATAATGTGTCTGATAGTGAGAATAAGAAGAAGAAAGATGTGCTCTCATCCTCTGAAGGACAATGGGTTGATTTCATGATGTGTGATACCTCTGGGACACCCACGCCAGTTAAGGCTTGGGTCCCAAACCTGAACTAATCATTTCCTTTTTATGTGCAGGGTGTCCGCTATAGTGCTATCACTAATACCAGGATTATTGATAGTGGGGCTTCAAGACACATGACCGGGAATTCGTCTCTCCTTTTCAACGTCAAGCAAATTAAAGGGGGACACGTATCGTTCGCTGGGAATAAAGGATATCACAGCTCAAGGCGAAGTGGGAAATGAGAATGTGAAGTTTGACAAGGTCAACTACATTCAACAACTGCAGAACAATTTGCTTTATGTCTCCCAAATTTATGATAAAGGATTCAAAGTTATGTTTGACAACAAAAAGTGCTACGTGTTGCAGAAGGAGTATGTTGTAGACGAGGATAAAATTCTAATGTCAGCTTCAAGATATAGCGATCTGTATGTTTTGGATCTATCAAAAGCCTTTCACAACTGAGTCTACTGCCCAGTGCTTCTTATCAAAGGCAACAGAGAGGGCTTCTGTGTCCTGGCATAGGAGAATGGGTCATATTAATCCCAGGAAGATGAATCATCTGGTTCAAAATGATTTGGTGAATGAAGTTAGAGTCAAGAATTTCCTACTCCCAGATTTCTACGTAGCATGTAAGAAAGGGAAACAGACCAAGAAGTCTCACATAGCAAAGAAATTCAATTCTATCGACATTCCTCTCGAGCTTCTACATATGGATCTGTTTGGCCCAGTCAGTACAAAAAGCATTGCTGGTTATTTGTGTTGCTTTGTAGTAACTGATGATTACTCATGATTCTCTTGGGTGATGTTTCTGAAAGCAAAGTCAGAGACATTTGAATCATTCAAGCATCTAGTCACTACATTAGAATCACTCTACAAGCTGAAAGCCAGAAAGATTCGATCAGACAACGGAACAGAGTTCAAGAATCAGTGGATGGAGGCATTCTGTCGAGAAAAAGAAATTGTTCATCAATTTTCTTCTGCCTACACTCCAGAGATGAATGGGTTGCTGAAAGAAAGAATCGGAGCTTGATAGAGACAACAAGAACAATGTTAGCCGACTCTAAACTGCCTATTCAATTCTGGAACGAGGCAGTGGCTAATGCATGCTATACTCTCAATCAAGTCTTAGTGGTCAAACGTCATGGAAAACGTGTTATGAATTGCTCCAGCGACGTAAACCCAACTTGGTGTATCTAGAACCATTTGGAGCACCGTGCATGCTCTTAAAGAAAACTCAGACTAGGAAGTTTTGTGAGAAGGCAGAAGAATGTATCTTTCTCGGATATAGTATACCAGATAAGAGTTTATAACAACTCAACGGGTCAAGTAGAAGTGTGGTGCAATGTTGATGTCCAAAGATACACCAGCCCCCTTGCTTACAAAGGACCTTCCTTCTTTTTTGACTATGATGGATTTTTCAAATCCTTCAATTTACCTCCTTCTCATCCTGATGATGAGTTATCTGCTCGAATGATGTATGATGTTAAGAATACTCCTCCACTAGACCCGACATCATCGGTTCCATTAGACGATACTTCTAGCCCTTCAGGGGGAGAGCTTGAAGTAAGTGAGTCTTCCACTGATGATGAAGCAGTTGAGACTACAAATGTAGAACAGGAGATATAGGTTCCCGCTACCGAAAGTACACAAGCATCTGATCTTCATGCCTCTGGAACTTCTGAACCCCCTCCAACAGCATTAAAAACTGAACCAGGGATTCAAAATCTGGATAATGAGGTAGTTGTTCCCACCACTCCCGGAACTCGAGTTAATGTGCATCATCCCCTGGACAACATCATCGGGGATATTCTATCGGGAGTTCAGACACGAAATCAGCTATACTCAGCTGATTATGCCGGAGTCATGGAAAAAGGTTATCTACATGATGCTGCTTATCGATGTTTTGTGTCTCAATTTGAGCCAAAATATGTAAGTGAAGCTTTAAACGATGAGGCATGGGTTAGTGCTATGCAAGAAGAACTCTTTCAGTTCAAGAAGTTAGGGGTATGGACCCTTGTGGGCAGACCAAAAAGGTGCTAAGGTGATTGGCACTAAATGGGTCCTGAAGTGTAAGAAAGATGACCAAGGGGTGATAATCAGAAACAAGGCTCGACTTGTTGTTCAAGGGTTTAGACAAGTCGAAGGCATTGACTATAATGAAGTGTTTGCACCTGTGGAAAGGATGGAAGCAATTCATATCTTCTTAGCCTATGCATCCTACATGAAGATCAAAGTTTATCAATTGGATGTGAAAAGTGCCTTCCTTCACGGTGAAATCCATGAAACTGTGTACGTCAGTCAACCTGAAAGATTTGAGGATCCTTATCATTGGGATAGAGTTTATAAACTAGACAAGGCTCTCTATGGGCTTCATCAAGCCCCTCGAGCCTGGTATGAGAAACTCTCTACTCATCTGGTGAAACGTGGTTTTCGCAGAGGGGTTATTGACTGTACGTTGTTCATCAAAGAGAAAGATGGTGATTTACTACTGGTAAAGATATATGTGGCTGACATAATCTTTGGTTCCAAAAATGAAGAATTGTGTAAAGAATTCGAATCTGTGATGAAAGCTGAGTTTGAGATGAGTGTCATAGGAGAGATGAAGTTATTTCTTGGGCTACAGGTGGATCAGACACCAAATGGAATCTTCCTGCATCAGTCCAAATATGTAGGAGATATCCTTAGTCGGTTCGACATGGAGAATGCAACGGTTGCTGGGACTCCACTTGCCACGAACCACGATGTGGCACCCGACGAAAATGGTGATCTGGTAGATGCCACGATGTACTGAGGAATGATCGGATCTCTGATGTACCTCACAGCTTCTCGTCCTGATATTATGTACGCCACGTGTCTCTGTTCCAGATATCAGGCTAAACCAAAAGTGAATCATCTCATTGGGGTCAAAAGGATCTTTCGTTATCTGAAGGGTACTGCAACACTAGGGTTGTGGTATCCTCATGTTGACGACTTTGAGCTTACAGCGTATAGTGACTCGAACTATGGTGGGTGCAAGATGAATTACAAGTCAACATCAGCGGGATGTCAGTCTTTGGAAGACGCTTAGTCATCTGGCAGTGTAAGAAGCAGACATTTGTTGATCTCTGTCAACATGTGAAGCTGAATATGTTGTTGCTGCAAGTTGTTGTTCACAAATCATTTGGATTCAATAGCAAATGCGAGACTATGGTTTGCAATTTTCTAACACCCCTATCTTTGTTGATAATTCTGCTGCAATAGCTGTCACATTAAATCTGGTCCAACACCCAAAAACTAAACACATCGGTATTAAATATCACTTTATAAGTGACTGTTTTGAAAAGCAATTAATTGATGTTGTTAAGATTAATACGGATTTTCAACGCGCCGACCTTTACACAAAAGCTTTTGACAAACCTCGGTTTTTATATCTTTTGGACGTCAATGGCGTGAAAAAGAAAAGTGTTGTGATTCCAGAAGAGTCGAGTTCGTAGTTCGCCAAATTTTTCTTAATTTTTATTTTTTACTTTATTTTCATGTCTTTAAAAATCCTAAAAACATAAAAATATTTTCGGTTTTAGAATTTTAGGAGTAGAATAGTTTAGTTTCAGTATTTATTTAGTTTTAGTATTTAATTACTTAAAAAAAATATTGGGGGCGGGCAGATTAGCTGAAAGTAAAGAAATCAAATATGTGAGATTGATTCAACAATTTTGGAAAATGATAGTTGTTGGACCAAAAGAACTAATGAGCCTGATCAGAAAAATCTCTAAGTCCCACAGACATTACAACTACTGAAGAAGATCACAACAGCTGAAGACATCAGCTGATTACAAAGGTCTGAAGACAAGTCTGAAAGTAAAGAACTGAAGACAAAGTCTGAAAGTGAAGTACTGAAGACAAAGACTAAAGACCAGAGTGATCAGTAGTTGTCACAACAGCTGAGGTTATTAACTTCAGTAGTTGTGATGGTTTTTTCCTTTTCAGTACTTGTAATTTTCCTTTCAGTAGTTTATTGTTTCAGTAGTTGTAGGTCAGTAGTTTTATGTTCTTGTACTTAGCATTCTCTGAGATGTGATCAGGTATTGAGAACATTTCAGTAGTTTGCATTATTTCAGTTGTTTGTATAATTCTGTTAGATGTCACTATCAAGTGACATCAGCAGACGTCACATTCCTCTATATAAGGGATTTTGACCTAGTTGTATTCTAACCGAAGCATTACGCGTGAATGAAAACATTCCTTTAATAGAAATATTCTCTCTCTATAATTGGCATTGTGTGTTTGCATATTCATCATTTTCTTGCTTGAATTCGATCTTATTTTGTTATATTCCGCTGCAAAATTCAAATCTAATTGATCCGATCCTATCAAATGGTATCAGAGCTGGTTAATGATTGATCGATCTAACAATTGATCATTGAAACTGCTCTTTTGATAGCTAAGTTTGATCGAATTAGTATTTTTGCAAGAATTGATTATAGAGATTGATTTTCTGTTGCTTCCGGTTAATTAATTGAGATTCTAATTGTGTTTTCTAATTGTGTTGTTGAGTTTTTAAACTAGGCTGATTTTAATCTCATTGAATTCGATTGAATAGTGAAAATGACTACTTCAATCAATGATCCTCACAATACTGGTTCCTAAACTAAGCCTCCGATGCTTGTTAGGAGTGAGTATAACATATGGCAACGCCGAATGCTCCATCACCTGTCTGTTAACAGTTCAGGTTGTTGGAAGTCTGTGGTTCATGGACCATATAAGCCTATGGTGAGTAATCTTGAAACCAATGAGATGGTTCCTAAGAAGAAGGAACAATATTCTGATGAGGATTTAAAGCTGTTTGAGATTGATGCTAAAGCCCATGGAATTCTGGCCATGGCACTGCCTAATGAAATCTACTCTGGGCTTATGCATCATGAAACTGCTTATGATCTCTGGGTTGCTCTGAAGGAACAATTTGGAGGAACTGATGAGGTCTTAGCAAACAACAGAGAAATCCTTGCCCAGCAATATGAGTCATTCTCTCATAGGAAGGGTGAGACATTGACTCAACAGTTTGAGCGGTTTTCATGTTTGATTTCTGAGCTAAAAATGGTTCAACATGAATACACAAACAACCAGATGAATAACAGATTCCTCAGATCTCTGCCTGAGAGATGGCAAACTTATACCATTGTCCTACGCTCTAGTGCAAATCTGGATACTCTATCTCTCACCCAACTTCATGGGAAACTCTTAACATTTAAGAGAGAGATAGAACAGAAAAGGAAACTATCTTCATCTGGAAAGCTCACTGATGACTTTGTACTAGGTAACACTGCTCTGGCTGGTCATGAGTCTGAATATGCTTCATCTGAAAGTTCATATGATGAGCGTATTGATTTCTCTTCAAACAGTGGAAATCATGCTTTTGTTGGAGTTGAGGGTAACTCAGGTTTTAGTGTTGATAATTTGTGTTTTATGATGGATGATTTGAAAGGAATTGCTAATGATGATCTGGAAGAGATGGATATTCTGAGCCAAATGGCATTGATCAATATCAGATCTCAAAAGTTTTACAAAAGAACAGGTAGAAAATTCCCTGGTCTCTCTGGCAAAACCAAGGTTGGTTTTGACAAGAGTAAGTTGAGATGTCACAAGTGTCATAGACTTGGACATTTTGCTAGAGAGTGTAGATCATTTGGATCTAACTCATCTGCACCCTTTGTGACTTTTCCAAGCAATAGCTCACAATCCAAAGGGCAACATTCTACCAGTTCTGATCATCATTCACAACATCAATCATCTCCTGCATACTTTGTCCCTCAAAGCCCAATGCCATATCCTTATCCATGTTTTTACATGCCTCAGTCTGGTCAAGTTCTTGTACCCATGGCTCAACAACCACATGCTCTACCTGATCCTCAACCATCTCAAACAAATCAGCAATCTCAATCTCAATCTCATCAGAGCTTTTTCACCCCTGAGGTTGTTGACTGGAGCAGCTTACTAGATGATGTCTCTGGTTATTCTGAACAATATGCTGGTGCTGGTCAACATGGTGGTGAAAACCCTTTTGGAAATCTTGCTCTAATGGCCCTGGAGTCCACTGATGAAAATCCTTCATCATCACAGGTACCACAGGTATCTTCTGAGGCTAAGGCCAAGTTATGTTCTGAGTCATGCATAGCTGCTTTTGTTTCTATTAAGGAAGCAAATGTAGCTTTAATTAATCAAAACCTTGACCTGGAAAAAGCAATTTCCAAAAGAAAAACTGAGTTTGAGTCTGTTTTAAAAGAAAAGGATGAGGAGATTTATAAACTTAAGTGTCAAATCACTGATGAAAAAGCAAAGGTAGAGGTCATTCTGGAAAATCACAAGAATCTCAAAGAAACACTTGCAGCTACCCAAGTTGATTATGAACGCTGGGTAACATCATGCAAGGGATTTGAAATGCTTCTCAGTAAGCAAACTGCTTCTAATTTGAAGTTTGGGATTGGGTATAATCATACCATACCTCCTACAGATTTTACTCCCAAATTCGAAGTAAAATCTGAGGATGATTGTCATTCCCACACCACATCATCAGGTGTTTCATCCTCAAATGATAATTCAAAATCTGAGGATGAAGATAGTGTGAGTACCTCAGCTAATCAAATTACTGATGGTCCCACTGCTTCGAAACACTTGATCAAGAAGAGACTGAGACATTCAGATGTTGTTCCACAAGGTACTCAAAGTACTGAATGGCAAAACACAACACCTGAAGAGCATTTCAAATCAGAGGAAAACAAGCATTCCTTGACAACTGCTGAAAAATCTATCAGGAATCTCAAAAGTACTGATAGAAAACTTCTGAAGAACAAATCTTCAGTTGTTGAAAATCCTTCAGTACTTCCCAAAAGTACTGAAAGGAAGAAAGTACTGAAGAACAAATCTTCAGTAGTTTCATCTTCTTCAGCAGTTGATCAAGAAAAGATGAAAAGAAAGCCATGTGAAATATGTGGTTTGTTTAATCATCTTACTGATGAATGCTGGTGTAACAAGGGTTTAAAATTCAACAAAGAGAAAATCATTAAGAAGGAAATGCATAAAATGAAAAATGAATTTCAAACCAAGTTTGTACCTCAATCATCTCAATCTGATAAACCAAAGCTTTTTCAAAAAGTCACAAAGAAGGAAGGGGTTTGTCAAACAACAGCTGCAAATATTCCTCAGGGAATATTAAAAACTCAGACTAAGTCTGTGTCTTTTCAAAAGAAGAATGTAGTGAATCACAAGAACAAATCATCAACAAGTACTGATACAACTTGTGATGATGGTTCAACATCTATAGGGAAGAATTAACCAATTAGATGTTTCTGTGATTAAACCACTGAAAAGGACACCTAAGCCAAAATCCAAGGAATCCTTTTCAGCACCATCTACATCTTCAAAGGCTGTTAATCATGCACAATCTGTTAGTTTATCATCTGTTGATGAAAACAGACCCAAAACCAAAAAGGTATGGGTCTCAAAGGCTAACTAATGTTTGTGAAAAATGCAGGGTTCTTCAGCATGCCAAAAAAGCATCTGGTATGTAGACAGTGGAGGATCCATGCATATGACAGGGAGCAGCTCTCTTCTTCATGACTATTCTCAAGGGAAGAAGGGATTTGTTTCTTTTGGAAATGATGCCAAAGATTACATCATTGGGAAAGGTTTTGTCTCAAATGGGGAGATAAGATTTGATGATGTTAACCATGTGGAGAACCTCAAATACAATCTTTTGAGTGTCAGTCAAATGTGTGATAAAGGGCATGTTGCACTTTTCACAAGTCAAAACTGTAGGATTCTGTCTTCCAAAGTTTTGCACAAGATTGACAAGATATTAGATGAATATACTCTCCTGAAGGCCAACAGGATTGGAAGAGTATATGCTTTAGATCTATCAAAGAAAATTGATCTTAAAGGCCATCCATGTCTGTTCTCCAAAGCCTCTCCTCAAGAATCTGAAATATGGCATAGAAGACTTGGTCATGTGAATTTTAAGAACATGAATCAGCTCATTCATCATGGTTTAGTGAGAGGTTTGCCATTGAAGGAGTTCAAGTGTGATGATAACTATCCAACTTGCTTAAAAGGAAAGCAACACAAAGCTTCATTCCCTCCTATAGAAGAACCCAAGTCCACTGCCTGCTTGCAATTACTGCATATGGATCTTTTTGGTCCTGTGAGAGTAATGAGTATGGCAAAGAAAAAGTACTGTCTGGTAATTGTGGATGATTATTCCAGATATGTATGGACTTTCTTCTTGCATTCCAAGGATGAGGCTGCTCAAAGTATCATTTATTTTGTGTTGCATGTCGAAAAGCAGCATTCACTTCCAGTAAAATGTGTGAGAAGTGATAATGGGACAGAGTTTAGGAATCACACTCTTGATGAATTCTATTTGTCTAAGGGAATCAAAAGACAATATAGTATTCAAAGAACTCCAGAGCAAAATGGAGTGGTGGAGAGAAAGAACAGGACCCTTATTGAAGCCGCAAGGACAATGTTGGCTGACTCAGGTTTGCCACTAACCTTTTGGGCTGAAGCTGTCAACACAGCTTGCTATGTTCAGAATAGGGTATTAGTGAATCACAGGTTGATGAAGACTCCTTATGAGCTCTTACATCATTTAGCCCCTTTTATTTCATTCTTTAGAGCATTTGGGTGTCCATGTTATATTCTTAACACAAAGAATATACTTCATAATCCAAGGTGGATGCAGGGTATTTTGTTGGGTATTCATCTACTTGCAAGGCATACAGAGTTTTCAATTGCAGAACAAAGATTGTTGAAGAAACCTTGCATGTCAAGTTTAATGAATCTCCAAAAGACAAGATCCCTCAAAACCCTGTTGAGATGTTTGACTTGGACATACTGCAATATGTTCCATATCAGTCTCCACCTGTTGTTATTTCTGAAGTTCCATCCTCTCCATCTGATGATACAAATGCAAGTTGTAGTGATCATCTGCCTGTTTCTACTACACTTGATGTTCCTGTAGCCTCAGCAGCTCCATCCACAACAAATGCTGATGAAATCTCTGAATCCTCTACTTCATCTGAACTGCCATCTCAGTCTAGGTTTCAAGAGTCTGAATCAACATCTGTTGCTGCTGAATCTCCTACCAACACTTGCACAGATATTATTGCATATCAAGAATTGAAGAATCATCCCATGTCCCAGATCATTGGTGACATTAATGCTGGTGTTTCAACAAGAAGTCAATTGTCCAATTTCTGTGTCTATGCTCTCTTCATCAGTCAGCAAGAGCCAAAGAATTATCATGTGGCATTAAGGGACAATGGATGGGTTGAAGCCATGCAGCTTGAGCTTCTTCAATTTCAAAAACAGCAAGTGTGGGAACTGGTTCCTCTACCCCAAGGTAAGTGTGCAATAGGCACTAAATGGGTGTTTAGGAATAAAACTGATGAAAAAGGCCAAATTGTCAAGAACAGGGCCAGACTGGTTGTACAAGAAGAAGGTATTGATTATGATGAAACCTTTGCCCCTGTAGCCAGACTGGAATCAATTAGATTGTTTTTAGCTTATGCTGCTTTTCATAACCTTAAAGTTTTTCAAATGGATGTCAAAAGTGCATTTTTATATGGTAAAATAAAAAAAGAAGTTTATGTGTGTCAACCACCAGGTTTTGAAGATCATCAACATCCTGATTGGGTGTATAAGCTTGATAAGGCTCTTTATGGGTTGAAACAAGCACCCAGAGCCTGGTATGAAACATTATCTAACTTTCTTCTTCAAAATAATTTCACTAGAGGCTCCATAGATAAAACTTTGTTTATAAAGAAAGCAGGCATGCATAAGCTCCTTGTCCAAATTTATGTTGATGACATTATTTTTGCATCATCTGATCCACAGTTGTGTGATGCATTTACTAAATTGATGCAACAAAAGTTTGAAATGAGTGCCATGGGAGAATTACAATTCTTTTTGGGTTTGCAAATCAAACAACTGACTGATGGAACTTTCATTCATCAGTCAAAATACACAAAAGATTTGTTAACCAAGTTTGATTTACAAAACTGTAAACCCTGTTCTACTCCCATGTGCAGCAACACACAACTGGATGCTGATCAAAAAGGTAAAGCAGTTGATGAAACTCTTTACAGATGTATGATTGGTTCCTTGATGTACCTAACAGCTTCTAGACCAGATATTATGTTTGCAACTTGTGTCTGTTCTAGATTTCAGGCTGCTCCTAAGGATTCCCATATGATTGCAGTCAAGAGGATCTTTAGATATTTGCAAGGAACTCAATCTCTAGGACTATGGTATTCCACTGGGCACTCTTGCAAATTGGTTGCTTTCTCTGATAGTGACTATGCAGGGTGTAAGTTAACCAGAAAATCAACTTCTGGTGGATGCCAATTTCTAGGCAACTGTTTGGTTTCTTAGCAGAGTAAGAAACAAACTTCAGTTGCTATATCCACAACTGAAGCAGAGTATATTGCAGCTGCAAGCTGTACATCTCAGGTACTCTGGCTTCAAAATCAGTTATTGGATTATGACATTACAGAGACTAAGACTCCTTTATTAATGGATAGTGCTTCAGCTCTTTGTATTGTTAAGAATCTTGTCCAGCATTCTAGGACCAAACATATTGAGATCAGACATCATTTTATCAGAGATTGTTATGAAAAAGGTCTGATTGATCCAAAGTTTGTGCCTAGTGCTGATGAGCTTGCAGATATATTTACTAAGCCTTTGGATAGTACAACTTTTCATAATCTTGTACTCAGGCTTGGTATGCTGCAACTAGAATAATTTGACAACTACTGATGCTCTTAGTCAATAAATACTGATGAGCATTAGTATACTTTTGTCAAAAATAAGTGCTGATAAGTCATTTTATCTTCAGTAGTTTTATAACTACTGAAGACTAAATTACTTAAAAGTACTGAAGTACTTCATTTGTTGCAAAGTACTGATGTAGTTCAAACTACTGAAGTCTTTTATAATAAATAAGTACTGATGACCAATGAAACATCTGAAAATCAGATGATCTGATGAGTGAGTGTTAAGGTCATTGAAATAGCTGAACTTTGTGAATTGACGACAACTACTATTTCATTTCCAAACAACTGAAGCCAAAACCAAGTCTTCAGTAGTTTTACAACTACTGATGACCAACACCAAGTCTTCAGTTGTTTACAACATCTGAAAGTTAAAACCATGTCTTCAGTTGTTTTCTAACACCTGATGACTCACACCAAAACTTTCAGTTGTTTTCTTTCAGCCGTTTCATAATCTATATATACCTAACCCTAACTTCAAACTTCTCATAACCTACTCTCCAAACGTTCATCTTCCATTAATGGCGACCATGCAAATCAAACCTCGACACAACTGTGTCGCTCACCTTACCAAATCACCATTTTGGAACAAGTTTGATGCTGCTATTGATTTAATGGTTGATTCCCAATACCGCACAGCCTTTCTCTTGAATCCTACCATCTACCCCGATACCCTTTGCCAATTCTGGACAAACGTCACTGTTCATACTGCTGAGAATGATGACTCCATCACTCTCCAGTCATTTGTCAACCAGAAACGGGTGGTCATCACTCCTGAGATCATTCGTCAAACCCTAGACCTGAATGATGCCACCTATACCACCAAATACCCCAAAGGCACCATTGATCTATCATTTGCTAATCATGGTTATGAGGGTGATCTAAGTGCTACTACCATTCCGAAGAAGCACTTTCATGATGCTGAGCGACTCATTTTCCACATGATCAAAGTCTGTCTTGCCCCCAAAACATCCTCATGGGATCAAATGTCATCCAGGTGGCAACAGGTATTGTATTCTATCCTTGAACATCAAAGCCTAAATTTTTCTGAAATTATCTTTTTGGAATTAAAAGATTTGGCAATGAAACCTGTGGCAAATAGATGGATATTATATCCAAGGTTTCTTATGGCCATAATTCTAAATTAATTAAAATCTGATGGCCTTGTTGGCCTTGGAGTCCCTGCTCTGGTAGTTTTGCCAGAGGTATACTCCAGGCACAACTCAAATCCACAACTCAAAGAAGCTGCCAAACTGCTAAAACCCAAGCAGAGGGAACCCACAGCCTCCACCTCCAAATCTAAAGTCCCCTCCAAACCAAAACCAAAGAAAACCAAAAAGGCTACTCAGGGAGTTGAGTCCCCTGATGATGCCCCTGCAGCACAAACACAGGATGAAACTACAAGCCTTAATCCCCTTGTAGTTTCAAGGACTCCACCAGCTGAAACCGCTCAGGTATCCTCTCAACAGGATCCTGATGCAACCAACATTGGAGAAACCACATTACTGGAATCCATCTCACTTGAGAAGATTGCCATTGAAGAGCACCACTCTCCCCAGGTGCAATCCTCTTCACCTACATCTCCCACTGATACCACCCCTACAAGCCCAACTGCAGTCATTGCACAAGTGCTGACTCAACTACATTCCTCTACCCCTCCCCAGAAACCTGTTAACACTGGGAAAACCTCAACAGTTGAGGGAGAGGATCCTAATGTAGTTGACAACCCACAGCATAGGGATTATAAAGTTCAATCTCCTAGTGTAGATGTGGAGACTAGAACATCGGGTGAGGCTACCTCTTTCCCTGTTTCAACACATGAACAGGATGAAGCAGGTATCATCTCTAAGACCTTACCAGAGGCAACTGCCAATGAAGGACTTGCTCCTGAGGCAGTAAGTCCCCAGTTCCAAGACAAAGGGGCACATGTGATTACTGATCTACACTCAGCCCATGTTCATCCTGATTCACTCAGGAGGTCAGCTGATTCAGCTTACACTGATGATGACCTGGGCTTTTTCTTTGCAGTCTTAGCCCAAAACACCATTCTTGAGGCTGAGGTTTGCAGATTAAAAGAAGTGCTTGCCAAAATGTCTCAGGAATCAAGTCCATCTGCCATAATTAACCCACAGATGGCAGCTTCTGTTGAAGCTCTCCCAAACACTGAGCCACTCAAATCAAACAAGCCTCCAACCTCTGTTTCAGGCACCATTTCTCAGGGAGAGAACCCCTCTGAGCAAATGGCTGCTGCTTTCAAATCTTCCTTACCTCTCATCACTCCCATCATCACTACTATTGTCCATCAAACCATTGATGAGAGGATTTCCTCAGATCTTAAAACCCTTGTGGATGATGCTGTGTCAAAGAAACTTTCTGACATTCAAACCCCTGAACCCAATGCAACCAAAAAGGGGGAGTCTAAGTCAGTGAAAGATGATAAAAGAAAAAGAGTTGAAGAGGAAGAAGCCAAGGAGGAAAATAAAGGCATAGAGATAATTACTTACAAGAGAAAGAAGAGTGTTGGTGAACAAACTGAGGATGAGAAGAGATTGGATGAGATGATCAAAGAAGCTGATGAGCAACACAGCAGATCCATGGACAGGATTATTGATCAGCTCTTCAGGCAAGGATTTGATACTGCCAAACTTGATTCAGAGATCAGAAGGCTTGAGATTAAGGAGATTGAGAATTGATGGGCAGGCTGCAATGAAGAAGAAAGGGAAAGATTGGAGGCTATGATCAGATTTCTATCCAAACACTTGGGAAGACCCATCATTGAAGTCAAGTCATGGTCTAGAGATAGCATTTTGGAGATAACCACCAAAATATGCTCCTCTGAAAGCTTCAACAAAGGTTTAATCATAGAAGCTCTGGATGAAGCTGGTGCTGGGAAGAGATCTGACATGGCTAAGTTATCCAAATCCACCCTCACAAACAAAATGATAGAGCAGCCCTTAAAATCTCCCTTACCAAAACAACCTTCAAAACCAACCTCACAACCAAAACAACCAATCTCAAAACCCTCAAAACAACCAACCTCTCAACCTCCAAAACAATTACCCTCACAATCCTCAAAACAATCAACCTCACAACCCTCTAAACCAACCCCTTTACCTAAGAAACCCACTCAATCTACCACCAGTGATGCACCTAAAAGAAAAAGAAGGGTGTTGAGGATGGAAGATGAAGAAGAAAAGGATGAAAAGGATAATCTGCCAATATCTGCTATTATGAAAATGAAGAAACTTAAGCCTAGGAGTCAATCGCAAACAATAACTCCTGAAACTCAAAGGCAAATGGTTAAAGTTAAGATTGAAGAAGAAGAACAGCAGAAGCAGCATGATGAGCAATTTCTTAAAATGGTTGACAAGGACTTCCCTCAGTCCTCATCCATTCAAGCAATGAAGAAACAAGCTCAGAGGCTGTACACTCTTAGACATACATTCCAACATCAAAGAGAAAGAGTGAGGATTTGGCCAGACCCTAGGGTAAGTTCCAGAATACACAAGAAGAACATACCAAGTAGATATCATGGCCAAGTGAGAAAGACTTTGAATGCTGCAATTATGTTGGCCATGGTAGTCTCACCCTGGGAAATTATTGAAGAATTCAAGAGAGCACACACCTCAAAATCAACCCCTCTATCTATACTTGAGAACAAAATGATCAAGAAGGGGTTGTTATACAAAAGACTTGAAGATCTTCAAAAGAGTGAACTCCAGTTGTTGCTTGAAGGCTCTCATCCAGATGAATTTGCATACAGAGAGATCACAACTGTTGAGTTGAAGAATGGGAAGACAGTAAGGTATCTGTCTGAATACTATGGGCCTGAATTCTTCTTTGAGGGAGAAGTAGAAGAACTCACCAAGGAGGAACAAGTTGTTCTCCTTGAGGCCTATGCAAGAGAGTCTTACAGACTCATCAATGGGAAATAGGTTTCATGGTTGGGACAAGACTCTGTGTCCAGTTTAGCTAAGACAGAATTCCCTTCCATACTTAGCCAATCAAAAGATTAGAAACCTTTTTCCGGCCTATGCTTATATGATTACCTCTGAAGCTGATCAAGAGAGTATTTCTGCCAAAGAATAAGTGGGATCATCAGAAAAACCTCTAAGTCCCACAGACATTACAACTACTGAAGAAGATCACAACAGCTAAAGACATCAGCTGATTACAAAGGTCTGAAGACAAGTCTGAAAGTAAAGAACTGAAGACAAAGTCTGAAAGTGAAGTACTGAAGACAAAGACTGAAGACCAGAGTGATCAGTAGTTGTCACAACAGCTGAAGTTATTAACTTCAGTAGTTGTGATGGTTTTTTCCTTTTCAGTACTTGTAATTTTCCTTTCAGTAGTTTATTGTTTCAGTAGTTGTAGTTCAGTAGTTTTATGTTCTTGTACTTAGCATTCTCTGAGATGTGATCAGTTATTGAGAACATTTCAGTAGTTTGCATTATTTCAGTTGTTTGTATAATTCTGTTAGATGTCACTATCAAGTGACATCAGCAGACGTCACATTCCTCTATATAAGGGATGTTGACCTAGTTGTATTCTAACCGAAGCATTACGCGTGAATGAAAACATTCCTTTAACAGAAATATTCTCTCTCTATAATTGGCATTGTGTGTTTGCATATTCATCATTTTCTTGCTTGAATTCGATCTTATTTTGTTATATTCCGCTGCAAAATTCAAATCTAATTGATCCGATCCTATCAATAGTACACATGGAACTAATTATTTGGGACATCAAAAGGATTTAAATGATCAAAATGCTATATTAAAATTACAAGTCTGAGAAGTCTAAGCAAAATAGAGGAAAAATGATAGTAAACTAGTCTGCTACTGAGGTAACATAGAGAAAGTAGACCTAGAGGTTGCTAGTTCATTATATGATGTGTCGGTAGATTCAACACAATAGACGAGTAGACTTCATTGGTGAATCAAATTCAAACAAAGTTGTTCAACTTGCTGTGGGTTCTCATCTTATCCCTGGTTAACACAATCAACGCATTTCCAATAAGGGGTGACGAGCAAAATAAACGCAACAAATGTGCGCGGATGGCCATAAAAATGAGCAAAGCACATGAAAAAAATGTTAAGCGCAATCAAGCTAATGACTAATGTTGTTGGTGCGTTATGTGCAAAAGAAAAAAGGTGCTCTAACAAGAAGATAGGTTGTGTGCCTCTTTGCTATGCGATGGCACTGACCTGAGGATAAGCATAACCTAAATATTCAAGAATTCATTGTTGTTTGCACCTCTCAGCTGTGCGATGGCACTGACTTGAGGCTTGGCATCTCTCTGAAAGCTCTTAGAATAGTTTCTTCTTGTCAAATACCCGTAGACCCGCTAAAAAATCTCCTGAGGAATGTTGATTACTATATAAGTGTGGGATCCACAAATGCTTGTTGAAATAATATAACCTAACTCATCACCAATGTGAGTCAAAAATCTGTGTATGGATTTAAGTGGACAAACATACTGACAATCATCGTGACTGCAACTCTCGACAGTCAAAATCATTGTGTGCATCTTATAGCTCTAGTATGATTTCCTGAAAGTGCTATTGACTCTCAGATAAATAAGGATAAAGTATCCAAATACATATCATAGAGGTCCCAGATGATTACGATATACATGTATGATTCCATATGAATCTTTCCAGATATGATAAAACTAAATGGAAGCTGGTCTGCTCAGAAAATAAAATCAGTTAAAAGATTTCTAAAAGGTTTTAATTCACCTCAAACCAAAAACTAAAAAATTAAATATGTCTTGTTTTGTTTCAATTCAAGTTGTTTTCTGTCTTCGTATCTTTTTGCATTGATGTCGGTCTATATTACTAGAGGAACTCTGTGAATCACAAAGTAAAAGGGTCACATCTGAGGTGACCAATCGGTTCCAAATTAAAAGGATCACGTCTGAGGTGATCAAATGATTTTCTTTTAAAAGGATCATGTCTGAGGTGATCAAATGATTTTGTGTTAAAAGGGTCATGTCTGAGATGATCATTGGTCATAATGTCATAAATCAAAGGTTAGATTTTGAGTGTAGGGAAATATTTGAGGTCAAACTCATGAGTATGAGCCAATCGAACGATTGAATCATAAGTATGAGCCAATCGCACGATTGAACCATAAGTATGAGCCAATCACACGATTGGACATGAGTATGAGGCAACCATGCGATTGGATCATAAGAATGAACCAAACGTACGACTGGATGAAGCAATCTGAGCCAGTCGCACGACTGAACCCCAGTCACACGCATGAATCATGGGTATAGGTCCAGTCGCACAACTGAAACTTATAACAGTATAAATAATGGGGTTAGTCGGTCGGATACTCTATCACCCTTCAAAAACTATCAAAAACCGCTCATACCCAGACACACTGCCAAATTTTTACTATGACTCATCTCCGATTATTATACTGACTGATTTCCCATTCATCTTGTAAGGCCTCGTTCCCGGGACGCTTACAGCTGGCCAATCATCGCACATAAAACATATAGGAGGCGGAATCATTAAAACAAACATTTCATTATAAATGCTTTTGCAAGTTAATACAAAGTTCGTTACAAAACATCATTTATTCGCATTACAATGCAAAAACATTACACAAAAGAATGTCATCCAAAAATGCCAAGTAGTTGCCCCGCGCCATCATCAGCAATGCTCACCTGCCAACTGGAAAATGCATAAAAGTCAGCGTTGCTGAGTGAGTTCTAGTTTTATAATAAAACATACTTTATCTTTCGTTTAAAACCGTTCCTTACAAATGTACGTGATCATGCACTATACATACACATAGATATATCATTATTATCTTCATTATCCGTTCGTTCAATCCGTACATTCGTCATTAAATCATTACTTTCATTCGAACCAATGCCATGTGCTTCACCCCACCGTCATGCATAAAGCGGGTACTGGGCCTGAGGTCTTTCATAGACCTCGAATATTGTGCACGAAGCTGACTCCAGTACCTAGGGTAAGCGACAAGGGTCCATACATATGGTCAATCACAAGGATTGAACCCTAGTGTGCATCCTTCCGGGGTAATTAACCCGCACACAGTTGAGCTAACACCCTTCATTGGGTGTGAACCTCCATACATTTGCTTAATCACGCGGATCAAGCCCCAGTATGCATCCTTTCGGGGTAGCTAACCCGCACACGGTTGAGCTAACACCCTTCATTGGGTGTGAACCTCCATACATTTGCTTTCAAGCCTTTCTTACTTTCATTCATTCATTAATGCATGC
Source organism: Flaveria ramosissima (assembly GCA_025215565.1). Classification (NCBI taxonomy): domain Eukaryota; kingdom Viridiplantae; phylum Streptophyta; class Magnoliopsida; order Asterales; family Asteraceae; genus Flaveria; species Flaveria ramosissima. Next base: position 47,724,650 of record CM046034.1, on the reverse strand, counting down.
ATTCTTTCATTACGTTCCTCTTTTCATTATCTTCCACTTTACGTTACATAATACTTTTCGCTTCATTCATTAACATTCAACGTAAAGCCACGGGAAAATAATCATACATAACAAGGAACATGGATATAGAAATACAACATCACCATACAAGGCACCATTATACATACATAACATACCACATACATACCATCATGCATAAGCACCAATCATACATCATACATACCCATCATAACATCTATGACCTGAAAAGTCAACTTACATAAACCCCTGGGAACTCCCCCAAGTCAAAGCCTACATCTACCTTTCCCCCAAAAATCAGAAAAATAAACTAAGTTCTTTCGGGCGCATGAGCTCTATTTAGGCGTATGGGCACTATGGGGCGAATAAACACTTAGGCGTATGGACACTATGGGGCGAATGAACACTTAGGCGTATGGAGAGTCTCCAGACGCATGGGACCAATAATCTTTCTTCATGTCTTGATACATCTTTGTAGCACCGGGATGAATAGAGTACCGAGTCTTATGAGCTTCATCCATAATCTTCACACGTAGATCCCCAAAACGAGGAATGCAGATCCGCCCGAATTGGGTCCTAACACCGAGTGTGTTTTCACCCAATTCCGCAACCAGACCTCTCATCCTTTCAGAGTTGAGATGATCTTCTTTCAACGCTTCATCTTGAAACTCCTTGACTTGCTTCATCACATCAGAGGTCATGATCAACTGGTAAGCTTTTACCCGAATCGGCTCGGGTCTCTCCTTTCGGCGAAGGGCATCCACTACCACGTTGGCTTTGCCCGGCCGGATGGTAATGGATCTCACAAACATAGTCTTTTATGAGCTCCAACCATCTCCTCTGCCTCATGTTCAAGTCCTTCTGCTCGAAGAAGTAGTTCAAGCTCTTGTGGTAAGTGAATATGGTGCACTTCGTCCCATACAGGTAGTGCCTCCAAATCTTTAACGCAAAGACCACGGCTGCTATCTCCAAGTCATGAGTAGGATAGTTAACCTCATGAAACTTCAACTGTCGGGATGCATAGGCTATAACCCTTCCTTTCTGCATTAACACACACCCCAACCTCGAGTAGGAAGCATCAGAATAAACCACCAAATCTTCACTCCCATCAGGTAACGACAAAACAGGAGCTTGAGTCAACCTCGTCTTTAGCTCCTCAAACGCCTTCTCTTGAGCTTGACCCCATACAAACTTTACCTCTTTCCGGGTCAACTTGGTTAGTGGAGATGCGATCTTAGAGAAGTCTTGAATAAACCTCCTGTAATAGCCCGCTAAGCCCAAGAAACTACGAATCTCGGATGGCGTCTTTGGAGACTTCCATTGCATCACCGCCTCCACCTTTGCCGGGTCTACAATAATTCTGTCAGGATTCACCACATGACCCAAGAACTGAACTTCGAGTAGCCACAACGCGCACTTGGAGAATTTAGCATACAACCTCTCCCTCCTCAACGCCTCCAACACCTCTCGAATGTGACAGACATGCTCCTCCTCACTCTTGGAATAAATCAAGATATCATCGATAAACAAAATCACTGATTTATCCAACATTGGCCGACACACTCAATTCATCAAGTCCATAAAAGCAGCTGGCGCGTTTGTCAAACCAAATGACATAATGAGAAACTCGTAGTGACCATAACGCGTGCGAAAAGCTGTTTTAGGAATATCCTGCTCCTTCACTTTCAACTGATGGTAGCCAGATCGAAGATCTATCCTCGAGAACCAACTGGCATCTTGAAGCTGATCAAACAAATCATCAATTCTCGGTAACGGGTATCGATTCTTCACTGTCAGCTTATTCAACTCACGGTAGTCGATACACATCATCATGCTACCGTCTTTCTTCTTCACAAATAAGACCGGAGCACCCCAAGGAGAGATACTCGGTCTAATGAACCCTTTATCAAGCAGCTCTTGTAATTGCTCCATCAACTCTTTCATCTCCGTCGGAGCCAACCGATACGGTGCCTTAGCTACAGGTTGGGCACCCGGTATCAAGTCGATCTGAAACTCGATCTCACAGTCAGGTGGCACTCCTGGTAAGTCTTCGGAAAATACATCTGGAAAGTCACACACAACCGGTACATCGAATAGTTGTGGTGTTGGCTTATCCACGTCCTTTACATTGGCCAAGTAGGCACTACATCCACGCCTCATGCACTTTCCCGCCACCGCCATTGAAATCACTTTCGGAATCGTAGTGACCCGATCACTATAAACCGTCACTGAACTCCCGTCAGGCGCTATCAAACAAATCATCTTCTTGTGACACACAATGTTCGCCTCGTAGTCCGCTAACCAATCCATTCCTAGGACCACGTCAAACCCGCCCAAGGTCATCACGAAGGGTCTAACAGGAAACTTGTGACCTTCTAATTCCATGTCACAACCTTCTATCATCTCAGAAATCCTGGTAGACTTACCTATGGCAGTTTCTACATCAAAGGGCGCATCTACTCTCCTACTACTAACATGCAGTTTAGCATAGAAAGCAGCAGAAATAAAATCTTACTAGCACCAGAATCGAATAACACAGAGGCTAAAGTTTGGTTTACTAGAAACATACCTGACACAACATCAGGGTCCGTCCTAGCCTCCTCCTGCGTCATCGTAAACGCTCGGGCGCTCGCCTTCTGTCCTTCCCCTCCAGCTTTCTTCACCCCCGAACCTTCCGCCCCTGGCCTCTTACAATCCCTACTCATGTGGCCCTCCCCGCCACAGTTAAAACATCTCCCTGCTTTGCATTCCCTCGCCATATGACCAGGTCTCCCACACTTAAAGCACACGTTCGATCCCAACCTACATTCACCGGTGTGCTCCTTCCCACACTTGCCACACCTCTTTGACCCTGCACCGGATGTGACCACACGTTGGTCATCCACTCGTGCACCTTTGTTGCTTGGAGTGGCCCCGCCACGTCCTACCTGCTTTCCATTCCAGTTCCGATCACCACCACCTTTCTTGCTACCTTTAGCCACCTCCACAGTCCTTTCATGATACAACCTTCCCGCCAAGTCAACGGCCGACCTAAACGTGCTCGGTCGGGCAGCGATCATGTGCCTACAGACATCCGCCGGCAAACCCTGGATATACCTCTTGATCTTTCGTGACAAGGGTGTCTCTTGATCTGGCACCAGTCGTGCCATCTCATTGAATTTGGTGGTGTATTGTTGATGTGTCATTGTTCTCGCCTCCAGCTGCAGGAATTCCCTTTCCACCTTATCCATTTCCCTGTGAGGACAGAATTCCTCAATTACCAGCTTCTTCAACTCAGACCACCTCATTTCCCAATTGCCCGACTACCCTCGGCTTGGACAATATTGTCCCACCAACACAGAGCCGAGTCCACAAACGAGTGGGCAGCAAACTTCACCTTCTAGTCCTCTCGGCACTCGCTGATATCCAGTACATCCTCCATTTCCCTAACCCACCGGTGAGCAGCAGCAACAGTGTCGTTACCATCAATAGTAGGGGGCTTGCATCTTTGAAATGCCTTGTAATTACAGCCTTGTGCCGTCTCCGGCGTAGGCTCTTCTTCTTCTTCTTCATCATTAGAGAGAACCGTTTCAGTCTCTGGTCGCTCCCGTCCTCCCGAGGACCTATTCCTCTCCCTTCTTTCTCCTTCCCTTATAGCCTTAATCACTTCAGTCACCACAGACGGTAAGATCGTCTACATGACCTGATGAACTTCTTCCAAAACAGCCTCCTTTACTGAGGCTCTCAAATTAGCACCATGTTCCCCATGAACCACCTTTTCGACTCTAGTCCTTCCTCTTTTGGGCCGCAATTCAGCACCATGTTCCCCACGACCTCCACCCCGTGAAGCTTTATATGATCTACCACCGGCCATCCTCTAACACAGTGAAAGATTCAAACACCAACACGATCATTCAAGGGAACAGCTCAGTTTATTTCAAGTATAGTAAGTCCCTAATTACAGTGGCCAGTTGTGATTAGCCACTTACTTTACTCTTCATACCCCGAGCATTACCTATCCTGACTATGTCAGTATCTAAATCTACAAGCAGCACATAAACCACATAACATGCGCACGTAGTACCGATTAACATTAAGAAAATACCCGATGGCACGCAGCTACTCAGACTGGCATCCCTTCCCTTTCCATCCCATTTTCAGTTTAAGGTTTATTTTGAAAATTTACCCGTTTCACTTAAACTTTGGCTCTGATACCAACTTGTAAGGCCCCATTCCCGGGACGCTTACAGTTGTCCAATCATCTCACATAAAACATATAGGTTCATTAACTTAAAGAAAACATTGCAGCCGAATCATTAAAACAAACATTTCATTATAAATGCTTTTGCAAGTTAATAAAACATTTGTTACAAAACATCGTTTGTTCGCATTACAATGAAAAAACATTAAACAAAAGAATGCCATCCAAAAATGCCAAGTATCTGCCCCGCGCCATCCTCAGCAATGCTCACCTGCCAACTGGAAAATGCGTAAAAGTCAGCGTTGCTGAGTGAGTTCTAGTTTTATAATAAAACATACTTTATCTTTTGTTTAAAACCGTTCCTTACAATTGTACGTGATCATGCACTATACATACACATAGATATATCATTATTATCCTTATTATCCATTCGTTCAATCCGTACATTCGTCATTAAATCATTACTTTCATTCGAACCAATGCCATGTGCTTCACCCCACCGTCATGCATAAAGCGGGTACTGGGCCTGAGGTCTTTCATAGACCCCGATCATTATGCACGAAGCTGACTCCAGTACCTAGGGTAAGCGGCAAGGGTCCCATACATATGGTCAATCACAAGGATTGAACCTCAGTGTGCATCCTTCCGGGGTAATTAACCCGCACACAGTTGAGCTAACACCCTTCATTGGGTGTGAACCTCCATACCTTTGCTTAATCACGCGGATCAAGCCCCAGTGTGCATCCTTCTGGGGTAGCTAACCCGCACACGGTTGAGCTAACACCCTTCATTGGGTGTGAACCTCCATACATTTGCTTGCAAGCCTTTCTTACTTTCATTCATTCATTAATGCATGCATTCTTTCATTACGTTCCTCTTTTCATTATCTTCCACTTTACGTTAGATAATACTTTTTGTTTCATTCATTAACATTCAACGTAAAGCCACGAGAAAATAATCATACATAACAAGGAACATGAATATAAACATACAACATCACCATACAAGCACCATCATACATACATTACATACCACATACATACCATCATGCATAAGCACCAATCATACATCATACATACCCATCATAACATCTATGACCTCAAAAGTCAACTTACATAAACCCCCGGGAACTCCCCCAAGTCAAAGCCTACATCTACATTTCCCCAGAAAATTAGAAAAATAAACTAAGTTCTTTCGGGCGCATGAGCCCTATTTGGGCGTATGGGCACTATAGGGCGAATGAACACTTAGGCGTATGGACACTATGGGGCGAATGAACACTTAGGCGTATGGAGAGTCTCCAGACGCATGGGCACTATGGGACGTATGGACACTCAGTCGCATAGCCTTCAGTCGCATAACTTTTAGGCGCATGACCTTCAGTCGCATTACTTCCATGCGTATGACCCTCAATCGCCTGGCATTCAGGCGCATGGACTTCAGTCGCATGCCATTCAGGCGCATGGACTTCAGTCGTATAGCATTCAGGCGTATGGCCTTCACTCGCATGCCTTTTGGCCGTATGGCCTCCAGTCGCATGCCATTCGGTCTCATGGCTTCCGGTCGCATGAGCCCTAGCTGGGTGCAGAATGCAGTCTCTTCGAACCTGAACTACAGATCTCGGTCCTCAAACCCTCTCTAACCTGTTCTAAGCTTAAACCAACCATTCTAAGCCTTAGAAACACGACCATAACATCATCCTCAACATCACAAGCCCAAACACAAGCCCCACCCATTCGCACACACACACACACATACACACACGAACGGGTTCAACACCCAACACAACCAAAAACAGTTTATGTATGCATTCCAGCGCCAAAATTGGTCAAAAACATGTAAAAGAGGGGTCCTAGAACTCACCTTAGCAGCCTCTTTGGGTTGAGCTTCCCACAAACCCGCTTGACTTCGACTTTTGCACCTTGATTCTTCAAAAACCCGAACTTTTGCCCTTTTCCCTTTCTCTCCCTCTTAACCGATTGAATGAGTGAGTATGGGAGAGTGGTGTGGGCAGCCATGCTTTTTACACCCACTTTCCCCAAAATTTTGTCCTTTTTGGCATCTTCCATCCCTCAACTTGGATAAATTGTATTTTTCCCTTTTTTCTTTATTTTATTCTTCTTTCTTTGGCTTTTAGAAATAATAAAAATAACCGGGTGTTACACATCTACAGGTACTTTGCAACTGAAACAAGTTCAAATGAGTGGTTTAATCAAACCCTAGATGACCGAAAGGGTTAAGATCAATAACCGGGACTATAATCTAAAATAGACCACTTAAGTGAACACAAATGTTGTTTTTAAATGATAATAAGTGCTATTTCGAGATCCTGCGAATCTAGTGAGTCTAAACATGAAGTGTAATATAACGTTTTGACAAAGATTTTGAGTTAGAGTGACTAACAGAGCAAGATGCAATAGACACTCCATATGAAACTCAGTCGCACGATTGAGCCAGGCGCATGATTCAATCGCACAAGTGAATCAATCGGTGACTCAGTCGCACAACTGACTCAACCGCATGGCTTAGTATACGACTAAGTTCAGTCGCAGGCTCAATCGCACGACTGAACTCAGTCGCAGGCTCAATCATACGACTGAATGGTTCAGTCGCACGATTGAACCAGTGGATCAAAATCAGCAAAAAATTCAACTGTTATCTCCTTTGCACAAATCTAATGTATATGTTTCTTGTGTTGTAGCAACATGGCTGAAAGATGAACGATGAGCACCAAGCACAACATCTGTGCTCATCTGGATGCTACATCCCGGAATGCTTCAGAGTTAGCTGGGATCATAGCCTTCCTACATAGATCGAGGATCTACAAGGCTATCTCTACTCCATGCACACCCTACAGATCTATTCAGCAGGCCTTCTGGGAAAGTGCCTTAGTTGACCGGTCGGTTGAGCCACACTGTATCCAGAGCTCTGTCTTCGGACAAGACATTGAGATCACTGAAGATGACCTGAGGAGGGTCTTAGATCTGGGTGAGGACGAAGACTACCCAACCAAGGTGCATCCACTGACAGTTAGAGGTTGCTTTCTGAGGATCAAGTACACTTGGGACATCAATGCCGGCGTGCTGAACAAGAGCAACATGTGCCCCCAGTTCAAGTACTTGGCACATGTGATCCTAAAGTGCATAGCCTCCAGGAGGGGAGGATTTGATGAGATGTCTGACCAAATCCAGAATGCATACATTGCACTGGTACTAAACCACCCGTTCAGTTTATCCCGTATGTTGTTCACTTACTTGATCGAGAACATTGAGACCAAGGGCAAGGAAGGCTTCTGTACGTATCCACGTTTCCTACAGATGATTATAGACGAGAAGCTTCCTTTGCTGCCGAAGGAGAAGGATGATGTGGTTGTATTAGAGATGATGGACGACACCACGTTGAGCACGATGAAGGTATACCGCGGGAAGCAGGTGAAGCCCCCGGTCAGGAGATTGTTTGGCCATCTGGATAATGAGGATTATGTGGCACCTTCACGGAAGAAGTGGCGCCATGATGATAGTGATTCTGATGTGGAGCCCATTGTGGTTCCCACTGAAGAAGAAGACGATGATGATGATGACCCTGATGACGGTCAAGATGGTGGAGATACTGGTCCCAGTCAATCAAGGGCTACTGACACGTCTACTATATCTCTGCCATCTCCACACGGTACTTCTGATGCACCTGGTGGATCTGAGCATGCTGCTTTCCACCAGGATTTCCAGTTAGATGAAGAAGAATGGTCTGATGATGAGCCTCTCGTTAGGCGAGTCGGTAGCCGGGTTGTGGCTACCGAGAAGGGGAAAGAGGCGGTTGGTGGACGCCAAGCTGGTTCTAAGGGTGATGAGACTGATGTCAATGATCCAACATACACACCCGACCAGCCAATCAGCTCAGGGGGAGCCCAGATAGCCAAGGGCTCTAGGAAGAAGAGGATGGCCCAACCCCATGGAAAGAAGGGAAAGAGGCAGAAGATTATCTTGATCAGTCCTTTCACCACCACAGCCACTACCACAACCACCACCACTACCACAGCCACTACCACAGCCACTAACACTCCCACCACCACTCATACATTCACATCCACCTCACCTACAATACCCAACACAGCTTCACCATAACCCACTTCCATACATACTCCCATCTTCACCACATCCACCACTACATCCACTACTCCCCAAGCCGGAACATCCACCCACTTCCCACCTACATCGGGCTCTACTATACCCACTGTCGGGTTAGAGGAATAGCTGGAAAACCTCAACAGACTGGTGCTAAAGCTGTTAGCTACAGATGAGCTGAGAGCCAATCAGATGAACCAGCTGATAGCGGTCAACAACGCCCAAGGCAAGCAGATTGCACAACTGACAGAGAAGAACAGTGCTCATGAGAGAGCGTTAGTTTGAGCTCACCATGCACTAATGGCTCAAAATGAGATTGTAAAGGAATCTGTCAAGAGGATTGACGGGTTGGAGAAAAAGAACAAAAAGTTGATGCTAAGGTTGAAGGGAACCAAGGGTGAGGCCCTGAAGATCAAGGGTGATGGAGATGATGGTGGAGATGATGATGATGAGGATACGACAGATGATGAATCAGAAGAAGATGATGATGCCGAGGAAGCTGGAGGAAGTGGAAAGGGTAAGGAAGATGATGAGGATGATGATGATGATCCAGAAGGTGATGCATCTGCATCAGCCTTAACTCAAGCAGCTCACCGGGAGAGGCGGTCTAAAAGAGCTGCGTCCTCTGCAGCTCCAGCTAAGGAGACACAGGATCAGGGTAAAGGAAAAGCTCCACAAGCTGATGAGTATGATGTCGTTCCCCTTCACCAAGTCAAGACTCATCTAACTATGATTCTTGATTTGCAAGGGATCGTCAGAAGGTCAATGAGCTACACTCCCAAGAAGGAGAAATCATACATGATCTGACTGACGAGCAGCTCGCAGAGATGTTCAGACTGAATCCGAATGAGCTGGTTAAAGATGCTCTAGAAGTTGATGTTTTGAGTGATGAGGAGCTACAAGGAGTCAATGAGATCGAAGTTAAAGATGTCACATCTGATCCTATCCACAGTACACTGACCCTGAGGGCAATGATATCCCCTACTTGGGTGAAACTCTTGGCAGTGATATTTTTGAGAAGTTGGAAGAGATAGAGAAATAATAAGAAAAGGATGAAAGTACAACCCAAGCTTCGGATGCTAATGTTGATATCAAGAAAGCTGAGTGGGCACCTTGCTTTGCCGAAATGAAAGCCCAACGCGCACCTCCAAAGCTGAATGCCTACACAAGACTTTACCAAGTCAAGAGACATCAAAAAGTGTCAGGCAAGATTATAGTGTGGGCCTATTTTGAAGATTTGGATGTCTATGTTGTCAAGAGAGAGAAGAGGATTGAGTACTTCAGATATCCACATGATCTGAAGACTCTTCCTGGTTTTGAGCTAAACAGATTGGCATGTTTAGACCTTTTGTATGCCAACCCGAGGAAGATGTCGGGATGGTTTGAAACAACGCTGAAGAAGGAATACCACACCAGATTGGTCAACTTCAGGCCTCAACAACCTAAGAGGTTCATTCATAAGACTGAAGTTGATCCTATATTTGGAAGACCTAAGGTGGTATTGAAGTTGAGTTCCCCACGCATAATGTCTAAGATTCCCTTACGGAAGATGCCTCAGGACTTCACTCCACACTTCAGATTGTGGTATTATGACTGGGGGACGAGGGAAGAGGTCATAGTTTTGAACAGAGAAGGAATGATAGAGACAATCAGGGTATTTGACCCAATGTGGCTTACCAACTTGTCTGCTGAAGATGTCTACACTTTATACAAGTGGCCACTGTTCTATGACACGCAAGATCATGTACAAGCTCTACAGTTCCAACATGTTATACGACTCTGCTTTGCGTTCGAGATATACGCAGGAGTCACCAGAGTGGAGAAGTACAAGAAATTTCAAGAGCATGTGAAGAAGGTTAGAAAATAGGCTAAGATTATTGGCTTCAGAGGAAGATCTCCCAAGCTTATGAACAGCAGATTGATCCACAATAGAGCCAAAAGCTTGCTGAAGAAGTACTAAAGATCCTAGAAGAATGTGATGACCATGAAGTTGAAACTAAGCTCCTGATGCATATGCAGTTTGATAAATTCAGCCTGATAAAGTATCCTTTAAGGTGTACAAGTTTGGCAAGAGCTGAAGACCAAGAACTAAGGAAGCAAATTTAAGAAAAAAATAGAACTGGAGCCTGATTTGGTTTCAATATTGGAGCAATTGCGTGCCACGAGAGCAACACCAAAAGAAAGACAGAAGAAATTGGAGAAAAGCATGTTAGACAATTGAATAAACTAGGTCCCAGGGGGTGTTTGTTGATACATCATGTTCCTAGTTTATGTTCTTAATGTAAATGTCTTTCATTTCTTACACATGTGTAATGTAACTACTTAATGAAATATGATATGTTCTAGATGTTTATTTATCTTTTAATATTTCATATTATTGGTGGTTGTTCATGATAATAGATCATACTATGCACCATACGCATGAATGAATCATACTTATGGACAAGTCGCACGACTGAACCAGAACACTAGATCAGTCGTATGACTGAGACATAAGATTGACTCAGCCGCACAACTGAACCTTCAGTCATGCGTATGAATCAACCGCATGAGTCAGTCGCACGACTGAACCATGCTAATGGTTCAGTCGTACGAATGAACACTAAAAACCTATAAATACCACATAATTCATGGAAAAACAGAGACTTCAAAGATTATTAAACCCTAGCCGTCCAGAGCGTCCTAAACAACATATCCAACTTCAAAGTTCGTTCCTGATCGATTTCTAATCAATTCTTAACGTTTGTTTCATTGTTAGATCGATCGGGTTGTCGTTCTCACTGATTGGATCGCCAATCAAATAGAATTCTGCGCTATTTGATCTGGTCTCACGCAGAATCCGTTAGTACTCCGTACGAATACGATCCTAACAATATACATATATATACATATATATATATATATATATATATATATATATATATATATATATATATATATATATATATGTATATATATATATATGTATATATATATATATGTATATATATATATATATATATATATATCTATATATCTATATATATCTATATATATATATATATATATGTATATATATATATATATATATATATATGTATATGTGTGTGTGTGTATGTGTTTGTTAATTAACATTTTGTCATTGAAAAGTAGTGCTGAGATTGGTTCCTAGAGTTCTCATAAAAAAATGAGTTCTCATTTGAACCCTCCCCTATATATATATTTATTTATATTAATTAAATAAAGAGGAATTTCTTATACACCCCCATAAACTTTTAAAATATCATATATACCCACACAAAGTAATTATAATATTATATTTAACCATTTGATTGAATACAAATTAGAAAATGACTATTCTACTCCTATAAACTAATTATATTATCAAATTTTCTTTATATTAATATTGGATTATGACCAAACCTTTGATGATCTGCCCCTAATATTTCAACATAAATTTTGACTTCGATTTTAAAACTTCTATCATTGAAATCACCAATGAACTTGTAGTAAAAGAATTTTTTGTTTTAAGATTACCTTGTGTGGAGAACACCACAAAGGTTAGTCATTTTAACTTGTTCTTAAGGCTTTTAATAGTAATGAATTTGTAATGCTCATTTAGCATCCTAGTTTTATGAGACATAGGCATGAATAATTTATTAGAAACTTTGATTTTAATCTTCTAAAATAGTCTGAGACTGACTATAACTAGAAAAACTTCTGCATAAGCTCAAGCATGGTAATTAAATTGATCAATATGTATATATTTTGATCGAACCAACAAAGCGATAATATCTAGGGTAAAATAGTCCAGGAGTGAAAGTTAAATAAAAGAAGGATATATATTATATTTTAATGTTTATATAAGTATATATGATACTTTAGAAGTTTATAGGGATATATATGAAATTCTTCTTTAAATAAACAATCAATTACATTACATAAAAATGCAACATGTACTCACTCACCTAGATGTATGCAACGTTGTTTTTTGATAAAAGAAAGAAAATTCAATTTTGAAAGCAATTTAAATGTCGATAAGATTCAAGATAAGCTTTTGTAAAAATATATAAACATATCAGAGCTCATAAGAACGAACCACAAAAAAAAAAAGAGTCTAGAATGATTAAAAAAGTGATCAAGGTGATTATTATAGAAAAATATGTTGGTTAGTTGGTGGTGTTAATCAAGATTGTGATCGATGAGCGAGGAACTTAGATCTTATATAGTATTGACATTCAGATTGAGAGGTAACTACAATGATCCGTAAATATATCATGTTACATATATTTTTACTTTTTATACGTGAGTATTTTGTTTGAAGTTTGCATGATTATGTCGGTGGGGGGGGATGATTTATGAGTTTTTGGGTCAAAGAAAATGCATTTGTAGTTAAAAAGGAAATAAACTTGTAAAAAATGTGATGTTAAACCTCTAAATAAAAGCCTGAGGTTTTTGAGAATTAAAACTCTAAAGTTTTGAATATATAAGAACTTTGGGTGTTAAATCCTAATGGGTTCAAGTGTTGAAATCCATATATATATATCCATATATATATATAAAATAAGAAGTCAATAATTATGTATATTTAAGGAGTTTGGGTCTTGAAATCTTAAAAAGTTTGGGCGTTGAACTCCACATATATGAAAGATGAGAGTTAATAGTCCTCAAGGGCTAAAATAAAATCCACAAGGGAATTCGAGAGTTGAATTACAAAGGACAAATAATAATTAAAAGAAATAATTTTGAGTGTTGAAATCCTAAATAATTTTGATGATTATAACCAACTAAGAATAGAATATGTTTTAAAATACGGTGTACTTAGCGAATCTCAAAAAAATATTTTCTATGTTTCGTGAAAAGCACCCTAGTACGATTGAAGCTTTGTGGGCGTGAATGGATTGACAAAAGAACCTTCTGAAATGATGATATATATTTTTGTATAACTTTTAAATGTTATGAAGTGCCATACAAGTGATAAATTTTGAATATAAACTGTGACCTAACTTTGATATAAATTGTTCAAAATATTAAAAAAAAACTTGGTGGTTTCATTTACATTCTTTAGTGATTTTATGTGTGTTTTAAAGTGTGGTCGTGAGTTTTTACGTTAATGCAAGCATGTGTTTATAAACATCGTTTTTGACATAAAATAATAATTTTATTGTTTATGAATAGTAATATGTGTAGAAAAGAATGTAAATATCAAATAAGATTACACATGTGCATGTGATCATATAATTAAGCATTTTAAGGATGATTCTTAATTTTTTTTGGAGATTTAGATTATTCAAGACCGAGTTTTTGAAAAAAAATGAATTATATGTCACCAATGTTGGACAAAACAATTTGCATATATGAGAATTCACTAAATTTTAGGGCAAGTACCTAACTAACCTAATTAATGACCTGCTTAAACCTTAACATTGCATAATTTCTTAGCATTACGGGTTAGGATATTTACCTAAAATATTCCCTCTCCCTAGTTAAATAAATTTCGTCTAGAAATTCCATGAGTAAAGGGTTTTTAAACGTTAAAACTAAAAACAAGTTTACCTTTTAAAAACCTTTTCAGCTTTAAAAGGCTCTGAAGAGTTTGGAACTACCAACTTGTAATTCAAGTATAAAGTTGAAAAGATTTGTTTTGTCATATGTAAATAAGTATAAGATACGTTTAAGTGTTAGTCAAGTATATGCTTAATTATTGGCTTGTAGACTTTAGACACACGAAATATAAGGTGAGTGGTACATAACACTAGTAATATTGTAGTATAATGAAGGTCTATTATAAGCAAAGACATAAGCCATATTTAAGGCAAGAAAAAATCCCAATATATCACATAATATGTTAATAGCACAAAATATGTCTAATTTGGTCAAGACAAGAAGTTGTAAAAGTTTCTAATTAAGTTTTGGCCTTCTAATTAAGGAGTGATTTATCGGACTTGAATGGGTTATCTAAACCGTAATGTTAGCAAGAATAGCTCTGATGCTTAGAACCCAAGTTAGTGATGGATGAAGTACCCTTATTATCAAACTTAGGTTTACCATGGCTTATTTCCATAATGAAGTAAGTAATGAAATGTTGTATATTAGACTCTAGAGTACACCAGTTGAGTGTCATAATAATGTAATTAATGTAGTGTTATTTATTATACTTTTGTCTATGTCAGGTGAATGTCATAATGAGAAAGTGGTGTAATGTCACTCATTACGCTCTTGTGCATGCTAGGTGAGTGACATAATGATGTAACTATCATTCATTAGCAAATGAGTGTCACAATAACTTAGTTAAGTTTGAAATCCAAAAGGAGTTTTCACTGTTATATCCTTAATAGTTCTAGTAATGGTTCCGAATCGTTTTTAGTGTTATTTATTATACTTTTGTCTATGTCAGGTGAATGTCATAATGAGAAAGTGGTGTAATGTCACTCATTATGCTCTTGTGCATGCTAGGTGAGTGACATAATGATGTAACTATCATTCATTAGCAAATGAGTGTCACAATAACTTAGTTAAGTTTGAAATCCAAAAGGAGTTTTCACTGTTATATCCTTAATAGTTCTAGTAATGGTTCCGAATCGTTTTCAGTGAATTCAACATTGTTTTTTCACAGGTGGCCTCCTAAGTGAGAATCCTTCATTGCAATAGCTCAAGTTGTTGTACCAAAGCAATTAAAGAAATTAGAGTATCAAACAAAATCTATTGTTCAAATAAGGGTATTGAGGTAGTTGAAACATGAGTTTTGAGAATAGTTTGAGTGAGAGCGCCTAACAGTTTTGGATATCAATCAGCGAGGCTATGAAATAGTTTGGCAGTGCCCAATAATTTGAAGTTTAAATTTGTTTTAGAACAACTAATAGATTTAAAGTATGTATCAATTGAAGAGTATAAGATGTTTGAAAAAAATCAAAATATAAAATTAAGTCATATGAATAAGGTTTAGGGGTTTAAAAAATCTCCTTTAGTTGAAAAGTGTTAAATGTCTTTAAAATATCATACATTTTACTCATTTGAAGGGCATCAAATAGTTTATAACATCAAACTGTTGGAGAACACTAATAGTTTAAAGTGTGGAATGATTTACAATTTAATATTTCAACGAAACTAGAAGTATCAAACGGTATGAAATAGCAAGGAATTTGAAGTATCTATCAGTGAAAGAATATTGAACCACTTAAAGAGTCAAAGAGTTTGAAAAGCAAATATTTGAGGTGCATCAAGTTGTTGCTTAAAGTATCAAATAGTGGAAGAATATTGGAAACTTTAAAGTGTTAAGCGGTCTTAGAAAATCAAATGATTTAAAACATCACCTAATTGAAGAGTATTAAATAATTCATGATATTGAGTGATACATGGTTGCTTAGTTAATGACTATTGAATAGGGTAAGGTATCTAATGATTTAAGATATGTATGGTGCCAAAAAACTTGATTGCATGTAGAAAGTGTGTATATTTTTATAAGATTTTTTCATACAAATTCTATTTTAAATGGTTTTTACTTATACTAATATACACATACAAAAGACAAGTGTACATGTCATGTGGTAATATAGTGTTGGTAAGAATTTAGTATCCATCTGTGAACACACCGAGCCTACTCAACAATCTTTAGAATCAACTATTAGATTTGGGTTTTGTTTTGAGAAAATGATAAGTTGCATTGATGTAACTAAAGTTTTAGGTTTTTATAACAATAATAAAATAATTAAAATTAAAATTAAAATTGAGACTTTTGGGTTTTTAAAACTGGAAGTTAACGCTATCATCCTAATTAGATTACAATTATGTTACTGTGATTAATATCGTGGTGTGATTAAAGATATAAGTTTAAGTACTTATGTCAATACTTATAAATGTGAGCCAACGCGGATTTCTCATCTGCCAGCTCTATAATGACAAGGACACCAACATTAAGTAACTTACAATGTTGATCCTCCAAGCCACTCGTGTAACCTTTCAACATACGATATATGAAAATATAACTTAATGTTAGAAAGAGTGTCGATCAAGTTTTTTTTAAGATACCATTAATATTAGAAAATCATAATAATTAGTGTAGATTTCTTAGACTAATAAAAGGGAACCCACAAATAATCATAGAGCTAAAGTTATATGATTTGTAATAACCATTTTTAGTTCATTAGCCATGGATTTGTTATGAAGATTAGTTTTGCAAATAAAGCTAGTTTATACCTTTTTTTCAACCTTGTATGACATTCACAATCACAAACCATAATTTTATAACTTTCCATTAAAATGTAGATGCTACCCATCAAAAGTTAACCCAAGATTACCATAACATTAACATAACATAAATCACACCACAATTTCATCACAAATTACATAATTTTCATCCAATTAGGATTACAATGAGAGTTTAGATAATAATGAGCTTGAACATAACAATAAACAACATATAAGATAAATATGAAATCATCGGTGAAATGAAACAATCAAACTGGTGTTCTACAATGAATGATGTTTAGACAATCCCGAGCTTATTCCACATGTTTGTATGCACCTCCCGAGCATCCAAAGAGTCTTCAAGTCTTGATTCCCGAGAAAACTCAGTAGGGTAACCCTTCAACAAATACTCTCCCAAATGATGGACTTAGGCCTCTATTTATAGGCTTTGTGGAATGTTTAAGCGCGGCGTCGTGCCTAAAAGGCACGGCTCCGTGTTAGTACAATGCTTAAGAAAGTTGGTCGGTTTGTACGTGGAGATGCTGTCAGGCATGACCCTATGCTTGATGGGTATAGCCCCATGATTGAGGTGGGGCATGCCCCCATGACTCATGGGCCACGACCCTGTGACTACTTTTACGGGACAATACTTTTTGTCTTGTCGGATGTCCAAACATGGGGTGTGTTTCAGGCTCGGCGTGGGGGCGTGCTTAATAAGGCATGGCCGAATTTCAAAGCTCAGTTTCATTCAAATTCTTGCTAGGTGTGCTTATTTTGTCTATCTTGGCCTTTTGAACACCTAAAAATACAATTTAACAATTTTAAGTTCATTTTCATCATTTTAATAAAAGATATTTAGGAATAACTAATTTGATTTTGATTGGTTTACTATATATAATTTAGAGTACATCAAACCACTTAAAGAGTCGAAGAGTTTGAAGTACCAAGTAGTTGAGGTGCATCGAGTTGTTGCTTAAAGTATCAAATAGTGGAAGAATATTAGAATCTTTAAGGTGTTAAGCAGTCTTAGAATATCAAATTATTTAAAGTGTCACCCTATTAAAGAGTATTAAATGATTCGCGATGTTTACTGATACATGGTTACTGAATTAATGAGTATTGAATGTGTTAAGGTATCAAATGATTTAAGGTATGTACGATTACTGACGCAAGCCTTGATATATGTTATTGATGATGTAGCATGGTACTTATGTATTGACGTATCACCAAATACGCATTTTACCTAGGTTACGTTGTCAATGTCTTAAGGGTTTAAACTTTAGCATCTTGTAACGCATTAGCGTGTTGTCTAACTACATCATAAGGCTTCTCATAGCTTGATTAACGCCACAATTAATGATGTAGTGAGAGCGTTAATGCTTATAATATGTGGTCAATGTTTTCATTCACTAAAACAACCTAGATTAATATCAAAACACATAAAGCACAAAGAAGGCTTTCACCAGGACTTTTCATGTAAGGTAATTTACAATTACGTGTGTACGTATAATGATAAACTTTATTGCACAGTCCTCTTAGTGCTTCGTGTTGTGAGTAAAATAAAAGGTTTGTTGCACCTATTATGAGTAGTGTAAGATCTATGGCTAAGGGCATTGCTTATTGTTAATTGTTTATTGCCAACACAAATAGCTAGAACACTTATTATGTCTTTTAAATGTCTAACATAATCAACCTATGTTTTTAATAGGATTGTGTGGGTGTACTTTAGTGGGGTCCAAATATGAAACTATAAGGTGTCGTTGAACTAGAATGTTTTTGAGGCACTCTTTCAATTATTAGAATTCCCAATCATATTACAGGTTAAAGGTAAGAGGATTGAGTTTTGAACATTACAACACTTGCTGAGAAGGAATCTATGTTATCATTTCACTGCTTGAAGTTTAGCAAGTTGTGTGGTAGTCACTCTTGCTAAGGAAAGTATTTTTTATGAACCTTAGACTAATCATCACATGATTGTTCAAGAATGATGATTTAATTGCATTGGGATTTGATTAAAAGGGTAGCTGGAGTTCAAGGGGAGTTCCTCAACCAGTTTGAATATGTGAATCTCTAAACTAAAACATAAGAATAATCTATGTTAACTGATTGTGTTGATGTTGAAAGGATTGATTTTTATAGAACTTTTACGCATTAAAAGTTGTTTTTGTTAGTTTCGTTCAGAAAGAATGTGGGTATGCGGTCCTTACTTTCCTACATAACTTCAGGACCTTGCTTTCAACACACAAGAGTTGACTATTAGCATTGTAATTACATTTGAGTTTCTTAAATTTTTATACCAAAATTTTGATACGTCCTTTAATACAGTTTAGTTGTCATTAATAGGGACTTCCTTAAAATAGTATGGATAAGGAACCACGGGCTAATCATTTCTTGAGGTTAGGCACCTGAAAGGTGTCATATGCGTCGCTAAGTTCCTAAGGTAATTTGAGTTTAGTAGCTAACAAGCTCATTTTCCATAACCTCAAATGGTCTAGCATATCTCAAGGCGAATATACTTTTTATCCTCTAACTAACTATGTTGATATGTGGTGCGACTTTAAGTAAGTGCTTATAATTGATCTTGAATTTTAGAAGTTTACAGCAGATGTTAACATAGCTTTTCTGACGGTCTCTTGCTCCTTTGTAAGGCCCTGATTCCAGGACGCTTACAGTTGGCCGTTCATCGCACATAAACATATAATTACATTTGCCTTAGGAAAATATTGCAGCAGAAACATTCAAAAATGAC
Source organism: Flaveria ramosissima (assembly GCA_025215565.1). Taxonomy (NCBI): domain Eukaryota; kingdom Viridiplantae; phylum Streptophyta; class Magnoliopsida; order Asterales; family Asteraceae; genus Flaveria; species Flaveria ramosissima. Next base: position 47,705,416 of record CM046034.1, on the reverse strand, counting down.
ATCTCATTTCATTATAAACACTTTTGCCAAATAATACATCATTATCCGATTACAAAATACATGTTTGCATTACATCACAAAAGCTTTATAAATGGATGCCATCCCAAAAGAGCCGAGTAGCCTTGCAGTGCCATTCTCAGCAATCATTACCTGCCAACTGGAAAACATATAAAAAGTCAACGTTGCTGAGTGAGTTCTAGTTTTATAATAAAACATACTTTACTTTCATTAAAACCTTTTGTTTTCTCATGCGATCATACATCATACGTATACACAGATAATATCATTATTATCTTCATCGCTTATTCATACTGTAACTTTTAGATTCTTAAATCATTACCACTTTTCCCTTTTCTATCAACCATAAACCTTACCCTTCTGTTCATGGTACTGGACCTAGGCCTATCATAGACCTTCTATAACGGTGCATTGCACCTCATGGCCCCAGCACCTAGGATAAAGTTTTAGGAGTACTATGCAATACTTTTCTGTTCATGGTTCTGGACCTAGGCCTATCATAGACCTTCTATAACGGTGCACTGCACCTCATGGTCACAGTACCTAAGGTATGAAAATATGAGTACCATTTCCATATGCAATACCTTTTGGTTCATGGTTCTGGACCTAGGCCTATCGTAGACCTTCTATAACGGTGTGTCGCACCTCGTGGTCACAGTACCTAAGGTATACAGCAATAGTTCTATACAAATGGTCAATCACCAAGAAAGACCCCGATGTGCATAGCATGCTTACAAGACTTGCTTTACTTTCATTACTCATTAATGCATGCATTCTACTTTATGTTCCTCTTTTCTTTATCTTTCGCTTCACGTTACATAATACTTCCCTTTATTCATTAACATGGCACGTAAAGTCACAGGAAAGATAAACATTCATCATAATAAGGAACATATCATACACAGATATCATCATCATACAGGGCAACATCATACATATATAACATGCACAAACATGCAACATCATCATCATGCCCAACACACTCTCTAAGGTCATAAGAGTCATCTTACATGCTCTTACGGGAACCTTTACGTCAAATCTTACATCTGCACTTTCCCCCGAAAGTCAGAAGTCGAACTACTCTTTCCTTCGGGTGCAACAGCTCTATTCATGCGTATGGACACCCTTCAGTCGCATGACCTCCATGCGACTGAACATCATGCGATTGGACTCATGCGGATGAACATCTATGCGAATGGACATCCAGTCGTGAGTATGGACCTCATGCGGATGGAACTAATGCGAAGGAGCACCTATGCGACTGACCTCTTGCGAATGGACTCATGCGACTAAGCACCTATGCGACTGAACCCTCAGTCGTATGACTCCCCATGCGACTGGACTACCAATCGTGCGAATGAAACCTTAGTCGTACGATTGAACCCTCAATCGTGCAAATGAATCCCAATCGTGCGAATGAGCCTCAATCGCCTCTCATTCGGCCGTATGGCCTTCATTCGGTCGCATAGCCCTAGCTGATGCAGAATGGAGTTCATCCCGAACCCAATCTGCCATTTTCGGCCTCCAAACTCATCCAAACCCATTCTAAGCCTAAATCAACCATCCTAGACCTTAGGAATGCATACCACAACACCATACAAACACACACAAGCCCGGAAACATACCCGAAACGCATCACACCCAAATGGGTCAAACACATACACATACAAAAACGGGTTTTTGATGCTTTCCAGCCCAAAATTGGTTGAAAACAGGTAAAAGTGGGGTCCTAGAACTCACACAAACGAGCACAACAACTAGGGCTTCGATTTGGCTTGCTACACAACGAGCTTGGCCACCCGAACCACCCGAACCGACCCTTTTTTCCTATTTTCTTCTTCTTTCCCTCTTCTCCTCTCTAGATGGCTGATTTGTGAGTATGGGGGAGGGGGTAAGGGCTGCCCTCTCCCTTATATACTCCCACTCACCCGACTTTCTTTCGTTGGCGAGTTTGGTCCCTCGACTTTGGACTTTATTTCTTTTTCTTCATTCGTCGGCTTCAAAATAATAAATAAGCGGGTGTTACATCCTTTGACTAGTGTGATGTTATTGATTTTTTATTGGATAACTTCTAAAATGGTGGGTGTAAGAGTAATCTTAATGGTTGATTCAAACCAAGGTTCTCTCAGCAAGCTTTCAGAAGTACAAGGAAGTTACTTTGGAAGATTTTACAAAAACACTAAGAAATTCTCAAAGTGTCAAATCTTTTGAAGCCAAAGACCATTTCTTCCACATCCAAAGATAAAGTCTTCCGAATCTTCAAGACAAAATCTTCTGAAGCCAAGAGACTGATTTCTTCCGAATACAGAGAAGACATGCTTTCTTTGACATGCTTTTGACAAAAGCTGAACTGTTTTCCGCTGCCATCTTCTGAAGACTCACCAACCTATATATATTGGTGATATCTTCATACTTTTATCAACTGTATATTAAGGTCTTTGAGTCTGTAACATTCCACTCTTGTACTTTTATCCGTTTTGTAATAGATTAGGATGTGAGCTATGACATGTCATTGTCCTTAATCAAAAGGAAATCTGCCTTTTGACTTTACATTGATCTTGTTGTCTAGATTAGTGTTCCAGGAGGCTTTCAAATTATGGCCAACTATAGGATGCAGTATAACGTATCTCATGTAACCAGTCCTAAGGAGTAAGCCTTGTAATAATTAAAAACACTTGACAATAATATACATCATTCTTGAAAACCAAATACTTGTGTTCTTATTTTTATTCTTAGTTTCTTTTGTCGATTGCCTATTTGATCTGATAAGTGTTAAACTCTCCAACCTTGAGAAACTGTTGCATCTCCCTTAACGGGTCCTCTAGTTGGTATCAGAGCTTTTTAGACTCTTGATTGTAAGATCTTACCATCTTTAATCTATTTAGATTCATAAAACACTTACCTACTCAAATGGCAGCTCTCACTAAGGCTGATATGGAAATCAGCACTATGCCTAAATCTCCACTTATCACTCCTGGTGACTTTGATAGTTGGTGTCATAGAATGGAAGGCTTCATCAAGTCTCAAGATAGCAGGATGTGGAGATCTGTTGTCTCAGGATCTCACATCCCAAGCAACACTTTAGCTACTGTTGGTGATTCCAAATTAAGTGGCTGACTATTCTAAGGAAGATTGGAAGAAGATTGATATAGATTAGAAAGCCATGACCGCTCTTCAAACTGCTCTTCGCAACTCTTATCTATAAAGGCTTCAAGTAGTGCGAAATTGCAAAGCAGCTCTGAGATGCACTGTAGCTTATGTATGAGGGTCTGAGCAAGCCAAGGAAAATAAGAAGGATCTTATGAAACAACAATTTGATAATTTCACCTACAAAACATGTGAAACTATGACTCAATAATAATTTAGGTATGTTGAGATTGTAGATACTTTGATGGATGTTGGAGTTAAACTTGAGAATAGGGATATTATGAGGAAGTTCATGTTCTCTCTTCCCAGACAATGGACAAACTACTATGTGGCAATTAAGAGAACTGAAAACCTCTCTACCTTACCCTCACAGAGTTGTATGGTATCCAGAGCGGTTACCAGATGGAGATGAACATGTAGAATCCGTCCAGCAGCCCTTCAAGCAATCAACCGAGTTCAGCCCTCCATGTGGTTGAAAGGAATAGCGGATAACCACAACATCAACTCATTTGCTACCCTAACAACTCACAAAAGGGCCTTTTCATTACCTTCTCGGAGACACCAAGGGAGAGCTACATCCAAGAAGCCCATTCCAAGAGACAAGCTCATCTCAAGCCTTTGTGTCTTCTATTGAAAGTTGTAGCAACTTTCTCTTCACTCTTGAAGACTTGGATTGTATCCTTCCAGATGACTTGGAGTATATGGAGATAGTCCAACAGATGGCTCTTCTCACTCATAGAGGCAAGAAGTTCTACAAGAGAACTAGAAGAAAGTTCCCAAGCAATGTAACCGGTGGAAAGTTTGGACTGGATAAAAGCAAGGTGAGATTTTACAACTGTAACCAAATGGGATACTTTGCTAGGGAGTGTAAGGCACCAAGGACAAATGGTGGCCAAGCATACTCTAGACCAAGCTACATTGATGCAGCTCCCAGATCTGAAATCCAAGCCAATCAAAACAACAAGCTGTTGTTGCTATTAAATAGGGAGGATTTGACTGGAGCTTTCAGGTAGAGGATGTCTCTCCAAATCAAGCACTAATGGATTTGACTAGAGATTTCAGGTATCAGAACATATTTGTACTCCTGAATGCATTGCTAAAGTAAACATGTATAGATTTTATAACTTGGAAGTGAGATCTAAGCTTGAGTCTTTGAATATTTTAAAAGCTGATTTCAAAAGATAAGAAAATGACTATAAAATTAAAATAGAAGATTTAGAGAAAACAATTTCTACTCTTAAGCATGAGCACCAAAATTATAGGACTCAAATCAAAGATCTCATTACCAAGTTAACTGAATACCAGTCTGAGCTTGTGATCAGTAAAGCCGGGGAAGAAAAGTGTGTTTTGGAAAAAGAAACCTTCAAGAACATTATATCCTCATCATTGTATGCAAAGATTTGTTATCAAAATAGGCAGGGACTGGGAAAAGTGAGATAGCTCCTCCACACATTATTGTCTGTTAGATCTCCAAGGTGTGAAACTAGTGAAGATGAGTTAGCCTTTATTGACCCTATCCAAGAAGAGATGAAGATGAAGAGGAGATAGTAGAGGATGAACCAGAAGTGAGTGAGAAGGTAACCAAGGATGGCCAAGTTAGCTAGGAAGAATTTGATCAAGGTAGCTAAAAGAAGATCAAAGAAACCCCAAGAGATCACACTTTCCTTCAACCCCAAGCTAAAACAATTCTTTATCTCTGTTGGGTTTGAGTTGGTGAAGACTGAATACTTAACTATGGACTCCAGTACCAGGAATCCTAGTTCAAGTTCAAACCATCCTGGTCAAGAGAAGAAGGTTGATCAAATATCCACCACTACTGCACAGCCTTAACCATCCAGCTCCAAGAGCAAGCTTAACCCTTAGAAGCCTGTTGCATCATCTAAGAAGGTGAAAACTAAATGGACTGAGATCAAGCTCAGCCTTCTCTTCAAAAGAAGACTCTCAGATGTATGCTTGTTAAATGCATCATATATGGTGGTAATATTCATTTTGCTAAGTATTGCATCTACAATCCCATGAGTACCATCCATACGACCAAAAAGAAAACTTATGAGAAGAAGTAGCTTCGGAAGTAAAACCATTTTCCTTTGGAAGCTCCAAGGTGGACAAAATGGATATAGGTAAAAGTTGTCTTCAGAACCAAGTTTGGTCTCAAAAGAAATGAATGCTTTCGAAGCACTGATGTCTATTGTAGTGGATGCAAAAGATTCCAAAGGTTTAGTCTCCAAAGCTTCCAAAGTTACCTAAACTTCTGAAGTCTTGAATGCAAAGTCTAATCTTCTAATGATGGCGTGGAAGATGAACGAAGGCCATATGATTGAAAGTTCTTCATCAACAACTGCAAATGATCCTCAAAGATTGCATATAGGATCAATAACTGTTGAAATATCTTCAGTTCACTTTGATAAGCCCAAGACCAGCAAGGCTTTGGTTTCCAAATATAACTAACCAACTCTTTTTCATCTGCAGGAACAACTGAAGATCAAGAGAAAAGTATGAATCATTGATAGTGGCTATTCAAGGCACATGACTGGCAATGGCTCTTTGCTTCAGAACTTTGAGAAAATTGATGGATGGGCAGTTGCTTTTAGAGGAGAATCAGGTTGTTACATCACAGGAAGGGACAGGGTCACAAATAGTAAGCTCAATATTAAGAAGGTAAACTTTGTCAAGGAGCTTGGGTACAATCTCTTAAGTGTATCCCAATTTTGTGACCAGAGACATAACATGGTTTTCCGTGAGCATGAGTGCATTGTTCTCAAGCTAGGAGTGGTAATTCCTCAAGAGCATATCCTGCTCAGAGCCCCTAGAAATGGGAATATGTACTAGATGGATTTGCAGGAAACCACCCCATGAGTAAAAGTTTCTTGCTTTCTATCTAAAGCCAATAATGATGAGTCTTTCATTTGGCATAAGAGAACATGCCATGTAAACTTTAAAACATGAATAAATTGATTAAAGATGATTTGGCAACTGGAGTGCCAAAGAAAGAGTTTACAAGTGATGACCATTGTGTTGCGTGTCTAAAAAGAAAGCAACACAAAGTGTCACACAACTATGTAATAAGTTATCTTTGGCCCCAATAGTGTAATGAGTTTAGGAATAACTTCATATTGCCTTGTGATCATAAATGACTTCTCAAGATGTACTAGGGTCTTCTTTTTTAGAAATAAGGATGAGACCCCTGAAATCTTGAAGAACTTCATTCTAAAAATTAAGAATCAATGTGTCACAAGGTCAAGATCATAAGATGTGATAAAAGAACTAAATTCAATAACAAAATCCTTGATATAGTTTTTGATAAAAAGGGTATTACAAGACAACCTAGTGCTCCTACAACTTGTCAATAGAATGTTGTTGTTGAAAGGAGAAAGAGTACACTTATTGAGGCTATAAGAACCATGCTCTCTTACTCTAAACTGCGCATCACCTTCTGGGTAGAGACAGTTAACACTGCTTGCTATATGCACAACAGAGTTTTAGTAGTCAAAACTCATGGTAAGACTCCTTATGAACTATGGCACAAAAGGAGACCTTGCATTGGTTTCCTCAGGTCATTTGGATGTCCATGCACCATCTTGAATACCAAAGATCATATAGCCAAATTCGCTGAGAAAGCAGATGACAGACACTTTATAAGATACTCTTCCCAAGCTAAGGCTTATAGGGTATACATAATTAGAACAAGAGTAGTTGAGGAGTCTGCCGATGTGACCTTCAATGAACACACTTCCAGTGTGAAAGGTTCTGGACCTGATTAGCTATTTGATCTTGATTTAGCTACTAACTATTTTATCAAATCTTGTGAATATGTTTTAGGATCTACATGTAATACATCAATAGGAGATCATGATCCAAGATTTGAGCTAAGAAGACCAAATGATTGAACTCCTTTAGCTCTAATGGTAACAAACCGCACAAGTGGAAATTCTGTCAGCGTAACCATGAAAAATTATTTAGCTGATACATCTGAGGTGCCAATCAATTCCAACAATGAGGCACAAAACTCAAATGAAGGGATTTCCAATGTAAGAGGAGATGGAGGTGGTGATAGTGATTAATAATTTCTTGATGCTGACGACCAATCCATAGAAGACAACGCCAATGATGTCACATACTCTCTTTATCAACTTACACTTGATAAGTGTGCTGATGTGGTGGGTGATACTCAATCACTAGATCTAAATTTCACTAATTTAGATCTGCCTAACCAACTTGCTGTGATTCCTCAACCGAGAATCCACAAGTCCCATCCCACCACAAACATCATTACAGATGTTAAGACTGGGGTGAGAACAAGAGGAAAAAACCATGATAAAAATGTTTGTCTACACTCTTGCTTCTTGTCCCAGATTGAGCCAAAGAAAGTTGATGAAGATTTAAAAGATGGAAGCTGGGTTAAAGCAATACAGTAGGAGTTGCTTCAATTCAAAAGCAAAAGGTTTGGAACCTATGTCGTCTTCCTCATGGGAAGATGCCAATAGGTATAAAGTGGGTTTTTAGGAACAAGAAGGATGATAGAGGACTTGTCATCAAGAACAAGGCAAGACTAGTTGTTCAATGGTACACTTAAGAAGAATGGATTGACTATAGTGATGTTTTTGCTCTTGTGGTAATACTTGAAGCTGTTAGGATATTTTCTTGCTTTTGCTGCATCTAAGGATTTTAAAGTCTACAAACTTGATATCAAGTGTGCATTTTATATGGGGTGATAGATGAGGAAGTGCATGTTAAGCAACCACTTGCAAACCCTGATCATCCAGATTATGTTTGCGAACTTGACAAAGATCTTAATGGGATGCATCAAGTTCTAAGGAAGTGGTATGACACTCATACAGTACCTAGTAAACAAAAGGGGTACGTTGACAACACACTATTCATCAAAGCAACAAAGAATGACTTGATGTTGGTTCAAGTTTATATAGATGACATCATCTTTGGGTCAACCAATGACTTGATGTTGGTTCATGTTTATGTAGACTATGGACTCAACTTCAAGAAGACACCTATCCATATAGGATTGATAGGACTGGTCAAAGTTAACACAAATGAACAATATCCCGATCTGTTCACAAAAGATTTTGATGAACACAGATTTAAATATCTTGTATTAGCTATTGGGATGATTAACTTTGAGTAGGTTTTCCTAAAGTAATTTTAAGATTGTTTTTCAAATATTTGTGTCTTTAAAGTTTTCTATTTTATCACTCATGTAATCCCTGTTTACCTTGGAGGAAAAACTTTCTAAGATTGTTTTTCAAATATATGTGTCTTTAAAGTTGTCTATTTTATCACTCATATAATCCGTCTTTACCTTGGAGGAAAAACTTTCTAAATGATACTCCTTAGAATTTTACGAATTAAAGATGCATTTTCTTTCAGAAGATAATAAATTGACAAAGGAAGAAAGCTATGTCTTTAAAGTAATAACTACTTACTAAGGAATTTAACTTCGAAAGAAATTCTGGTATATCTTCCAAAGTTTAAATATGCTTCTAAGTACTTATATATTTTGAAGGACAATTTTCTTCTGAAAAAAATTAAGTCTCGGAAGCTTTATTTATCATTTGAATAAAATGTCAGAAGTTTAATATCTTCAAAAACCAAATATGTCTCAGAACTCTAAGTATTTTTCTTCCGAAACAATTTTTCTCAAACTAAGAAATATCTTCCGAAATCAATCTAGCTTCGAAAGTTTTTCTCAGAACTTCTGAAGGTATATTACCTTCGGAAGTTTTTCAACTTCCCTTATAACTACCTTTTTCAGAACTTTTTCAAAGGTGGGACCGACATCCGCATTTCAAAATTTGTACTTTTGCATTAACTTTGTCTCAAATCCAAGCAGATAAATAGCCCCTGCAACGTTCCTCGCTCTTTCTTTTTCCTCTTCATTTCCAAACTTCTAACCATAAATTCGCCCACAAACCCTTGTTGTTCTTCACTTTCCTCTTGCTAAAGCTTCAAAAATGGCGAACCTTGAACCCCCAAACTAGCTAGATTTCTCAATGCACCTACACAGGCAACACAACCAGGTTGCTCTTTTGTCGTCTGAGAAAGATCCTGATTTCTCAGATGTTTGCCGCTTTCTATCTCAATCATCATACCTCTCCTCACTCATAATAGACCCCCCATTATATGGAGAATAACTGCTTGAGTTCTATAGGACTCGCTAAGAGGTCATCTTGGACGGTGAGAAGGCACGGTCTACATCAGTGCAGAGGAAGATTATTTTCATCACACTAGCCACCATGAACACTCATCTAAGACTGAATTATGAAGAAGGAAAATTCACTTTCCCTAAAGAATCTGTCAATGGATCATTCAAGCAGATGGGTTATGAAGGGGACTACTCAGTCAGGACCTTTAAGAAGGGTAAGGTCGCTCACAAATGGAAGTACCTCCTCCATGTTATAATCCACTGTTTATCACACAAACATGGAGGATGGGATCATATTCCAGATGACCTATCCTATACAGTTCATGGGTCTAGGGGATCAAGTTCAAGTACTCTTAGTGTGTTTACACAAACTTGCTTGCTAACTTATACTCCTTAGAGTACTACGTGTTCTTTAGATATATCCAGCACATTCTCAACTATAAACTTGGCTCATAGTTGAGTAGAATAGGTAATTCTCTTAAACTGGGATAGATATACCCCAACATCTTCAAAATCATGAGAAAAACCGCTGTTGGTTTCTTAGGGGTAGAAACAGCCTTGGTCCCGAAAATGTTAGAGCTCCCTTCTCAAGGTGACAACTTGGCAGCACCAGCCAAGAGCTCCCACTTCCCCTGAGGAGCATACCACTCCCATCGTTTCAATGATCAGTGCTGAGGTTCCTCATGCTCAGCCTGAAGAGCTCATTCCCCAAGATGTAATCCTTTACTATGAGTCTCAAAACTCAGGTGAACAACCTTTAGAGGATAGTTACCATCCTTACCCTTTGGAACTAAACCAACCAATCCCTGAACTTCAATTCTATAATGATGAGGATAAGGGATTCAGTGAGTACCATGACTCTCTCTTCTCCTTACCTGCTCAAAGAGAGAAGACTTCTCCTGATACACCCATATCTTGCCCATATCATCCAACCCTAACTAAGGTGGACCTTTGTGAACATGTTCATGAGGTACATATGGAAGAGGCTCTCATTTTAGAAAATGATTACATCATTAAGACCTCAACCATGACAACCCAACCCCTTGACACTTCTCATTAAGCTATCACAGAGCAGGAGAAATCCAGAGCCTAAGAACCAATATCTAGTGGTAAGGGTGATGTAAGGATTTCTTTAAGTCTGATGCAAACCAAAACATCCAAAGTCTCTCTGCAAGTAATGCACTAAGAACTGAAGTAGAATTGCTTCGGAAGTTTTACACCATACACTAGAAATATTCTAAGTGTAAAATCTTCCGAAGCCAAGACCAATATCTTCCGAAGCCAAATATGAAGTCTTCCGAAGCCTCAGAGACAAAGTCTTCCGAAGCTTCATCCTATGAAGACAGATTTCTGCCAAAGACTTTTAGTAACATGCTTTATCTGATGTACTGTTCCATAAAGCTGAACACCTTTCCGCTGCATCTCTGTAAAGTCACCAACTTACATGAGTTGGTGAAAAGGTCCATGCTTTTGGTAAATGTACATTGAGGTCTTGAGTCTGTAACCTTCTACTTTATGTACTTTATCCTTTTTGTAATAGATAAGGATGTGAGCTATGGCATGTCATAGTCACAAGGTCAAAAGGCAGATATGCCTTTTGATTCTACAATTGATTTTGTTTGTGTCTAGTCAATTTTATCCAGCTGGCTTTCAAAGTATAGCCAGCTGTAGGTTGTAGTATAAGTATTCCAAGTTCTAGTATCTTTCCATATGCTTTCTAACACTTGTAATAGAACTTAAGAAAGCAATATACTGCCTCCTTGAAACCCAAATCTCTTGTTCTGTCTCTTTATCATTACTTGTGTTTTGTGTATCATTATCTTGGTTAATCCAGTTTACTATTTGATCAAGTTTAGTTAATCTCCTCTTTGTGTTGCTGTGTTGTAATTGTTAAGCCCTTAACCGGTCCTGCAATTGGTATCAGAGCATTTCAGGCTCTTGATATAAGATCTCACCATCTTAAGATCCCTCACACAACACAAATACTAAACTTTCAAAATGGCATCCATTTCAAAGACTGATATGGAGACTGGAACCATTAACAAGTCCCCACTGATCACTCTTGATGACTTTGATACCTAGTGTATGAGAATGGAAGGTTTCATCAGGTCTCTAGACTCAAGAATTTGGGAATCTGTTGAAAATGGACCTTTCATACCCAGCACTCCTTCTGCTACTGGTGCTGGTATGATCCCCAAAGATGTGGTTAACTACTCTGATGAAGATAGGAAGAGAGTAGAGATTGATAGAAAAGCCATGACTACTCTTCAAACTGCCCTTCCAAACTCTGTGTACAGAGGTTTCAAGAAGTGCAAAACAGCTAAACAGCTGTGGGATGCACTAAAACTGATGTATGAAGGCTCCTCTGAAGCCAAGGAGAACAAGAAGGATCTCCTGAAGCAGCAGTTTGAAAACTTCACCTTCAAAACAGGTGAAACCATGACTCAGCAATACTTCAGGTATGTTGAGATAGTGGATACCCTTGTGGATGGAGGAGTTCCTCTTGAAAACAGAGACATTGTAAGGAAGTTCATATCCTCACTTCCTAGGCAATGGACACACTACTGTGTGGTGATCAAGAGGACTGAAAATCTCAAAACTCTTACTCTGACAGAGTTATATGGGATTCTCAGTGGCTACCAGATGGAGATGAACATGCAAGGTTCATCTGGCAACTCCAACAATCAAATGGGTTCAGCCCTGCATGTGGTTGAAAGGGATAGCATAGCAACATCATCTCATATGCTACCCTGATAACTTACCAAAGGGTCCTTTCATCACCTTCAGAGACACCTTGGGAGAACTACACTCAAGTAAGCCCATTCCAAGAGACAAGCTCTTCTCAAGCCTCTGTGTCTTCTGATGAAAGTTGTGGTAACTCTCTTTTCACTCTTGAAGACCTGGATTGTATCCATCCAGATGACCTGGAATATATGGAAATAGTTCAGTAGATGGCTCTTCTCACTCATAGAGCCAAGAAGTTTTACAAGAGAACTGGAAGGAGGTTTCCAAGCAATGCAATAAGTGGAAAGTTTGGCTTGGATAAAAGCAAAGTCAAGTGTTACAACTGTAACTTGATGGGCCACTTTGCTAGAGAGTGTAAGGCACCTAAAACAAATGGTGGCCAAGCACAAACTAGACCAAAGTACACTGATAAAGCCCCTCAGAATGAGAAGCCAAAGCAACAAGCTGTTGTTGTTGAAGAAGGAGGCTTTGACTAGAGCTTTCAGGTAGAAGATGCTTCTCCAAACCAAGCACTAATGGCAGATCATGATGAAGCCAAGGTATTGGAACATCTATGTACTCCTGAATGCATTGCTAAAGTTAACAGATATAGGTCCTGTAACTTGAAAATGAGATCTGATCTTGAGTCCTTAAACATTTTAAAATCTGATTTTAGAAAGTCTGAAAATGATTATAAACTAAAGATAGAGGGCTTAGAGAAAACCATTTCAGCTCTAAAACATGAACATACAGATTTTAGGACTCAAATCCAAGATCTCATAACCAAACTGACTGAGTGCCAGGCTGAGCTTGTGATCAGTAAAGCCAGGGCAGAAAAGAGTGTTCTTGAAGAAGAGACCTTCAAGAACATGATATCCTCATCCCTGCACAACAAAGTGTGCTATCAAAACAGACAGAGACTGGGATCAAATGAGATAGCTCCTCCACACACAGTCCTGTCTGTAAGATCTCCTAGGTGTGGAACTTGTGAAGATGAGCTTCCTCTCATAGATCCTATAAGTGAAGAGGATGAAGAAGAGATAGTGAAGAATTCCTCTGAGAAGAGTGAAGAGGAGGATTCTACTAAGGGCCATTATCCTTCTGAGGAGAAGAAGACTACTGTGATGACCAAGTCAAAGAGAAAGAACATGATCAGAAAGAGCAAAAGAAAGGCAAAGAAGGCTTAAGAGATCAAGGCTAATTTTGACTCTAAGCAGAAACAAGTTTTTATCTCTTCAGGGTTTGAAGTAGTAAAGACTGAAGACATCAACCAAAACTCTTCAGCTAAGAGTTTTGGTTCTTGTCCAAATCATCTTAGTACCAAGAAGAAGACTGATCTGCTGTGTACCACTGCTGTACAGCCTGGACCATCAAACTCCAAGAACATTTCACAATCCAAAAGAACTGTCTCAACATCTGCAAAGATGAAGGTGGAGAAGGAATGTGACCAAAGACAGTCTTGCTCTCATAAGGAGACTCTTGTGAAGAAGAAAATGTTATGTGTCATGTGTGAAAGTACCTCTCACATTGCTAAGGATTGTCCATACAATCCCAAAAGTACTGTCCATATGACCAAGACAAAGACTTCAAAGAGTTTCAAGAAGATTCAAGCTTCGGAAGGAAAATCTGTTTCTTTCGGAAGCTCCAAATCAAAGAAGAAGGTAAATGGAAAATTACCTTCGGAAGAAAAATTGGTCTCAGAAGAAAGGAATTCTTCCGAAGTAATGAAGTCTGCTGCAGTGACTGCAGAATCTTCTGAAGGTTTAGTCATCAAAACTTCTGAAGTCCCAAAAGCTTCCAAGGTTTTGAAGGTCAAGTCCAAGACTCCAAAGGTGGTGTGGAAGTCTAAGAAAGACCAAGTGACTGAAGTTTCTCCATCAACAACAGCTGAAGATCCCTCTTGCACAACCATAGGATCTATTACTATTGCATTACCCTATATTATACTTAGTGAGCCCAAGACAAGTAAGGCTTGGGTTTCCAAATGTAACTAATCACTTTCTTTGTGCAGGAACATCTCAAGACAAACAGGAATGTCTGGATCATTGATAGTGGCTGTTCCAGGCACATGACAGGCAATAGGTAACTACTCCACAACTTTGAGAGAATTGATGGAGGACCAGTTGCTTTTGGAGGAGATGAAGGTGGTTACATTTCTGGAAGGGGCAAGGTCACAAATGGTAAGCTCAGCATTAAAAAGGTAAACTTTGTCAAGGAGCTTGGGTACAATCTTCTGAGTGTATCCCAATTTTGTGATCAGAGTCATAACATGCTCTTTACTGAGCATGAGTGCATTTTTCTCAAGCCTGGAGTGGTCATTCCTCATGAGCACATCCTGCTCAGAGCCCCCAGGAAAGGGAACATGTACAAGATGGATTTGCAAGAAACATCTCCCTCTAGAGAAGTTTCATGCTTTCTATCAAAAGCAAATAGTGATGAGTCTTTCCTATGGCATAAAAGAATGTGCCATGTAAACTTTAAGAACATGAATAAACTAATTAAACATGATTTGGTAACTGGAATGCCAAAGAAAGAGTTTACAAGTGATGATCATTGTGTTGCATGCCTGAAAGAGAAGCAACATAAGGTATCTCACAAGCCTAAGGAAAAGAACTCTATCACTACTCCCTTACATTTGTTACATATGGATCTCTTTGTGCCCACTAGTGTAATGAGTCTAGGAAGGACCTCTTATTGTTTGGTGATCACAGATGATTTTACAAGATTCACTTGGGTTTTCTTTCTTAGAACTAAGGATGAAACCCCTGAGATTCTGAAAATTTCATCTTAAAAATTGAGAATCAAAGTGATCACAAGGTCAAAACCATAAGATGTGATCAAAGGACTGAATTCAAGAATCAAATCCTTGATACATTTTGTGATGAAAAAGGTATTACAAGACAATATAGTGCCCCCAGGACTCCTCAGCAAAATGGTGTTGTTGAGAGGAGAAACAGGACACTAATTGAAGCTGCAAGAACTATGTTGTCTGACTCTAAACTGCCCATCACCTTCTGGGCAGAGGCAGTAAATACTGCTTGCTATGTGCAAAACAGAGTTTTAGTAGTTAAGACTCATGGTAAGACTCCTTATGAACTTTGGCACAAGAGAAAACCTTTCATTGGTTTTCTCAGGTCATTTGGATGTCCCTGCACCATCTTGAATACCAAGGATCAAATTGCCAAGTTTGCTGAGAAATCAGATGATGGACACTTCATTGGATACTCTTCCCAAGCCAAGGCTTATAGAGTATACAATCTCAGAACTAGAATTGTTGAGGAGTCAGCCAATGTGACTTTCAATGAACACACACCCTGTGTGGCTGGTTCTGGTCCTGATTGGCTATTTGATCTTGATTTAGTTACCAACTATTTTAACAAATCTTGTGAGAATGTTTCAGGATCTACAGAAAATTTAAATACAGGTGATCCTGATCCAAGATTTGAGCTAGGAAGACCCTCAACTCATACATCTTCAGCTCCAGTTGGAACTACTTCAGCAAATGAGGTTTCTATCAGCACTACAATGAAAAATTCAGTTGATACATCTGGTGTGCCTTCAAATTCCAGCTCAGAGGCTCCACAACCAGATAAAGATACCTCAATTGTGGAAGACAACAATGGTGATGGTGAAAGTGATCAGGAATTCCTTGATGCTAATAACCACACCATAGATGACAACATCAATGATGTCACACACTCATTGGATCAAGTTAATCTTGATAAGTGTGGTGATGTGGAGGGTGAATCATCTATGCCAGATCTAAATTTCTCAAATTTGGATCTTTCTCAGCAACTTGCTGTGATCCCTCAGCTAAGGATCCACAAGTCTCACCCCACCACAAACATCATTGGAGATGTTGTCACAGGGGTAAGAACAAGAGGACAAACCCATGAAGCAAATGTTTGTCTTCATTCTTGTTTCTTATCCCAGATAGAGCCAAAGAAAGTTGATGAAGCTCTAAAGGATGGAAGTTGGGTTGAAGCTATGCAACAAGAGTTGCTTCAATTCAAAAGGCAAAAAGTTTGGAACCTTTGTCCTCTTCCTAATGGGAAGACTACCATTGGAACCAAATGGGTTTTTAGGAATAAGAAGGATGATAGAGGCATTATCATCAAGAACAAGGCAAGACTAGTTGTTCAAGGATACACACAAGAAGAAGGGATTGACTACACTGATGTCTTTGCTCCTGTAGCAAGATTAGAAGCTGTTAGGATATTCCTGGCATTTGTTGCATCCAAGAACTTCAAGGTCTTTCAACTTGATGTAAAGTGTGCTTTTCTGTATGGAGTGATTGATGAAGAGGTTTATGTCAAACAGCTTGACAAAGCTCTTTATGGGCTGCATCAGGCACCCAGGAAGTGGTATGAGACATTGTCTGAGTATCTTTGTAAACATGGATACAGGAGAGGTACTATAGATGGAACTCTCTTCATCAAAGGACAGGGAAATGACTTATTGCTAGTTCAAGTATATGTAGATGACATCATCTTTGGTTCAACTAATCCAAAGCTCTGCAAAGACTTTGAGAAGCTGATGAAAGACAGATTTGAAATGAGTGCAATGGGAGAACTCAATTTCTTTCTGGGAATTCAAGTGAAGCAAGTTGAAGATGGCATCTTCATAAGTCAGTCAAAGTATGTTCAGGACATACTCAAGAGGTTCAACATGACTGATTGTAAGATTGCTAAGACACCCATAGCCAGAAACCACTCCCTTGGACCTGATCTTGAGGGGGAGTGTGTAGATAAACATTTATACAGGGCTATGATTGGGTCTCTTATGTATCTTACAGCTAGCAGGCCTGATATCATGTTTGCTACATGTATTTGTGCAAGATATCAAGCCAACCCTAAGATGTCTCACCTCATCACTGTCAAAAGGATTTTAAGATACCTCAAAAGTGCTTCAACACTTGGTTTATGGTATCCAAAGAATCCTTACTTCAACCTGAATGCTTATACAGATAGTGATTATGGTGGTTGCAACATGACTGCAAAGTCTACATCTGGGGGATATCAATTCCTTGATGGAAGGATTGTCTCATGGCAATGCAAGAAACAATCCTGTGTGTCTGCATCAACTGCTGAGGCAGAATACATTGCTGTTGCAGGTTGTTGTGCTCAAGTGCTTTGGATTCAAAATCAGATGCTGGAATATGGATTTAACTTCAAGGAGACTCCTATCCACATAGACAACAATAGTGCTATCTCTATCACTAAGAATCCTGTGCAGCACTCAAAGACCAAACACATCAATATCAGGTATCATTTAATAAGAGATAACTATGAAAAGGGATTAATTAAACTAGTCAAAGTTTATACAGATGAACAATATGCTGATCTATTTACAAAAGCTTTTGATGAACAGAGATTTAAATATCTAATATTAGCTATTGGGATGATTAACTTTGAGTATGTCTTTTATTAAAACTAATTCTAATTATTTCTTAAAATACGTGTGTCCTAAGTTGTCTAGTTCATCACTTTTATAAGCTCATGTTTTCTTTGGATATAAAATCCTTTTTGAAGACTTTCCTTATATTCTTGAAAATTTTCTAATCCTTCGGAAGATATACTTTACCTTCGGAAGAAAATCATGTCTTCAAAATAAATAACTGTCTAAGAAATTTTACCTTCGGAAGAAGTCTAAATCTATCTTCCGAAGCTTAAATTCTTGTCTCAGACACTTATTTATTTTTAAGAACTTTTTTCTTCCGAAGCAAAATAAACTCTCGGAAGCTTTGTTGTTTCATATACAAAGCATTCAAGTGTTTATTTCTCTTCCGAAGCAAAATTTTCAAGACTCTCAGGAAAATCTTCCGAAGTCATTTTAGCTTCGGAAGCTTTTTCATTAAAACTTCCGAAGATAATTTACCTTCGGAAGCTTTTCGAATTCCAAGAAAACTACTTTTTGAGCAAAAGTAAACTACTTTTTCAGAGGTGGGACCGACTTTCGGATTTCAAAGTTTATCCTCTTTCATTAACTTTGGTTCAAATCCCTTTTCACATAAATACCCAACGGTTCCCCCTCTTCCTCACTATCTTCTTCAATTCTACTATTCCTCAAACCTAATTCCTAAAACCGCCTTTGCTTTTTACCTTTCTTCAACCTTAAGCTTCTCAAATGGCCAACCTTAACCGCAGAAACAACCCAGATTTCTCCATGCAACTTCACAGGCAACACAACCAGGTTGCGCTGAGAAAGATGAAAGTTTCTCAGAGATTTGCCAATTCTTAACTCTATCAAACTATTTCACCTCCCTAACCATTGATCCTACTCTGTATGAGGATCATCTGCTTGAATTCTGAAAGACCTGCCAAGAGGTCATTATGGATGGGGAGAAGGCACTATCTGCCACAGTACAAGGGAGGACAATCTTCATCACTCCGGCCATCATCAATACTTATTTGCAGCTGGATGATGAAGAAGGTGAGTTGTCCTTCCCAAAGGAAGCTGTCAATCATTCCTTTGAGCAGATGGGCTATGAGGGAGATTTCTCTGTAAAGACCTTCAGGAAAGGGAAGGTCTCATCCCAGTGGAAATACCTACTCCATGTGGTTATCCACAGCTTGTCAAACAAGCATGGAGGGTGGGACCAGATTCCTGAGGATCTCTTCTTCATAGTGCATGGAATGGTTCAAGGGGTCAAGTTCAGGTACTCTTAATTTGTTTATACCAATTTACTTGCAAACTTGGACTCCTTAGAGTATTACATGTTTCCTAGATATGTTCAACACATTCTCAACTGTGAACTGGGCTCACAGTTGAGGGAAACAGGTAATATTCTTAAATTGGGACAGATGAAGCCCGGCATCTTTAAAATCATGAAGAAGCCAACTGTAGGCTTCTTAGGGGTAGAAACAGCCCTTGTCCCCAAAATGTTAGAGCTCATTGCTCAAGGTGACAACCTAGCAACACAAGCTAGTGTTGAACCCACACCTTCTACTTCTTTACCAATAAAAAGGCCTCAAATAACCCTCACCTACCAAAGAAAATCCAAACAAACCCCTGCTCAAGCTATTGAGTCTGTGCAGGTCCCCATATACTCACCTTTACAGGAGGAAGTGGACACTAGAGCTCCCACTTCCCCTGAGGAGCAAACCACTCCCATCTCTTCAACAATCAGGGCTGAGGTTCCTCATGCTCATCCTGATGAGCTCACAAGCCCAACAGCCTTAAGCCTTCACTCTGATCTCAACACTCAAGTGAACAACCTTCAGGGGACATTTACCATCCCCATCCTTTAGATCTAAATCAACCCATTCCCAACCTATCCTTCTATACTGATGAAGACTTAGGATTCAGTGAGTACCATGAGTCTCTCTTCTCTTCCCCTACTCAAAGAAAGATGAGTACTTCTGAGTCTCCTCAGTCTAGCCCACATCAGTCACCTATAACTGAGGTGGACACTTCTGAACTTGTTCAGGATGTCCATATGGAAGAGGCTCTCACTTCTACAAGTGATTACATCCAACCATGGCAACTCAGCCCACTGACATCTCAACTGAGATTGCTAGTGAGCAGAGGAAAACCAGCAGCCAAGAACCTCAAGCTGGTGGTGAGAGAGAGGACTTTGGTCCAATCATCTCATCCCCCAATGATTCTTCTGATGAAGAAGAGGGTAATTTGAGACTAAAGGTGCAAAAACTGTCAAAAACATGCTCCTATTTAGTCTCTAAGGTAAGTCACCTTGAATCTCAGGTGACTACCTTACAAAACAGGGTCAATGATCAGCAACTTCAGATTTCATATCTTAAGGAAAAACTAGCTGGGAGACCTTTAAGAAGAGCTCAACCAGGAACACAAGAACCTGTGGATGTGATTGATTTATCCTCCAGCTCACCTATGCAAGTGGGTGATGCTACCAAAAAGGGGGAGAAAGTTATTGCAGCCACAGAACCTGGGAGTTCTTCACAGAGAATGGACATAGAGGACTCACCATCCTCACTTGCAATTGTGCATTCTCAGCAACTTCCTCAAGTTCATATTAATGTGGATTCTATAGACTCTATCATCAGAAGTCTCTTTGAGGAAGGTATTCCAAGGGCTGTGTCATCTCCACCTCAAGGAACTTCAAACTATATCATAAGGTGGAGGGATGATGCTGACAGAAGAGCCCTTATTCTTCACAGAGTTCAAGGGCAACAAGAAGTATTTGACTTTCAAAGCTTGAACTTCTATGAAAGTTTGGATCTAGTCAATATGCCACTTGTCAATCCAAGCAACTCAAGACAGTCTGAGAGATTGGCTCAAAGAATCCAAGACAGGATCACTGCAGAGTTTAGCTTAAGAAGGAGACTTAGGCAATCAGGCAATGTCATCGGTCAACTGGATGTTGAGGTGGACCCTAAGATTAGTTTCATAGGGGAAACCTTGACTGCAGGCCCAATGGCAGAACAAGAGACCCCTGTCTCATCATCATCAACTGCTGCAGAGATTCATATTCCCTCTGAGACACCTGCTGGTGAAGGTGTTTCTCAGCCTCTCTCTGGCCAGAGCATGGATGCTACACCAAGCAATGAAGGCCAAACCTCTATCCACCCTGAGTCACAAAGGTCTGTGGGTGACAAAGGAAAAAGGATTTTGACTCCTGAGGAAATTGAGGAGGAAGAGAGAGAGAGGAAATGGAAGCTAAGGGGAGAAAGTTCCTCTGGGTCTTCAAGCTTTATGCAAGCTGCAATCAGGGCTGCCCCCAGACCAAATACTCAAGATGATAAGTTGAGGGCAGTCAGGATTACTTATCTACAGACCAGGAACTATGACATTGATGAAATCATTTCTCTCCCCTTAGAACAACTAAATGAACTGGCTGACATGGAAGTGTCAAGAGAGATGAAAGAAAGAGAGGATGCAAGGTTACTTCTCCAATTCAAAGAGGAGAAAAGACAGAAAAGACTCTACAAGCATGCTCCCACTCTCTCCCCAGTTCAAGAAAGCCCTGTACAAGAAGATGTGGTTCAACAAGAACCTCAGGTAGACAAAGAAGAAGATAGGATCAAAATGATCAACTACCTGAGTGCCACAGGCTTCTATCTGGCAGATGCACTTCTTCCCTTGTCCTATGACTTTGTTGAGTTTGAGTACTTAAAACAACTTGAGCTTGAGTTAGTCAAGGAGAGAAAGACAACTAAGAAGAAGCGAAGGGAAGAAACTACAAAGTCAAGAGCCATCATCCAAAAGAGTATGAAGAAGTCTGCTGACAGACAAAGGATGATGAGCTTCTTGAAGCTATATGGATTCTCCGAAAGGAGACTTGGCCCTATGTCTCTATCCACAATGGATGAGCATATAAGGGTAATCAAGCAGAAGATTAAGAGTGGTGAACATATTGACTTACACTCTCTTCCAATTCAAGTTCCACCTGAAGTGGAGGTTAAGGTTGAACAACCTGAGACAACACAACCCGGACCTCCTGCTCAGCCTTAGC
Organism: Flaveria ramosissima; assembly: GCA_025215565.1. Lineage (NCBI taxonomy): Eukaryota > Viridiplantae > Streptophyta > Magnoliopsida > Asterales > Asteraceae > Flaveria > Flaveria ramosissima. The sequence continues at coordinate 47,683,940 of CM046034.1, read as the reverse complement.
AAGCTTCATCTTCTGATCCACAGCAGGGTCAAACTCCCTCTACTTTTGAACCTATTTGGGAGGAACACCCAACTGAGAAAGACAAGGATGATCAACAAGGTGCTGCAAACCAGTCTTCTCAGTTAAAGTCATCTAAGAGGAAGAAGAGGATGGCTTCTATTCCAAAGTCTAAGAAGAAGAAGCCTAAATCATCTACCTTTACACCTCAGGCTGAGTCAGATCAACCTGAGGAAGTGCATGAAGAGGCGGCCCAATCAACTCCAATGCAAGTGGCTCCTCTGGCAGCTGAGACACCCATCTTATCCTGGACCTTCTCTACCAATCTAGAAAGATGGCATGTAATCAGAGATCAAGGTGTTGAGAATGTCTATACATGGCAAGACATAATCAACTTACCTCTGCATCATCTCTTTGAGATGAGAAGATACTATGAAAGTCTGAATGATCTTGACCATCTAATGAAGAAGGGTATGGTCATGATTGTGCTGAAGACTACTAACATCTGAAGATCTTCTAAATGTTTTGGTAGCATCAGCCTAGGGGGAGTTTGTAAGGATTTCTTTAAGTCTGATGCAAACCAACACATCCAAAGTCTCTATGCAAGTAATGCACTAAGAACTGAAGTAGAATTGCTTCGGAAGTTTTACACCATACACTAGAAATATTCTAAGTGTAAAATCTTCCAACGCCAAGACCAATATCTTCCGAAGCCAAATATAAAGTCTTCCGAAGCCTCAGAGACAAAGTCTTCCGAAGCTTCATCCTATGAAGACAGATTTCTTCCGAATACTTTTAGTAACATGCTTTATCTGATGTACTGTTCCATAAAGCTGAACACCTTTCCGCTGCATCTCTGTAAAGTCACCAACTTACATGAGTTGGTGAAAAGGTCCATGCTTTTGGTAACTATACATTGAGGTCTTGAGTCTGTAACCTTCTACTTTATGTACTTTATCCTTTTTGTAATAGATAAGGATGTGAGCTATGGCATGTCATAGTCACAAGGTCAAAAGGCAGATATGCCTTTTGATTCTACAATTGATTTTGTTTGTGTCTAGTCAATTGTATCCAGCTGGCTTTCAAAGTATAGCCGGCTGTAGGTTGTAGTATAAGTATTCCAAGTTCTAGTATCTTTCCATATGCTTTGTAACACTTGTAATAGAACTTGAGAAAGCAATATACTGCCTCCTTGAAACCCAAATCTCTTGTTCTGTCTCTTTATCATTACTTGTGTTCTGTGTATCATTACTTGGTTAATCCAGTTTACTGTTTGATCAAGTTTAGTTAATCTCCTCTTTGTTTTGCTGTGTTGTAATTGTTAAGCCCTTAACCGGTCCTGTAGGAGATGACTTCGATTATGTTCTCTCATATCCCATGATTCTTCTAATGAAGATTAGGGGAGTCTAGAACAAAGGGTGCAAACACTATCATAAACCTACACCTACTTGGTCTCTAAGGTTAGTCACTTTGAATCTCAGGTGGCTACCTTGCAAAGGCAGATTCTTACTCAGCAACTTGAGATCACCGATCTCAAGGGAAAGCTAGCTGATAGGCCTGCCAGGCATACTCAACTAGGTCCACAAGAACCTACGGATGTGGTGAACCTAAACCTTAGCTCACCTTGCAAGTGGGTGACGCTACCAAAAAGGGGGAGAAAGTCTTAACTACAACCACAAAACCTGGGAGTTCTACCGAGAGTATGGACATTGAGGACTCACCATCCTCACTTGTAGTTGTCCATACTCAACAACCTTCTCAAGCCCACATCAATGTGGATGCCTTAATATAAAGCTTATTTGAAGAGGGAATACCAAGGGCTATGTCTACCCCATCCTATCTTGCTGACAACCCAATAGTAGGATTGAGGTATTACTATGATAGAAAAGCCATAGTACTTTCTAGATATCAGGGTCAACAAGAAGTGTTCAATTTTCAGACTCTTAGATACTATGAGAGTTTTCCTCTGGTTGAGCTGCCACTTGCCAACCCAAGTAATAACATGCAGGCTGACAGGTTAGCTGAGTGGATTCAGCTGAGGGCGCTTAAGGAGTTCAAGAAAATATCTTATCTATATAGTCAAAGGCTACTAGGGAAAACTGTTGGTCAACTGTATATTGAGGTAGACCCTAATATTAGCTTCGAAGGGAAAACCTCAGTTGAAGGCCTAGCAATAGAACCTGTGAACCTTGAGAATGTTACTGCTTCACCACCCAGTACCCTCAGTAAGACACCAGCTGGTGAAGATGTCTCACAACCTCTCTCTGGCCAGAGCTCAAGTGCAGCACCAAGTCAAGAAGACCAAAGCTCTCTTCACCCTGAGTCACACAGGCCCATGATTGACAAAGGGAAGAGGATTCTCTCGTCTAAGGAGATTAAGGAGGAGAAGAGGGAAAGAAAGAGGAAATTAAGGGGAGAAAGGACTAGTAAGACCCCCAACTTTATGTGAGCTGCAATCAGGGCTACCCCTAGGCCAAATACTCTGGAGGATAAGTTAGGGGCAGCCAAATTGAAATTTTAGGGGTGTAGGAACTATAATATTTGATGACATAATCTCTCTTCCCATGGATGAGTTGAATGAGCTCGCTGACACTAAAGTATCAAAAGAGAGGAAGAAGGCTAAGGGTGCAAAATTGCTCCTCAAGATTAAAGAAGAGAGTAAAAGAAAAAGACTATGTAAAGCTCATGTCCTCTCTAGTTTAAGAAAGTAGAGGCTGTGGCTGCTAAACAAGAAACTCAAGTAGGTAGGGAACAAGATAGACAAAAGATGATAACCTACCTGTGTGTCACAGGTCTCTATCAGGCAGCAACCCTACTCCTTCTATCATATGAGTATATTGAGTTTGAATACCTTAAGAAGGTAGAACCACAAGTTCTAAAAGAAAAGAAAGCTGCTAAGAGGAAGATGTGGGAAGATGCTTCTAAGTCAAGAGCCACCGTCAGAGAAAATTAAATGAAGTTTGTTCACAGAATGCAGGATCGGTTATGGTCACTCAACACTAGATTATCTCTCAAACTCACTTAGACACACTTGGTTGATGATTCAGGTCCTTAAAACGAGTTGATAATAAGATACTAAGTTAAAGAGCACAAGAGATGGTTTTTCAAGATACTTGTATATATTACTTCTCAACTCAAAGTTTACAAGACTCTTACAAGCATCCTAACTGAGTTACAATGAAAAACTATGTATACTACTATCTACAGCCGGTTATACTTAGATTACCAGCTGGAACTTACTACTAGACAAATACTACATTGCTAGAAGTAAGGTATCTAAGATAAAATTCTATCCTAGAGTATGTAGTCATGACAGGTCCATGACTAACCTTTTTTCACCAACTAAACTTGGTAACTGTACTAACTGATAAAAGGTGAACAGTGGAATAAAGTAAGGTTAACTACACAGCGTGGGAAAGCGCCATGTAATATATCAGAGGTTGCAGCGGTTGTCACTCCGACCATACTTTTGTCCACTGGTTCATAGTTGGTTTTTCCAAAGGTAAACTGGCTTCGGAAGAATAACTTCTTCCGAAGCCAGTTATACTTCAGAAGAGTCAACTTCTTCTAAGACTTCTACTGGTCTTTTAGACTTTTTTCTTTAGAAGTCCTTTTCTTGAACCTTCAAAGCGTTTAGCTTCAAAAGCGAACTTACTTAGTCTCGGAAGACCTAGTTTCTCTTCCGAAGTTCTTCTTGTTTGAGCTTCGGAAGTTCATCAACTTGACTTTGGAAGAGCAGATAAACTTCAGAAGACAGATAAACTTCAGAAGACTTTCTTCAATTGCACCAAAATTCTTTTAAGTGTTGTTTTGGTTGCCCCACCCTTATCTGACCCTGTAAGGCTTATTGAAAGGCAGATGCATCCAAAACAGACCAAGTCTTTCCTGCATGCATGCACTTAGTGCAAAGTAGAAGTTTCTTCGGAAGTTTTACACCCTGCATCAGAAATATTTTAAGTGGAAAATCTTCCGAAGCCAAGACCAATATCTTCCGAAGCCAAAAGTGAAGTCTTCCAAAGCTTCAAAGACAAAGTCTTCCGAAGCCTAAGAAGTGAAGATAGATTTCTTTCGAAGACTTTGAATAACATGCTTTTTTTCATGTATTTTTCATAAAGCTGACCAACTTTCCGCTGCAACTGTGAAGACTCACCAACTTATACAAGTTGGTGAATGGTTCATGCTTTTCGTAACTGTAAATTGAGGTCTTGAGTCTGTAACTTTCAATTTTATGTATTTTTATCCTTTTTGTAATATATTAGGATGTGAGCTATGACATATCATAGTCACTAGTCAAAAGGCAGATTTGCCTTTTGACTCTATATTGATTTTGTTGTCTAGATCAATGTTTCCAGCTGGCCTTCTAAGTATGGCCGGCTGTAGGATGTAGTATAAAGTATCTCAAGTATTTGTATTTTTCTTTTATGCTTTGTATCACTTGTAAAAGATCTTGAGAAGCAATATATTGCAATCTTGAAAACCAATATCTGTGTTTTTGTATTCTTAAGTTTCTGTCTCTTGTTTTACTTGTGTTCATAGTATCATAATCAAGTCCCGGTTCCCTATTTGATCTGTTAAGTGTTTTATCACTCTCCTCATTGTGAGACTAAGTGTATTGACCATCCCTTAAATGGTCCTGTAGTTGGTATTAGAGCATTCTAGGCTCTTTATTGTAAGATCTCATCATCTTAGATCTCTCAGTCTCACAAAATACTTAACAACTCAAATGGCAGCTCTCACAAAGGCTGATATGAAACCGGAACCATGACAAAGTCCCCACTGATCACTCCTGAAGACTTTGATACTTGGTGTCAAAGAATGGAAGGCTTTATCAAGTCTCAAGACTCCAGGATGTAGGAATCTGTTGTCTCTGGACCTCACATACCAAGCACCTCTTCAGCTAATGTTGGGGGTGGTATGATTCCAAAAGAGGTGGCTGACTATTTTGAAGAAGATAGGAAGAGAATAGATATAGATCAGAAAGCCATGACCGCGCTCCAAACTGATCTTCCAAACTCCATATACAAGGGCTTCAGGAAGTGCAAAACTGCTAAGCAACTATGGGATGCACTAAAGCTCATGTATGAGGGGTCTACTGAAGCAAAAGAGAACAAAAAGGACCTCCTGAAGTAGCAGTTTCAGAACTTCACCTTCAAAACATGTGAAACCATGACTCAACAATACTTCAGGTATGTTGAGATTGTGGATACTCTAATGGATGTTAGAGTAACTCTTGATAATAGTGACATTTTAAGGAAGTTCATATCCTCTTTTCCTAGACAATCGACACATTATAGTGTTGTTATCAAAAGAACTGAGAACCTTAAGACTCTCACTCTTACAGAGTTGTATGGTATTCTTAGTGGATACCAGATGGAGATGAACATTTAAAATCCATCCGGAAACTCCAGCAATCGACTGAGTTTAGCCCTTCATCTGGTTGAAAGGGATTGCTGAGAACCACAACATCATCTTATCTGCTACCCTAACAACTCATAAAAGGGTCCTTTCATCACCTTCCTGAAGACACCAAGGGTGATTTACACTCAAGGAGGTCCATTCCAAGAGACAAGCTCTTCACAAGCTTTTATGTCTGCTGATGAAAGTACTAGCAACTTTCTCTTCACCCTTGAAGATCTTGACTGTATCCATCCAGATGATCCGGAGTACATGGAGATAGTTCAACAAATGGCTCTTCTCACTCATAGAGCCAAAAAGTTCTATAAGAGGACAGAGAGAAAGTTTCCTTAAAATGCAGCCAGTGGAAAGTTTGGGCTGGACAAGAGCAATGTGAAATATTACAACTGTAACCAAATGGGACACTTTGCTAGAGAATGCAAGGCACCAAGGACAAATGGTGGCCAAGCACAAACTAGACCAAACTACACTTACATAACCAACCAGAATGAGAAGCCAAAGCAGCAAGATGCAGTTGTTGTTGAAGAAGGAGGCTTTGACTGAAGCTTTCATGTGGAAGATGCATCTCCAAACCAAGCACTAATGGCTGACCATGATGAAGCCAAGGTATTGGAACATCTTTGTACACCTGAATGCATTGCTAAAGTTAACAGATATATGTCCTACAACTTAGAGATGAGATCTGATCTTAAGTCTTTAAGCAATTTCAAATCTGATTTCAAAAGAGCTGAAAATGACTACAACTTAAAATAGAAGATTTAGAGAAAACCATTTCAACTCTTAAACATGAACATACCAACCACAAGACTCAAATCAAAGACCTCATAACTAAGTTGACTGAATTCAAACTGAGCTTGTGATCGGCAAAGCCAGGGCAGAAAAATGTGTTCTTGAATAAGAGACCTTCAAGAACATAATATCCCCAACCCTACATGCAAAAGTTTGTTATCAAAATAAGCAGAGACTAGGATCTACTGAGATAGCTCCTCCATACACAATCTTGTCTGTAAGATCTCCTAGGTGTGGAACTTGTGAAGATGAGCTTCCCCTTACAGACCCCATGAGTGAAGAGGATGAATAGGAGATAATGAAGGATGTCTCTGAGAAGAGTGAAAAAGAGCATCCTAAGAAGGGCCACTATCTTCCTGAGGATAGAAAAGGGGTCCAGATGACCATGTCTAGAAGAAAGAACTTGATTAGAAAAGCCAAGAGAAAAACCAAGAAGGCTCAAGAGATCAAGACCACCTTTAACTCTAGGCAGAAACAAGTATTTATCTTTGCAGGTTTTGAAGTTGATAAGACTGAAGACTCAAACTTGAACTCTAGTACCAGGAGTTCTAGTCTCCCAGCATCATGAAGAAGGCTGATCTGTTGTGTACCACTACTACACAACCTGAACCATCCAACTCCAAAGGTAGTAAGCACTCTAAAAGAATTGCCACATCATCTGCAAAGATGAAGATAGAGAAGGAAAGTGATCAAGTTCAGTCTTGCTCCCTAAGGAAGACTCTCAGAAGGAAGAAAATGGACTGCGTCATGTGTGGTCTTACTTCTCATCTTGCAAAGGATTGTCTCTACAATCCAAAAAGTACTGTCCACATGATCAAGAAAGAAACTTCTAAGAGTTTGAAGAAGAAGCAAGCTTCAGAAGGAAACTCTTTTCTTTTCGGAAGCTCCAAAATGAAGAAGAAGACAAGTGAAAACATGCCTTCGGAAGAAAAGTTGGTCTCGGAAGAAATGAATACTTCCGAAGTACTAAAGCCTGCTAAAGTGATAGCAAGATCTTCCAAAGGTCCAGTCTCCAAAACTTCTGAACTTGTAAAAACTTCCGAAGCATTGAAGGTCTAGTCTAAGCTTCCAAGGTGCTGTGGAAGACAAAGAAAGACCTTGTGACCGAATGTTCTTCATCAACATCAACAAATGATCCACAAAATCTGACAATAGGATCAATTACCATTGCATTGTCTTTAACTTCTTTTGATAAGCCCAAGACCAACAAGGCTTGGGTTTCCAAATGTAACTAATCATCTCTTTTGTGCAGGAACAACTCAAGACAAAAAGCAATGTATGGATCATTGATAGTGACTATTCCAGGAACATAACAGGCACTGGGTCACTACTCCAAAATTTTGAGAAAATTGATAGAGGGACAGTTGCTTTTGGAGTAGATGCTGGAGGTTACATTACTTGAAGGGGCAGGGTCACAAATGGTAAGCTTAGCATTGAGAAGGTAAACTTTGTCAAGGAGCTTGGATACAATTTTCTGAGTGTATCTCAGTTTTGTGATCAGAGTCATAACATGCTCTTTACTAAGCATAAGTGCATTGTTCTCAGGCCCGAGGTGGTCATTCCTCATGAGCATATCCTGCTCAGAGCCCCCAGGAAAGGGAACATGTACAAGATGGACTTGCAAGAAACATCTCCCTCAGGAGAAGTTTCATGCTTTCTATCTAAAGCAAATATTGAAGAGTCTTTCCTATGGCATAAAAGAGTGTGCCATGTAAACTTTAAAAACATGAATAAATTAATTAAGAATGATTTGGTAACTGGAATGCCAAAGAAAGAGTTTACAAGTGATGACCATTGTGTTACATGCCTCAAACGGATGCAACACAAGGCATCTCACAAGCCAAAGGAAAGAAATTCTATCACTACTCCCCTACACATATTACATATGGATCTCTTTGGCCCCACTGGTGTAATGAGTCTAGGAAGGACCTCATATTGTTTAGTGATCACAGATAACTTTACAAGAGTCACTTAGGTCTTCCTCCTTAGAACTAAGGATGAGTCTCTTAAGATCTTAAAGAGTTTCATCTAAAAGATTGAGAATCAATATGATCACAAGGTCAAAATCATAAGATGTGATTAGGGAACTAATATCAAGAACCAAATTTTTGATATATTTTGTGATGAAAAGGGTATTACAAGACAATATAGTGCTCCCAGGACTCCTCAGCAAAATGGTGTTGATGAGAGGATAAACATGACATTAATTGAAGCTGCAAGAACTATGTTGTTTGACTCTAAACTGCCCATCACCTTCTAAGCAGAAGCAGTAAACACTGCTTGCTATGTACAAAATAGAGTATTAGTAGTCAAGACTCATGGTAAGACTCCTTATGAACTTTGGCACAAGAGAAAACCTTTCATTTGTTTTCTCAAGTCATTTTGATGTCCTTGATCCATCTTGAATACCAAAGACCAAATAGCCAAATTTGATGAGAAATCAGATGATGGACATTTTATTGAGTAGTCTTATCAAGCTAAGGCTTATAGAGTATACAATCTCAGAACTAGTGTAGTTGAGGAGTCAGCCAATGTGACTTTCAATGAGCACACTCCTAGTGCGAAAGGTTCTGGTCCAGATTGGTTGTTTGATCTTGATGTAATTACCAATTGTTTTAACAAATCTTGTGAGAATGTTTCAGGGTCCACAGATATCTTATCAGCAGGTGATCCTGATCCATGATTTGAGCTGAGAAGACCATCAAATTACACTACTTCAGCTCCAGTGGTAACTAACTCTGCAGATGGAGTTCCTATCAACACAACCATGTCAAATTCAGCTTATACATCTGAGGTGCCACCAATGTCTAGCTCAGAGGCACAATACTCAAATGAAGGAGCTTTAAATGTGGAAGGAAATGGTGGTGATGATAGTGATCAAGAATTTCTTGATGCTGACAACCACTCCATTAAAGACAACATAAATGATGTAACACACTCATTAGATCAAGTCTCTCTTGATAAGTGTGCTGATGTGGTGGGAGATACTTCAATGCCTAGTCTAAATTTCTCTAATTTAGATCTCTCTAAGAAAATTGTTGTGATCCCTCAACTCAAGATTCACAACTCTCACCCCGCCACAAACATCATTTGAAATGTTGACACAAGGGTAAGGATAAGAGGACAAACCCATGATGCAAATGTTTGTCTTCACTCTTGTGTCTTGTCCTAGATAGAGCCAAAGAAATTGATAAGGCTTTAAAAGATGGAAGTTGGGTTGAAGCTATGCAGGAGGAGTTGCTTCAATTCAAAAGGCAAACGGTTTGGAACCTATGTCTTTTCCCTTAAGGGAAGACTACCATAGGTACTAAATGGGTGTTTAGAAACAAGAAGGATGATAGAGGACTTGTCATAAAAAATAAGGCAAGACTAGTTATCCAAGGGTACACACAAGAAGAAGGAATTGATTACACAGATGTCTTTGCTCCTTTAGCAAGACTTGAAGCTGTCAGAAAATTCCTAGCTTTTGCTGCATCCAAGGATTTCAAAGTCTACTAGCTTGACTTCAAGTGTGTTTTTCTATACGGGGTGATTAATGAAGAGGTGTATGTCAAACAACCACCTGGATTTGCAGATCCTGATCATCCTGATTATGTCTAAAAGCTTGATAAGGCTCTTTATAGGCTGCACCAAGCTCCAAGGAAGTGGTATGAGACTTTATCTTAGTATCTCTATCGGCATGGCTATAAAAGGGGTACTATAGATGGAACTCCCTTCATCAAAGAATCAAGGAATGACTTAATGGTAGTTCAAGTATATGTAGATGACATTATCTTTAGGTCTACCAATCCTAAGCTCTGGAAAGACTTTGAGAAGCTGATGAAGAATAGATTTGAAATGAGTGCCATGGGATAACTCAATTTCTTTCTAGGAATTCAAGTGAAGCAAGTTGACAGTGGCATCTTCATAAGTCAGTCAAAGTACGTACAAGACATTCTTACAAGATTCAATATGACTGACTGTAATATTGCAAAGACACCCATAGCCAGAAACCACTCACTTGGACCAGACATTAAGGGGGAGTGTGTAGATGAACACCTTTACCGGGCTATGATTGGGTCACTTATGTATCCTACAGCTAGTAGGCCTGATATCATATTTGCCACATGTATTTGTGTAAGATATCAATCCAATCCCAAGATGTCACTCCTTGTCACTATCAAGAGGATTCTAAGATACCTAAAAGGTGCTGCCACATTAGGCCTCTGGTATCCAAAGAATTCTGATTTCAATTTGTATGCATATATAGATAGTGACTATGGTGGCTGCAATATGACTGCAAAGTCTACATCAGGGGGATGTCAATTCCTTGGTGGAAGAATTGTCTCATGGCAATGCAAGAAACAGTCCTGTGTGTCTGCATCAACTACTGAAGTTGAATACATTGTTGTTGCTAGCTGCTGTGCTCAAGTGCTTTGGATTTAGAATCAGATGCTAGACTATGGATTCAACTTCAAAGAGATTCCCATCCATACCGACAACAATAGTGTTATCTCTATTACAGAGAATCCTGTGCAACACTCAAGGACAAAACACATCAACATCAATATCATTTAGTTAGAGATAACTTTGAAAATGGATTAATCAAACTAGTCAAAGTTAACACAAATGAACAATATGCAGATTTGTTTACCAAAGTTTTTGATGAACGGAGATTTAAATATCTTATATCAGCTATTAGGATGATTAACTTTGAGTAGATTTTCTTTGAACATAATTTATATTATTTCTAAAATCTCGATATCCTAAGTTGTCTATTTTATCACCTTCATAAGCCCTTGCTTACTTTGGAAGAAAAATCATTTAAATAATATTTCTTAGATTTTTGAAAATTTTGATCATTTTATTTCTCGAAAGATATATATTTACCTTCAGAAGAAAATTATGTCTTCAAAGAAATAACTACTTAACTGCTTTTACCTTCGGAAGAAATTTCTACGATATCTTCTGAAGCTTAAAAACAATTTTGAGAACTTATATGTTCTTGAAGAACAATTTTCTTCCGAAAGCAATTAAGTCTCGAAAGTTTTATTCTCCTTAGAATATAATCACTGAGTCTTGATATCTTCCAAAGCAAAATTTTCTAAACCCTATGAAATATCTTCCGAAATTATTTTGGCTTCAGAAGCTTTTTATCAAAACTTCCGAAAAGAAAACACCTTTGGAAGATTTCAGACTTCCAAGAAAACTAACTTTTTGCGAACCTTTTCAGAGATGGCACCGACATCCGGATTTCAAAGTTTACCCTTTTTCATTAACTTTGTCTCAAATCCAATTCATATAAATATACCCAACGGTTCCCCCTCTTTCACTCTTCTTCATCTGCAAACACTTCTAAACCTAAATTCATTAAAAACCAACTTTGTTCTTATCTTCCTTCACCTCTACTCCAACATCCATTAGAGTATCCAAAATCTCAACATACCTAAAGTATTTTTGAGTCATGGTTTCACCTACCTTAAAGGTGAAGTTTTCAAACTGCTACTTCAGGAGATCCTTCTTGTTCTCCTTTGCTTCAGTAGACCCCTCATACATCAGCTTCAGTGCTTCCCATAGTTGCTTGGCAGTTTTGCACTTTTTGAAGCCTCTATAGATGGAGTTTAGAAGAGCAGTTTGAAGGGCTGTCATGGCTTTCTGATCAATCTCTATTCTCTTCCTATCTGCTTCAGAGTAATCAGCCACAGCCTTAGGAATCATACCACCACCAGTAGCAGAAGTGGTGCTTGGTATGTAAGGTCCTTCAACAATAGAGTCCCACATCCTGGAGTCTTGAGACTTGATGAAGCCTTCCATTCTTTAACACCAAGTATCAAAGTCTTCAGGAGTTATACGTGGGGACTTGGTCATAGTTCCAGTTTCCATATCAGCTTTGGTAATAGCTGCTATTGAGTTGTTAAGTATTTTGTGTGTGTGAGGGATCTTAAGATGGTGAGATCTTATATCAAGAGCCTGAAATGCTCTGATACCAAATGCAGGACCGGTGAAGGGTATACTCTTACAACACAACAACACAATGAGGAGAGTTGCTTAGAACACTTAACAAATCAAATAGGGAACTGGTTAAATTGCAAATAAAAGATGCTAAGAACACAAGTAAATATGAGACAGAACAAGATGGCAAACAACATAAGTAATTGGTTTTCAAGAATGCTGTATATTGCTTCTCAAGTTCTATTACAAATGTTACAAAGCATGAAGGAAAGTTACAAGTACTTGAGATACATATACTACATCCTACAGCCGGCCATACTTTGAAGGCCAGCTGGATACAATTAACTAGACAACTAAAAAATCAAATGTAGAGTCAAAAGACAGATTTGCCATTTGACAAGTGACTATGACATGCCATAGCTCACATCCTAATATATTACAAAAAGGATAAAAGTACATAAAGTATAAAGCATGGACTCAAGACCTCAATGTACAGTTACCAAAAGCATGGACCTTTTCACCAACTCATGTAAGTTGGTGACTTTACAGAGTTGCAGCGGAAAGGTGGTCCAGTTTTATGGTAAAATACATCAGACAAAGGCATATCTCTAAAAGTCTTTGGAAGAAATCTGTCTTCACTCTTTGGCTTCGGAAGACATTGTCTTTGAAGCTTTGGAAGACTTAACTTTTGGCTTCAGAAGATGTTGGTCTTGGCTTCGGAAGATTTTACACTTAGAATATTTCTAGTGCATGGTGTAAAACTTCCGAAGCATTTCTACTTCTGTTCTTCAGTGCATGCATGCAGAGAGACTTTGGATGTTTTGGCTGCATCAGACTTATAGGAATCCTTACAAACTACCTCTAGGCTGATGCTACCAAAACATTTAGAAGATCTTCAGATGTTGGTAGTCTTTAGGATGATGATGACCATACCCTTATTCATTAGATGGTCAGGATCACTCAGATTCTCATAATATCTTCTCATCTCAAAGAGATCATGCAGAGGTAAGTTGATTATGTCTTGCCATGTATAGACAATCTTCAACACCTTGATCTCTGATCACATGCCATCTCTCTGGATTAGTAGTGAAGGTCCAGGATAAGATGGGTCTCTCAGCTGCAAGAGGAGCCACTTGAATTGGAGTTGATTGGGCTGCCTCTTCATGCACTTCCTCAGGTTGATCTGACTCAGCCTGAGGTGTATAGGTGGATGATTCAGGCTTCTTCTTCTTTGACTTTGGTTTGGAAGCCATCCTCTTCTTCCTCTGAGAAGGCTTCAACTGAGAAGACTGGTCTGCAGCACCTTGTTGATCATCCTTGTCTTTCTCAGTTGGGTGTTCCTCCCTCAAAGGTTCAGAAGGAGAGGGAGTTTGACCCTGCTATGGATCATAAGATGAAGCTTGATGAGGATCAGCAGGAGGTCCAGGTTGTGTTGTCTCAGGTTGTTCCACCTTAACCTCCACTTCAGGTGGGATTTGACTTGGAGGGGAGTTTAAGTCAATCAGCTCTCCACTCTTGATCTTCTGCTTGATTACCCTGATATGCTCATCCATTGTGGATAGAGACATAGGGCCAAGTCTCCTTCCGGAGAATCCATACAACTTCAAGAAGCTCATCATCCTTTGTCTGTCAGCAGACTTTTTCATACTCTTTTGGATGATGGCTCTTGACTTTGCAGCATCTTCCCTCATCTTTTTCTTTGTTGCCGAGCACTTGAAGTTCAAGCTGTTTGAGATACTCAAACTCAATGTACTCAAAGGACAAGGGAGGAAGTGCAGATGCCTGGTAGAGACCTGTGACACTTAGGTAGTTGATCATGTTTTGCCTATCTGTTTCCTTGTCTACCTGAGGTTCTTGTGTAGCTGCCACATCCTCTTGCACATGGCTTTCTTGAACTTGGGAGAGAGTTGGAACATGCTTGTATAACCTTTTTTTGTCTCTTCTCCTCTTTGAATTAGAGAAGTAGCCTTGCATCCTCTGCTTCCTTAATCTCTCTTGACACTTCCATGTCAGCCAGTTCATTTAATTGCTTTAAGGGGAGAGATATAATCTCATCTATGTCATAGTTCCTGGTCTGCAGGTATGTAATCCTGACTGCCCTTAACTCATCTTTTTGAGTGTTTGGTCTAGGGGCAGCCCCGATTGCAGCTTGCATAAAGCCTGAAGACCCAAAGGAACTTTATCCCCTTAGCTTCCTCTTCCTCTCTCTCTCCTCCTCCTCAATCTCCTCAGGAGTTAGAATCCTTTTCCCTTTGTCACCCACAGACCTTTGTTACACAGGGTGGAGGGAGCTTTGGCCTTCATTGCTTGGTGTAGCATTCAAGCTCTGGCCAGAGAGAGGTTGTGAGACACCTTCACCAGAAGGTGTTTCACTGAGGGAATGAATTTCTGAAGCAGTTGTTGGCGTGATAGGGCTCTCAGGCTCTATCACTTAGCCTTCAGCCAAGGTTTTCCCTTTGAAGCTAATCTCAGGGTCTGCCTCAACATCCAGACCAATGACATTACCTGATTGCCTTTGTCTCATGCTAAGGCTGAAATCTTCAGTAATTCTGTCTTGAATCCTGAGTGCTAACCTGTCAGCTTGTCTTGATTGACTTGGGTTGACAAGTGGCATGTTGATCAGGTCAAGACCTGCATAGTAGTTCTAGGTCTGAAAATTAAATACTTCTTGCTGCCCTTGAACTATGTGAAGAATGAGGGCTCTTCTATCAGCATCATACCTCCACCCAATAATGTAGTTTGAAGCTCCTTGAGGTGGAGATAACATAGCCCTTGGAATGCCTTCCTCAAAGAGACTCCTAATGACAGAGTCTATAATGTCCATATTAATGTGAACTTGAGGAAGTTGCTGAGTATGCATAATTGCAAGTGAGGATGGTGAATCCTCAATGTCCATACTCCCTGAAGAACTCCCAGGTTCTATGACTGTAATGACTTTCTCCCCCTTTTTGGTAGCATCACCCTCTTGCATAGGTGAGCTACGAGTTAGGTCAATCACATTCACAGGTTCTTGTGTTCCTGGTTGAGCTCTTCTTAAAGGTCTCCCAGCTAGTTTTTCCCTGAGATAAGATATCTCAAGTTGTTGATCATTGACCCTGTTTTGCAGGGTAGTCACCAGAGATTCAAGGTGACAAAACTTAGAGACTAAATAGGAGCATGTTTTTGACAGTTTTTGCACCTTTAGTCTCAGATTCCCCTCATCTTCATCAGAAGAATCATTAGGGGATGAGATGATTGGATCAAAGTCATCTCTCTCACCACCAGCCTCAGGTTCTTGGCTGCTGGATTTCCTTTGCACATTGACATCCTCAGTTGAGGTGTCAGTGGGCTGAGTTGCCACGGTTGAGGTCTTAATGATGTAATCACTTGCAGAAGTGAGAGCCTCTTCCATATGGATATCCTGAACAGGTTCAGAAGTATCCACCTCAGTGATGGGTGACTGATGTGGGCTAGACAAAGGAGACTCATGAGTACTCATATCTCTTTGAGTAGGGGAAGAGTAGGGGAAGAGTAGAGAGACTCATGGTACCCACTGAAACCTAAGTCTTCATCAGTATAGAAAGAAAGGTTGGGAATGGGTTGATTTAAGTCTAAAGGCTGGGGATGGTAACTGTCCCCTGAAGGTTGTTCACTTGAGTGTTGAGACTCAGAGTGAGGGCTTAAGGCAGTTTGGCTTATGAGCTCATCAGGGTGAGCATGAGGAACCTCAACCCTGATTATTGAAGAGATGGGAGTGGTTTGCTCCTTAAGGGAAGTGGGAGCTCTAGTGTCCACTTCCTCCTATGTGGGTGAGTATATGGGGGCCTGCACAGACTCAATAGCTTGAGCAGGGGTTCGTTTGGATTTTCTCTGGTAGGTGAGGGTGATTTGTGGCCTTTTTGGTGGTTGGGAGGTGGAAGGTGTGGGTTCAACACTAGCTTGTGTTGCTAGGTTGTTACCTTGAGCAATGAGCTCTAACATTTTTGGGACAAGGGCTGTTTCTACCCCTGAGAAGCCTACAGTTGGCTTCTTCATAATTTTAAAGATGTCGGGCTTCATCAGTCCCAATTTAAGAATATTATCTGTTTCCCTCAACTGTGAGCCCAGTTCACAGTTGAGAATATGTTGAACGTATCTAGGAAACATATAATACTCTAAGGAGTCCAAGTTAGAAAGCAAATTTGTATAAACAAACTTAGAGTACCTGAACTTGACCCTTTGAACCATTCCATGTACTATGAAGGAGAGATCCTCAGGAATCTGGTCCCACCCTCCATGCTTGTTTGACAAGCTATGGATAACCACATGAAGCAGGTATTTCCACTAGGATGAGACCTTCCCTTTCTTGAAGGTCTTTACAGAGAAATCTCCCTCATAGCCCATCTGCTCAAAGGAATGATTTACAACTTGCTTAGGGAAGGACAACTCACCTTCTTCATCATCCAGCTGCAAGTGAGTGTTGATGATGGCCGAAGTGATGAAGATTATCCTTCCTTGCACTGTGGCAGAAGTGCCTTCTCCTTATCCATAATGACCTCTTGGCAGGTCTTCCAGAATTATAGCAGATGATCCTCATAGAGAGTAGGATCAATGGTTAGGGAGGTGAAGTAGTTAGATAGAGCCAGGAAACGGCAAACCTCTGAGAAGCTTTCATCTTTCTCAGAGCTTAACAGAGCAACCTGGTTGTGTTGCCAGTGAAGTTGCATGGAGAAATCTGGGTTGTTTCTGCAGTTTAGGTTGGCCATTTTAGAAGCTTAAGGATGAAGAAAGATGAAGAACATAGGCGGTTTGGGAGAATTTAGGTTTGAGGAATAGTGTAACCAAGGAAGATAGTGAAAGAGGGGGGAACCGTTGGGCATTTATGTGAAAAGGATTTGAGACAAAGTTAATGAAAGAGGATAAACTTTAAAATCCGGATGTCGGTCCCACCTCTGAAAAGTAGTTTACTTTTTCCTAAAAAGTAGTTTTCTTGGAAGTCGAGAAATCTTCCGAAGGTTATTTGCTTCGGAAGTTCTGAAGAAAAAACTTCCGAAGGCAAATTGGCTTCGGAAGATATTACAAAGGTTTTTAAGAATTTTGCTTCGGAAGAGAATTAACACTCAGAGATTTTTATTCTAAGGAGAATAAAAACTTCCGAAGGTAAATTGCTCTCGGAAGAAACTTGTTCTTTGAAAACATACAAAGTACTTAAGTTGATTTTAAGCTTCAGAAGATATTTTAGAAATTTCTTCCTAAGGTAAAATTACTGAAGCAGTTATTTGTTTACTAAGACATAAATTTCTTCCAAATGTAATTTTAAATCTTCCAAAGATTTCAAGATTTTTAAAAAACTAAGAAAAGACTTTTGAAAAGATTTTCTTCCAAAGAAAACAAGGGCTTATGAAGGTGATAAAATAGACAACTTAGGACACACAGGTTTTAAGTTTTAAGAAAGGATATTCAAAGTTAATCATCCCAATAACTGATACAAGATATTTAAATCTCTGCTCATCAAAAACTTTGGTGAACAGATCAGCATATCGTACATTTGTGTTAACTTTGACTAGTTTGATTAATCCCTTTTCAAAGTTATCTCTAATCAAATGATACCTGATATTAATATGCTTTGTCCTTGAGTGCTGCACAGGATTCTCTGTGATGGAGATAGCACTGTTGTTGTCTATGTGGATGGGAGTCTCTTTAAAGTTGAATCCATAGTCCAGCATCTGATTTTGAATGCAAATCACTTGAGCACAGTAGCTTGCAGCAGCAATGTATTCAGCCTCAGCAGTTGATGCAGACACGCAGGATTGTTTCTTACATTGCCAAGAGACTACTCTCCCACCAAGAGATTGACATCCCCCTGATGTAGACTTTGCAGTTATGTTGCAACCACGATAGTCACTATCTGTATAAGCATACAGATTAAAGTCAGAATTCTTTGGATACCAAAGGCCAAGTGATGGAGCACCTTTGAGATATCTTAAGATTCTTTTAACAGTGACCAGGCGTGACATCTTTGGGTTGCTTTGATGTCTTGCACAAATGCATGTAGGAAACATGATATCTGGCCTGCTAGCTGTGAGGTACATAAGAGACCCAATCATTGCCCTATAGAGATGCTCATCAACACACTCCCCCTCAAGATCAGGTCCAAGGGAGTGATTTCTGGCTATGGGTGTCTTAGCAACCTTAAGTCAGTCTTGTTGAACCTTTTAAGTATGTCTTGTACATACTTTGACTGACTTATGAAGATGCCATTTTCAACTTGCTTCACTTGAATTCCTAGAAAGAAATTGAGTTCCCCCATGGCACTCATTTCAAACCTGTCCTTCATCAGCTTCTCAAAGTCTTTGCAGAGCTTTGGATTAGTTGACCCAAAGATAATGGCATCTACATATACTTGAACTAGCATTATGTCATTTCCTGTTCCTTTGATGAAGAGAGTTCCATCTATAGTACCCCTTTTGTAGCCATGTTGACAGAAATAAGATAGAGTCTCATACCACTTCCTTGGTGCTTGGTGCAGCCTATAAAGAGCTTTATCAAGCCTGCAGATATAATCAGGATGATCAGGATCTGCAAACCTAGGTGGTTGTCTGACATACACCTCTTCATCAATCACCCCATAGAGAAAAGCACACTTGACATCAAGTAGGTAGACCTTGAAGTTCTTGGATGCAGCAAAAGCTAGGAATATTCTAACAGCTTCAAGTCTTGCTACAGGAGCAAAAACATCTGTGTAGCCAATTCCTTCTTCTTGAGTATACCCTTGAACAACTAGTCTTGCCTTGTTTTTGATGACAAGTCCTCTATCATCCTTCTTATTCCTAAAAACCCATTTGGTTCCTATGGTAGTCTTCCCTTGAGGAAGAGGACATAGGTTCCACACCTTTTGCCTTTTGAATTGAAGCAGCTCCTCTTGCATAGCTTCAACCCAACTTCCATCCTTTAGAGCCTTAACAATTTTCTTTGGCTCTATCTTGGACAAGAAACAAGAGTGAAGACAAACATTTGTTTCATGGGTTTGTCCTCTTGTTCTCACCCCTGAATCAACATCTCCAATGATATTTGTCGTAGGATGAGACTTGTGGATCCTTAGCTGAGGGATCACAACAAGTTGCTTAGACAGATCTAAATTTGAAAAATTCTGATATGGCAAAGAAGATTCACCCTCCACATCAGCACACTTATCAAGATTGACTTGATCCAATGAGTGTGTGACATCATTGATGTTGTCTTTAATGGAGTGGTTATCAGCATCAAGAAATTCCTGATCACTTTCACCACCACTATTTTCTCCAACATTTGAAGCTCCTTCTCCTGAGTTTTGTGCCTCTAAACTGGAATTTGAAGGCACCCCAGAAGTATCAGCAGGATTTGTCATTGTTGTGCTGGTAGAAGCTTCATTGGCAGGATTAGTTACCACTGGAGCTAGAGATGTGTAACTTGAAGGTCTTCTGAGCTCAAATCTTGGGTCTGGATCACCTGTAGGTAATATACTGTAGATCCTAAAACATTCTCACAAGATTTGTTAAAACAGTTGGTAACTAAATCAAGATCAAATAGACAATCCGGACCAAAACCTCTCACACTAGGAGTGTGCTCATTGAAAGTCACATTGGCTGACTCCTCAACTACTCTAGTTCTGAGATTGTATACTTTATAAGCTTTACCTTGAGAAGAGTAACCAATAAAGTGTCCATCATCTGATTTCTCAGCAAACATGGCAATTTGATCTTTGGTATTCAAGATGGTGCAAGGACATCCAAATGACCTGAGAAAACCAATGAAAGGTTTTCTCTTGTGCCAATGTTCCTAAGGAGTCTTACATGTGTCTTAACCACTAAAACTCTGTTTTGCACATAGCAAACAGTGTTCACTGCCTTTGCCCAGAAGGTGATGGGCAGTTTAGAGTCAGACAACATAGTTCTTGCAGCTTCAATTAGTGTCCTGTTTCTCCTCTCAGCAACACAATTTTGCTAAGTCTTGGGAGCACTATATTGTCTTGTAATACCCTTTTCATCACAAAATGTATCAAGGATTTGATTCTTGAATTCAGTTTCTTGATCACATCTTATGGTTTTGACCTTGCGATCACAATGATTTTCAATCTTTAAGATGAAATTCTTCAGAATCTCAGGGGTCTCATCCTTAGTTCTAAGGGAGAAGACCCAAGTGAATCTTGTAAAATCATCTGTGATCACCAAACAATAAGAGGTCCTTCCTAGACTCATTACACTGGTGGGGCCAAAGAGATCCATATGTAATAAGTGTAGGGGATTAATGATGGAATTTCTTTCCTTTGGCTTGTGAGATACATTGTGTTGCTTCCCGTTCAGGCATGCAATACAGTGGTCATCACTTGTAAACTCTTTTTTTGGTATTCCAGTTACCAAATCATTCTTAATTAATTTATTCATGTTTTTAAAGTTTACTTGGCACATTCTTTTATGCCAGAGGAAAGATTCATCATTATTTGCTTTAGACTGAAAGCATGAAAATGTTTTTAAAGTTTACTTGGCACATTCTTTTATGCCAGAGGAAAGATTCATCATTATTTGCTTTAGACTGAAAGCATGAAACTTCTCCTGAGGGAGATGTTTCTTGCAAGTCCATCTTGTACATGTTCCCTTTCCTGGGGGCTCTGAGCAGGATGTGCTCATGAGGAATAACCACCCCGGGCCTGAGAACAATGCACTAATGCTCAGTGAAGAGCATGTTATGACTCTGATCACAAAATTGGGATACACTCAGAAGATTGTACCCAAGCTCCTTGACAAATTTTACCTTCTCAATGTTGAGCTTACCATTTGTGACCTTGCCCCTTCCTGTAATGTAACCTCCTGCATCTCCTCCAAGAGCAATTGGTCCTCCATCAATTCTTTCAAACTTTTGGAGTAGTGACTT
Organism: Flaveria ramosissima; assembly: GCA_025215565.1. Lineage (NCBI taxonomy): Eukaryota > Viridiplantae > Streptophyta > Magnoliopsida > Asterales > Asteraceae > Flaveria > Flaveria ramosissima. The sequence goes on along the minus strand of CM046034.1, from coordinate 47,662,940 downwards.
GTTGCCTGTCATGTGCCTGGAACAACCACTATCAATGATCCATACATTTCTGTTTGTCTTGAGATGTTCCTGCACAAAAGAGATGAGTAATTACATTTGGAAACCCAAGCCTCATTGGTCTTTGGCTCATCAAAAGAAGTCGAAGACAATGCAACAGTAATTGATCCTATAGTCATGCTAGAAGAATCATTTGCTGATGTTGATGAAGAACTTTCAGCCACTTGGTCTTTCTTTGACTTCCACACCAACTTTGGAAGCTTAGACTTGACCTTCAATACTTCGGAAGTTTTGATGACTTTGGAAGTTTTGATGACTGGACCTTCAGAAGATCTTGCTTTCACTGCAGCAAGCTTCAGTGCTTCGGAAGTATTCCTTTCTTCCGAGACCAAATTTTGTTCCGAAGGCAAGTTTCCACTTGTCTTCTTCTTCATTTTGGAGCTTTCGAAGGAAATAGATTTTCCTTCCGAAGCTTGCTTCTTCTTTTCCAAACTCTTAGAAGTTTCTTTCTTGGTTATGTGGAGGGTACTCTTTGGATTGTAAACACAATCCTTAGCAAGATGAGAAGTACTCCCACACATAACACAGTCCATTTTCTTCCTTCTAGGAGTTTTCCTTTGTGAACAAGGCTGAACTTGATCACTTTCCGTCTCCATCTTCATCTTTGCAAATGTTGTGGCAGTCCTTGTGGGGATAGAACTACCTTTAGAGCTGGATGGTTCAGGTTGTACAGCAGTGATGCACAACTGATCAGCCTTCTTCTTGATGATGGGATGATTTGGACATGAACCAGAACTCTTGTTGATGGAGTTCAAGTTGGTGTCTTCAGCCTTTACCACTTCAAATCCTGCAGAGATGAAGACTTGTTTCTGTGCAGAATTGAAGGTGGCCTTGATCTCTTGAGCCTTTTTGGACTTTCTTTTGGCCTTCCTAATCAAGTTCTTTCTTCTTGACTTGGTCATCCCAACAGATTTGCTCTCCTCAGAGGGATGGTGACCCTTCTTAGAATGCTCTTCTTCACTCTTCTCAAGCCATTCTCCACCATCTCCTTTTCATCCTCTTCAGTCACAGGATCTATGAGGGGAAGCTCATCTTCACAAGTTCCACACCTAGGAGATCTTACAGACAAGATTGTGTGTGGAGGAGCTATCTCACAAGATCCTAGTCCCTGCTTATTTTGATAACGAACTTTTGCATGCAAGGATGAGGATATTATGTTCTTGAAGGTCTCTTCTTCAAGAACAAATTTTTCTGCCTTGGCTTTGCTGATCACAAGCTCAGCCTGGCATTCAGTTAATTTAGTAATGAGGTCTTTGATCTGAGTCCTGTAGTTTGTATGCTCATGTTTAAGAGTTGAAATGGTTTTCTTTAAGTCATCTATCTTTAGTTTATAATCATTTTCAGCTCTTTTAAAATCAGCTTTTAAGATATTTAAGGACTCAAGATCAGATCTCATTTCTAAATTATAGGACCTGTATCTATTGACTTTAGCAATGCATTTAGGAGTACAAAGATGTTCTAATACCTCGGTTTCATCATGGTCTGCCATGAGTGCTTGTTTTGGAGATGCATCTTCTACCTGAAAGCTCCAGTCAAGGCCTCCTTCTTCAACAGCAACTGCAGCTTGCTGCTTTGGCTTCTCATTCTGGGGGGCTTTCTTAGTGTAGTTTGGTCTGGTTTGTGCTTGGCCACCATTTGTCCTTGGTGCCTTACACTCTCTTGCAAAGAGTCCCATCTGGTTACAGTTGTAACACTTTACTTTGCTTTTATCCAGCCTAAACTTTCCACTGGCTGCATTGCTTGGAAACTTTCTCCCTGTCCTCTTGTAGAACTTCTTGGCTCTATGAGTGAGAAGAGCCATTTACTGGACTATCTCCATATACTCTAGATCATCTGGATGGATACAGTCCAAATCTTCAAGGGTGAAGAGAAAGTTGCCTGAGGTTTCATCAGCAGAGACAAAGGCATGAGAAGAACTTGTCTCTTGGAAAGGACTTCCTTGAGTGTAGCTTTCCATTGGAGTCTCAGGGAAGGTGATGAAAGGGCCCTTTTGTGAGTTGTCAGGGAAGCATATAAGATGATGTTGTGGTTCAATGCTTTCCCTTTTAACCACATGGAGGGCTGAACTCAGTTGATTGTTGGAGTTATCAGATGAGTTTTGCATGTTCATCTCCATCTGGTAGCCACTAAGAATACCATACAACTCTGTAAGAGTAAGAGTCTTAAGGTTCTTAGTCCTCTTGATAACAACACAGTAATGTGTCCATTGTCTAGGAAGAGAGGACATAAACTTTCTTACAATGTCCCTGTTCTCAAAAATTATTCCAACATCCATTAGAGTATCCGCAATCTCAACATACCTGAAGTATTGTTGAGTCATGGTTTCACCTACCTTAAAAGTGAAGTTTTCAAACTGCTGATTCAGGAGATCCTTCTTGTTCTCCTTTACTTCAGTAGACCCCTCATACATTAGCTTCAGTGCTTCTCATAGTTGCTTGGCAGTTTTGCACTTCTTGAAGCCTCTATAGATAGAGTTTGGAAGAGCAGTTTGAATGGATGTCATGGCTTTCTGATCAATCTCTATTCTCTTCCTATCTGCTTCTGAGTAATCAGCCATAGCCTTAGGAATCATACCACCACCAGTAGTAGAAGTGGTGCTTGGTATGTAAGGTCCTTCAACCACAGAGTCCCACATCCTGGAGTCTTGAGACTTGATGAAGCCTTCCATTCTTTGACACCAAGTATCAAAGTCTTCAGGAGTGATCAGTGGGAACTTTGTCATAGTTCTAGTTTCCATATAAGCTTTGGTAATAGCTGCCATTGAGTTGTTAAGTATTTTGTGTGTGTGAGGGATCTTAAGATGGTGAGATCTTATATCAAGAGCCTGAAATGCTCTGATACCAAATGCAGGACTGGTGAAGGGTATACACTTACAACACAACAACACAATGAGGAGAATTGCTTAGAACACTTAACAAATCAAATAGGAACTGGTTAATTTGCTAATGAAAGATGCTAAGAACACAAGTAAATATGAGACAGAACATGATGGCAAACAACACAAGCAATTGGTTTTCAAGAATGCTGTATATTGCTTCTCAAGTTCAATTACAAATGTTACAAAGCATGAAGGAAAGTTACAAGTACTTGAGATACATATACTACATCCTACAGCCGGCCATACTTTAAAGGCCAGCTGGATACAATTGACTAGACAACTACAAAATCAAATGTAGAGTCAAAAGGCAGATTTGCCTTTTGACAAGTGACTATGACATGCCATAGCTCACATCCTAATATATTACAAAAAGGATAAAAGTACATAAAGTAGAAAGCATGGACTCAAGACCTCAATGTACAGTTACCAAAAGCATGAACCTTTTCACCAACTCATGTAAGTTGGTGACTTTACAGAGTTGCAGCGGTAAGGTGGTCCAGCTTTATGGTAAAGTACATCAGATAAAAGCATATCTCTAAAATTCTTCGGAAGAAATCTGTCTTCACTCTTTGGCTTCGGAAGACTTTGTCTTTGAAGCTTCGGAAGACTTAACTTTTGGCTTCGGAAGATGTTGGTATTGGCTTCGGAAGATTTTACACTTAGAATATTTCTAGTGCATGGTGTAAACTTCCGAAGCATTTCTACTTCTGTTCTTCAGTGCACATGTAGAAAGACTTTGGATGTTTTGGCTGCATCAGACTTATAGGAATCCTTACACCAACTTTGTTCTTATCTTCCTTCACCTTTAAGCTTTCTCAAATGGCCAACCTCAACCGTAGAAACAACCCTGATTTCTACATTCAACTCCACAAGCAGCACAATCAGGTGGCCCTGTTGGACTTTTAGGAAGATTCTAGTTTCTCAGAGATTTGTCGTTTTCTTGCTCTGTCCAACTACTTCACCTCCCTTACCATTGATCCTCTTCACTATGAGGATCGTCTGCTGGAATTTTGGAAGACCTGTCAAGAGGTCATTATGGATGGGGAGAAGGCACTATCTACCACAGTGCAGGGGAGGACAATCTTCATCACTCCAGCCACCATAAACACACATCTTCAACTGGATGATGTAGAAGGTGAATTGTCCTTTCCCAAAGTTGCTGTCAACCACTCCTTCGAGCAGATGGGCTATGAGGGAGATTTCTCTGTAAAGACCTTCAGGAAAGGGAATGTCTCATCTTAGTGGAAGTACCTACTTCATGTGGTCATCCACAGCTTGTCCAACAAGCATGGAGGATAAGACCAGATTCCTAAAGATCTCTCCTTCATAGTTCATGGGATGGTTCAAGGGGTCAAATTCAGGTACATACAATTGGTGTATACAAATTTACTTGCTAATTTAGACAACTTGGAGTATTACATTTCTCCAGATATGTTCAACACATTCCCAACTGTGAACTTGGCTCACAGTTAAGGGGAACAGGTTTATATTCTTAAATTAGGACTGATGAAGCACGGTATCTTCAAAACCATAAAGAAGCCAGCTGTTGGCTTCTCAGGGGTAGAAACAACCTTTGTCCCAAAAATGTTAGAGCTCATTTCTCAAGGTAACAACCTAGGAACACAAGCTAGTGTTGAACCCACACCTTCTACTTCTTAACCACCAATACAACCACAAATTATCCATACTTACCAAAGAAAATCCATAAACCCCTACTAAAGCTACTAAGCTTGTGCAGGCCCCCATATCATCACCCATGCGGGAAGAAGTGGACACTAGAGCTCCTATTTCTCCTAAAAAGCAAACCAATCCCATCTTACAAAGAATCAGTACTGAGAGTCCTCATGCTTAGCCTGATAAGCTCATTACCCAAACAACCTTAATTCTTCACTTAGAATATCAAAACTCTAGTGAACAACCTTCAAGGGACAGTTACCATCCCTAGCCTCTTGATCTCAATCAACCAATACCCAACCTAGAGTTCTATGATGATGAATACATGGGATTCAATGAGTACCATGAGTCTCTCTTCTCCTCCCCTACTCAAAGAGAGATGAGTACTCTTGCCTCTCCCATGCTTAGCCCACATCATTCACCCATTACTGAGGTGGATCTCCTTGAAACTATTCAGGAGGTCTTTATGGAAGAGGCTCGTACTTCTGCAAATGATTACATCATTAGGACCTCAACCACGCAACTCTGCCCACTAACACCTCACTTGAAGTTGTCAGTGAGCAGGGGAAATCCAACAGCCAAGAACACTATTCTGGTGGTGAGAGAGAAGACTTTGGTCCTATTCTCTCATCCCCCCATGATTATTCTGATGAAGATGAGGGGAACATGAGGCTAAAGGTGCAAAAACTATCAAAACATGCACCTACTTAGTCTCTAAGGTTAGTCACTTGGAATTCAGGTGACTACCTTACAAAACAGGGTCAATGATCAGCAACTTAAGATTTCTTATCTCAAGGAGAAACTAGTTGGAAGACCTTTAGAGAGAGCTTATCCAGGAACACAAGAACATGTGGATGTGATAGACCTAACTCCTAGCTTACTTATGCAAGTGGGTGATGCTACCAAAAAGGGGGAGAAAGTCTCAGCAATCACTGAACATAGGAGTTCTTCACAGGGTATGGACACCACCCTCACTTGCATTTTTCCATACTCAGCAACCTCCTCAAGTTCACATTGATGTGGACTCACTCATTTAGAGTTTATTTGAGGAGGGAGTTTCAAGGGCAATGTCATCCCTACCCCAAGGAGCTTCAAATTACATACTAGGGTGGAGGTATGATGTTGAAAGAAGAGCCCTCATTCTTCATAGACTTCAAGGGAAGCAATAGATCTTAAACTTTCAAACCTTGAACTACTATGAAGGTCTTGATCTTGTCAACATACCACTTGCCAATCCAACTCATCTTAGGCAATCTGAAAGAATGACTGAAAGGATACAAGACATAATTGCTGAAGTGTTCAAAGCAAGGAGACAAATGCGAGCAAGCAATGTCATTGGTCAACTGGATGTTGAGGTGGACCCTAAGATTAGCTTCAAAGGGGAAACCTTGACTGAAAGCCCAGTGATAGAACCTGTGAGCACTGCACAGAATCAACAACTTCAGCATCCCATTCCGTCAGTGAAACACCTACAGGTGAAGGTGTCTCACAACATCTCTCTAGCCAGAGTCTGACTACTATATCAGACAATAAAGGCCAAAGCTCTCTCCACTGTGAGTCACAAAGGTCTGTGGGTGACAAAGGGAAAAGGATATTGACTCCTGAGGAGATTAAAGAGGAGAGAGAGAGAGAGAGGAAGAGGAAGAGGAAGCTAAGGGGAGGAAGTTTTGGTGGGTCCTTAGGATTTATAGAAGCTGCTATCAGGGCTGCTCACAGACCAAACACTCAAAATGATGAGTTGAGAGCAGCCAGGATACACTATTTGGGACCAGGAACTATGATATTGATGAGATCATCTCCCTCCCCTTAGATGAATTGAATGAACTGGTAGACAAGGAAGTGTCTAAAGAGAGAAAGAAGGCTGAGGATGCAAAGTTACTTCTCAAGATTAAGGAAGAAAGAAGGCAGAAAAGGTTGTACAAGCATGTTTTTACCCTCTCCCCAGTTCAAGAAAGTCCAGCAAGAGAGACTGTGGAAACTCAACAACCTCAGGTAGAAAAAGAAGCTAACAGACAATACATGATCAAGTATCTGAGTACCACAGGTCTCTATCAGGCAATTGTAGTTCTTCCTTTGTCATATGAGTATATTGAATTTGAATACCTCAAGCAGCTTGAGCTATAAGTTCATAAAGAACAAAAGGCTGCTAAAAGGAAGAAGAGGGAAGAAGCAGCAAAGTCAAGAGCCATCATCCAAAAGAGTCAAAAGAAGTCTGCTGATTGGAAGAGGATAATGAGCTTCTTGAAGCTATACATATTATCCAGAAGGAGGCTTGGTCCAATGTCTCTATCCACCATGGATGAGCACATTAGGGTGATCAAGCAGAAGATAAAGAGGGGAGAGCTAGTTGACTTATACTCTCCACCAAGTCAAGCTCCTTCGGAAGTGGAGGTTAAGGTTGAACACTTTGAGACAACACAACCTGGACGTCCTGCTGAACCTTAGCAAGCTTTATCTTCTGATCCATAATAGGATCCAACTCCTTCTCCTTCTAAACGTGTGAGGGAAGAGGACCCAACTGAGAAAGACAAAACAGAACAACTTGGTGCTGAAGGCTAGTCTTCTTAGTTAAAGTTTCCAAAGATGAGGAAAAGGATGGTTGTTAGATTTACATAAAAGAAGAAGAAGAAATCAAAGACATCCACCTCCAACCCTCAGGATAAGTCATACCGTCTTGAAGAAATGCATGAAGAGGCTGCTCAACCAACTGCAATAAACGTAGAGCCTCTAGCATCAGGAAGACCCATCTTGTCTTGAACCTTTGCTGCTAATCCAGATAGAAGGTATGTCACAAGAGATCAAGGTGGTCAAGATGTCTACTTATGGTAAGACATGCTTCACTTACCTCTGCATGATCTCTTTGACATGAGAAGATACTTTGAAAGTCTGAATGATCTTTACCAATTAATGAAAAATAGAATGGTCATGATCATGATGAGGACGTCAATATCTGAACACTTATATGTTTTGGTAGCATTAGCCTAAGGGAAGTTTGTAAGGCTTATTGAAAGGTTGATGCATCCAAAACAGACCAAGTCTTTCCTGCATGCATGCACTAAGTGCAAGGTAGAAGTTGCTTTGGAAGTTTTACACCCTGCATCAGAAATATTCTAAAAGTGTAAAATCTTCCGAAGCCAAGACCAATATCTTCCGAAGCCAAAAGTGAAGTCTTTCAAATCAGATAATGCTACAATGGCACAAAGTCGGTTTGACTGTTTTGCAGGTACAAAGAAAGAAAAATTGTCAGATTTGATTGATCGATTCCTAAAGGTGGCAAATAATCTAAAGAAGCATGTTCCAAAACTCAGTAATCATAAACAAATTCAAAAGTTTCTTGACTCTCTTCCATCTGAGTGGAGTCATCAAGTTAAAATGCTAAAGCAAGAAAGACATTTTCTTGACACAAAACTTATGGATATGATCAACAAGCTAAAATCTCTCGAGCTAAATATCAAAAGAGAAGAATTTCAGCAAGCCGTGTTCCCACATCAAACCAAAACGCTTAATACTGATCTTATTTCTTTTGTAACAAGCATACTTGATTATAAAGCCAGGGTGATTGAAAAGATTAAGTTATTGAGAACTGATTTGGATTCAAATGCTAAAATCAAAGAGAAATTGTGAAGATCTGAAAATTGATATGAAAGTAAACCTGAATTTGAGAGAACTGAGGATAAAGAAGCTGAAAAAGATGATAAAGGAAAGAAAGAATCTGAGGATAAAGAGATGTTGAAGGTCAAGGAAGAGGAACAACAAAGAAACACAAGGGTTTGCAACTGTGAGAAGATCTTAGCTACATAAAGAATTATCATGGGTCTTTCGTATGAGACAATTCGGGATATATGTTCTTCTTCTTGCAAAATTCGATTATTCGGGATTTATAAGGCAAATAGATTGTTATTGGAAAATGAAAAAGAATTAAAAAAATTAATCTAGACTTAAAGAAAAATGAAATTGCTTTTTCAAAGAAACTTAATGAAGCATTCGCTAAAAATGATCATTTAAGAAGAAGTATTTTGGAGCGTAACGTTGAAATTAATATTCTGAGAAAGGGTTGTTTTAGCTCAATTTGAAACGACTCAACTTCAAACAAAGCTTGTTAAATGGACTTGTAAGGATTCCTATAAGTCTGATGCAGCCAAAACATCCAAAGTCTCTCTCAAGCATGCATTAAAGAACTGAAGTAGATATGCTTCGGAAAGCCCCTCAGAATGAGAAGCCAAACCAACAAGCTGTTGTTGCTGTTGAAGAAGGAGGCTTTGACTGGAGCTTTCAGGTGGAAGATGCTTCTCCAAACCAAGCACTAATGGCAGATCATGATGAAGCCAAGGTATTGGAACATCTCTGTACTCCTGAATGCATTGCTAAAGTTAATAGATACATGTCCTATAACTTGGAGATGAGATCTGATCTTGAGTCCTTAAACATTTTAAAATCTTATTTTAGAAAGTCTGAAAATGATTATAAACTAAAGATAGAGGACTTAGAGAAAACCATTTCAGTTCTAAAACATGAGCTACAGATTTTAGGACTCAAATCAAAGATCTCATAACCAAGTTGACTGAGTGCCAGGCTGAGCTTGTGATCAGCAAAGCCAGGGTAGAAAAGAGTGTTCTTGAAGAAGAGACCTTCAAGAACATGATATCCTCATCCCTACACAACAAGGTGTGTTATCAAAATAGACAGGGACTGGGATCAAATGAGATAGCTCCTCCACACATAATCTTGTCTGTAAGATCTCCTAGGTGTGGAACTTGTGAAGATGAGCTTCCTCTCATAGATCCTATAAGTGAAGAGGATGAAGAAGAGATAGAGAAGAATTCCTCTGAGAAGAGTGAAGAGGAGGATTCTAAGAAGGGCCAATATCCTTCTGAGGAGAAGAAAATTACTGTGATGACCAAGTCAATGAGAAAGAATTTGATCAGGAAGAGCAAAAGAAAAGCAACAAAGGCTCAAGAGATCAAGGCTACTTTTGACTCTAAGCAGAAACAAGTTTTTATCTCTACAGGGTTGAAGTAGTAAAGACTGAAGACATCAACCAAAACTTTTCAGCTAAGAGTTCTGGTTCTTGTTCAAATCATCTCAGTACCAAGAAGAAGACTGATCTGCTGTGTACCACTGTTGCACAGCCTGGACCATCAAACTCTAAGAATAGTTCCTAGCCCATAAGGACTGTCTCAGCATCTGCAAAGATGAAGGTGGAGAAGGGATGTGACCAAAGACAGTCTTGTTCTCATGAGAAGACTCTTGTGAAGAAGAAAATGGTGTGTGTCATGTGTGAAAGTACCTCTCACATTGCTAAGGATTGTCCATACAATCCTAAAAGTACTGTCCATATGACCAAGACAAAGACTTCAAAGAGTCCCAAAAAGATTCAAGCTTCGGAAGGAAAATATGTTTCCTTCGGAAGCTCCAAATCTAAGAAGAAGGCAAATGGAAAATTACCTTCGGAAGAGAAGTTGGTCTCGGAAGAAAGGAATTCTTCCGAAGCACTGAAGCCTGCTGCAGTGACTGCAGAATCTTCCGAAGGTTCAGTCATCAAAACTTCCGAAGTCCCAAAAGCTTCCGAAGTTTTAAAGGTCAAATCCAAGACTCCAAAGGTGGTGTGGAAGTCTAAGAAAGACCAAGTAACTGAAAATTCTCCATCAACAACAGCTCAAGATCCTCCTAGCACAACCATAGGATCTATTACTGTTGCATTACCTTCTATTATACTTAGTGAGCCCAAGACAAATAAGGATTGGGTTTCCAAATGTCACTAATCATTTTCTTTGTGCAGGAACAGCTCATGACAAACAAAAATGTCTAGATCATTGATAGTGGCTGTTCCAGGCACATGATAGGCAATAGGTCACTACTCCATAACTTTGAGAGGATTGATGGAGGACCAGTTGCTTTTGGAGGAGATGAAGGTGGTTACATTTCCGGAAGGGGCAAGGTCACAAATGGTAAGCTCAGCATTGAAAAGGTAAATATTGTCAAGGAGCTTGGGTACAATCTTCTGAGTGTATCCCAATTTTGTGATCAGAATCATAACATGCTCTTTACTGAGCATGAGTGCATTGTTCTCAAGCCTGGAGTGGTCAATCCTCATGAGCACATCTTGCTTAGAGCCCCCAGAAAAGGGAACATGTACAAGATGGACTTGCAAGAAACATCTCCCTCTGGAGAAGTTTCATGCTTTCTGTCTAAAGCAAATAGTGATGAGTCTTTCCTATGGCATAAAAGAATGTGCCATGTAAACATTAAAAACATGAATAAACTAATTAAACATGATTTGGTAACTGGAATGCCAAAGAAAGAGTTTACAAGTGATGATCATTGTGTTGCATGCCTAAAAGGGAAGCAACATAAGGTATCTCACAAGCCTAAGGAAAGGAACTCTATCACTACTCCCTTACATTTATTACATATGGATCTCTTTGGCCCCACCAGTGTAATGAGTCTAGGAAGGGCCTCTTATTGTTTGGTGATCACGGATGATTTTACAAGATTCACTTGGGTTTTCTTTCTTAGAACTAAGGATGAGACCTCTGAGATTCTGAAGAATTTCATCTTAAAAATTGAGAATCAAAGTGATCACAAGGTCAAAACCATAAGATGTGATCAAGGGACTGATTTCAAGAATCAAACCCTTGATACATTTTGTGATGAAAAGGGTATTACAAGAGAATATAGTGCTCCCAGGACTGCTCAGCAAAATGGTGTTGCTGAGAGGAGAAATAGGACACTAATGAAGCTGCAAGAACTATGTTGTCTGACTCTAAACTGCCCATCACCTTCTGGGCAGAGGCAGTAAACACTGCTTGCTATGTGCAAAACAGAGTTTTAGTAGTCAAGACACATGGTAAGACTCCTTATGAAATTTGGCACAAGAGAAAACCTTTCATTGGTTTTCTCAGGTCATTTGGATGTCCTTGCACCATCTTGAATACCAAAGATCAAATTGCCAAATTTGCTGAGAAATCAGATGATGGACACTTCATTGGATACTCTTCCAAGGCTAAGGCTTATAGAGTGTACAATCTCAGAACTAGAATTATTGAGGAGTCAGCCAATGTGACTTTCAATGAACACACACCTTGTGTGGCTGGTTTTGGTCCTGATTGGCTATTTGATCTTGATTTAGTTACCAACTGTTTTAACAAATCTTGTTAGAATGTTTCAGGATCTGCAGAAAATTTAAATACAGGTGATCTTGATCCAAGATTTGAGCTAAGAAGACCCTCAACTCATACATCTTCAGCTCCAGTTGGAACTACTTCAGCAAATGAGGTTTCTATCAGCACTACAATGACAAACTCAGTTGATACATCTGGGGTGCCTTCAAATTCGAGCTCAAAGGCTCCACAACCAGATAAAGATACCTCAATTGTGGAAGACAACAATGGTGGTGGTGACAGTGATCAAGAATTCCTTGATGCTAATAACCACACCATAGATGACAACATCAATGATGTCACACACTCATTGGATCAAGTCAATCTTGATAAGTGTGGTGATGTGGAGGGTGAAACATCTATGCCAGCTTAAAATTCTCAAATTTAGATCTTTCTCAGCAACTTGCTGTGACCCCTCAGCTTAGGATCCATAAGTCTCACCCCGCCACAAACATCATTGGAGATGTTGTCACAGGGTTAAGAACAAGAGGACAAACCCATGAAGCAAATGTTTGTCTTCACTCTTGTTTCTTATCCCAGATAGAGCCAAAGAAAGTTGATGAGGCTCTAAAGGATGGAAGTTGGGTTGAAGCTATGCAACAAGAGTTGCTTCAATTCAAAAGGCAAAAAGTTGGGTTGAAGCTCATGTTTTCTTTGGATAAAAAATCCTTTTTCAAGATTTTCCTTAGATTCTTGAAAATTTTCTGATCATTCGGAAGATATATTTTTACCTTCAGAAGCAAATCATGTCTTCAAAATAAATAACTGTCTAAGAAATTTTACCTTCGGAAGAGGTTTCAATCTATCTATCGAAGCTTAAATACTTGTCTCAGACACTTATTTGTTTTCAAGGATCATTTTCTTCCAAAGCAAAATTAACTCTCGGAAGCTTTGTTGTTTTATATACAAAGCATTCAAGTTTTTATTTCTCTTCCGAAGCAAAATTTTCAAAACTCTCAGGAAATTCTTCCGAAGTCATTTTAGCTTCGGAAGCTTTTTCATTAAAACTTCCGAAGATAGTTTACCTTCGGAAGCTTTTCGAATTCCAAGAAAACTACTTTTTGAGCAAAAGTAAACTATTTTTTCAGAGGTGGGACCGACATTCGGATTTCAAAGTTTATCCTCTTTCATTAACTTTGGTTCAAATCCTTTTCACATAAATACCCAACGGTTCCCCCTCTCCCTCACTATCTTCTTCAATTCTACTATTCCTCAAACCTAATTCCCAAACCGCCTTTGCTTTTCATCTTTCATCCTTAAGCTTCTAAAATGGCCAACCTTAACCGTAGAAACAACCCAGATTTCTCCATGCAACTTCAAAGGCAACACAACCAGGTTGCTCTGTTAAGCTCTGAGAAAGATGATAGTTTCTCAGAGATTTGCCGTTTCTTAGCTTTATCTAATTACTTCACCTCCCTAACCATTGATCCTACTCTCTATGAGGATCATCTGCTTGAATTTTAGAAGACCTGCCAAGAGGTCATCATGGATGGGGACAGGCACTGTCTGCCATAGTGCAAGGGAGGACAATCTTCATCACTCCGGCCATTATCAACACTCACTTGCAGCTGGATGATGAAGAAGGTGAGTTGTCCTTCCCAAAGGAAGTTATCAATCATTCCTTTGAGCAGATGGGCTATGAGGGAGATTTATCTGTAAAGACCTTCAGGAAAGGGAAGGTCTCATCCCAGTGGAAATACCTACTCCATGTGGTTATCCACAGCTTGTCAAACAAGCATGGAGGGTGGGACCAGATTCCTGAGGATCTCTCCTTCATAGTGCATGGAATGGTTCAAGGGGTCAAGTTCAGCTACTCTCAATTTGTCTATACAAATTTACTTGCTAACTTGGACTCCTTAGCGTATTATATGTTTCCTAGATATGTTCAACACATTCTCAACTGTGAACTGGGCTCACAGTTGAGGGAAACAGATAATATTCTTAAATTGGGACAGATGAAGCCCGGCATCTTTAAAATCATGAAGAAGCCAACTGTATGTTTCTCAGGGGTAGAAACATCCCTTGTCCCCAAAATGTTAAAGCTCATTGCTCAAGGTGACAACCTAGCAACAGAAGCTAGTGTTGAACCCACATCTTCTACCTCTCTACCACCAAAAAGGTCTCAAGTCATCCTCACCTACCAAAGAAAAACCAAACTAACCCCTGCTCAAGCTATTGAGTCTATGCAGGTCCCTATATATTTACCAACACAGAAGGAAGTGGACACTAGAGCTCCACTTCCCCTGAGGAGCAAACCACTCCCATCTCTTTAACAATCAGGGCTGAGGTTCCTCATGCTCACCCTGATGAGCTCACTAGCCCAACTGCCTTAAGCCTTCACTCTGAGTCTCAACACTCAAGTGAACAACCTTCAAGGGACAGCTACCATCCCCAGCCTTTAGATCTAAACCAACCCATTCCCAACCTTTCATTCTATACTGATAAAGACTTAGGTTTCAGTGAGTACCATGAGTCTCTCTACTCTTCCCCTACCCAAAGAGATGAGTACTCCTGAGTCTCCTATGTCTAGCCCACATCAGTCACCTATCACTGAGGTGGATACTTTTAAACCTGTTCAGGATATCCATATGGAAGAGGCTCTCACTTCTGCAAGTGATTACATCATTAAGACCTTAACCATGGCAACTCAGCCCATTGACACTTCAACTGAGGATGTCAATGTGCAGAGGAAATCCAGCAGCCAAGAACCTAAGGCTGGTGGTGAGAGAGAGGACTTTGGTCCAATCATCTCATCCCCCAATGATTCTTCTGATGAAGAAGAGGGGAATCTGAGACTAAAGGTGCAAAAACTGTCAAAAACATGCTCCTTTTTAGTCTCTAAGGTTAGTCACATTGAATCTCAGGTGACTACCCTTCACAATAGGGTCAATGATCAGCAACTTGAGATATCTTATCTCAGGGAAAAACTAGCTAGGAGACCTTTAAGAAGAGCTCAACCAGGAACATAAGAACCTGTGAATGTGGTTGGCCTAACCTCTAGCTCACCTATGCAAGAGGGTGATGCTACCAAAAAGGGGGAGAAAGTCATTACAGACACAGAACCTGGGAGTTCTTCAAAGAGTATGGACATTAGGGACTCACCATCCTCACTTGCAATTGTGCATACTCAGCAACTTCCTAAAGTTCACATTAATGTGGACTCTATAGACTCTATCATCAAGAGTCTCTTTGAGGAAGGTATACCAAGGGCTATGTCATCCCCACCTCAAGGAACTTCAAACTACATTATTGGGTGGAGGTATGATGTTGATAGAAGAGCCCTTATTCTTCACAGAGTTCAAGGGCAACAAGAAGTATTTGATTTTCAAACCTTGAACTACTATGAAGGTTTTGATATGGTCAACATGCCACTTGTCAATCCAAGCAAATCAAGACAAGCTGATAGGTTAGCACTCAGAATTTAAGACAGAATTACTGAAGAGTTCATCCTAAGAAGAAGACAAAGGCAATCAGGTAATGTCACTGGTCAACTGGATGTTGAGGCAGACCCTGAGATTAGCTTCAAAGGGAAAACCATGGCTGAAGGCCCAGTGATAGAGCCTGAGAGCCCTGTCACACCAACAACTGCTTCAGAAATTTATTCCCTTGGTGAAACACCTGCTGGTGAAGGTGTCTCATAACCTCTCTCTGGCCAGAGCATGGATGCTACACCAAGCAATGAAGGCCAACCCATCATGCACCCTGAGTCACAAAGGTCTGTGGGTGACAAAGGGAAAAGGATTTTGACTCCTGATGAGATTGAGGAGGAGGAGAGAGAGAGGAAGAGGAAGCTAAGGGGAGAAAGTTCCTCTAGGTCTTCAGGATTTATGCAAGCTGCAATCAGGGCTGCCCCCAGACCAAACACTCAAGATGATGAGTTGAGGGCAGTAAAAATTACTTACCTGCAGACCAGGAACTATGACATAGATGAGATTATATCCCTCCCCTTAGAGCAATTAAATGAACTGGCTGACATGGAAGTGTTAAGAGATATGAAAGAAAAAGAGGATGCAAGGTTACTTCTCCAATTCAAAGAGAAGAAGAGACAGAAAAGACTATACAAGCATGCTCCTACTCTCTCCCTAGTTCAAGAAAGCCCTGTGCAAGAGACTATGGCATCTACACAAGAACCTCAGGTAGACAAAGAAACAGACAGACAAAACATGATCAACTACCTGAGCGCCACAGGTCTCTATCAGGCATCTGCACTTCTTCCCTTGTCCTTTGAGTACATTGAGTTTAAGTATCTCAAACAGCTTGAACTTCAAGTGCTCAAAGAACAAAAAGGTACAAAGAGAAAGATGAGGGAAGAGGCTGCAAAGTCAAGAGCCATTATCCAAAAGAGTATGAAGAAGTCTGCTGACAGACAAAGGATGATGAGCTTCTTGAAGCTGTATGGATTCTCCGAAAGGAGACTTGGCCCTATGTCTCTATCCACAATGGATGAGCATATCAGGGTAATCAAGCAGAAGATCAAGAGTGGAGAGCATATTGACTTATACTCTCCTCCAAGTCAAATCCCACCTCAAGTGGAGGTTAAGGTTAAACAACATGAGACAACACAACCCAGACCTCCTGCTGAACCTCAGCAAGCTTCATCTTCTGATCCACAGCAGAGTCAAACTCCCTCTCCTTCTGAACATGTGAGGGAGGAAAACCCAACCGAGAAAGACAAGGATGATCAACAAGGTGTTGCAGACCAGTCTTCTCAGTTAAAGTCCTCTAAGAGGAAGAAGAGGATGGCTTCTAAACCAAAGTCTAAGAAGAAGAAGCCTGAATCATCTACCTCTACACCTCAGGCTGAGTCAGATCAACATGAGGAAGTGCATGAAGAGGCAGCCCAACCAACTTCAATTCAAGTGGCTCCTCTTGCAGCTGAGACACCCATCTTATTCTGGACCTTCTCTACTAATCCAGAAAGATGGCATGTGATCAGAGATCAAGGTGTTGAGAATGTCTATACATGGCAAGACATAATCAACTTACCTGTGCATGATCTCTTTGAGATGAGAAGATACTATGAGAGTCTGAATGATCCTGACCATCTAATGAAGAAGGGTATGGTCATCATTGTGCTGAAGACTACAAACATCTAAAGATCTTCTAAATGTTTTGGTAGCATCAGCCTAGAGAAAGTTTGTAAGGATTCCTATAAGTGTGATGCAGCCAAAACATCCAAAGTCTCTCTGCAAGCATGCACTAAAGAACTGAAGTAGAAATGCTTTGGAAGTTTTACACCATGCACTAGAAATATTCTAAGTGTAAAATCTTCCGAAGCCAAGACCAATATCTTCCGAAGCCAAAAGTGAAGTCTTCCGAAGCTTCAAAGACAAAGTCTTCTGAAGCCAAAGAGTGAAGACAGATTTCTTCCGAAGACTTTTAGAGATATGCCTTTATCTGATGTACTTTACCATAAAGTTGGACCACCTTTCCGCTGCAACTCTGTAAAGTCACCAACTTACATGAGTTGCTGAAAGGTCCATGCTTTTGGTAACTGTACATTGAGGTCTTTAGTCCATGCTTTCTACTTTATGTACTTTTATCCTTTTTGTAATATATTAGGATGTGAGCTATGGCATGTCATAGTCACAAGTCAAAAGGCAGATATGCCTTTTGACTCTACAATTGATTTTGTTTGTGTCTAGTCATTTGTATCCAGCTGGCTTTCAAAGTATAGCCGGTTGTAGGTTGTAGTATAAGTATTCCATGTTCTTGTATCTTTCTTTATGCTTTGTAACACTTATAATAGAACTTGAGAAAGCAATATACTGCATCCTTGAAACCCAGTCTCTTGTGTTCTCTTGTTCTGTCTCTTACTTATTCCCTGTATTCTTAGTATCATACTTGTGGTTAATCCAGTTTACCATTTGAATAAGTTTGGTTAATCTCCTCTTTGTCTTGTTGTGTTGTAAGTGACCACCCTTCACCGGTCCTGTAGGACTCTTTCACATATGAAAAAGGATGAGGTTATTGCTAGACAACAAGGGGCACAGGTAAAAAGTGGGATTGGATATCATTCAGACGGAGAAACTGAATTTAACTCAGTTCCACCTCCATATACTCTATGTTACTCTCCATTCCCAAACCTCATCCAACAAATGATTTAATTGAAATGGATACTAACAGTTTGCATGCAGGTTTAGAGGGAGTGAATCTTAAAGAGGTGCGAGATGATTATGGGTCTCCGACTGGTATGGGATACAGTAAATCAGATGCTGACACTCAAGATAATAATTGTTTGGTTTCTCGTATTTGTAAACCTGTACCAGTTGTATCTTCTAACCTCTTTGATAAGTTTAAAGCAGGTGAAATTCCTACCTTTGAGCCTGTCCATAATGTGACGGAAGAGATAAATCCAAAATCACCTAATCATCAAGCAGTATCTATATTAACACACCCAACTCCTGTCAATCAAGATCCTCTAGAAGCATAAGTGACTATAGAAGATTGGTCAAGTTTAGATGACGAATTAAACACAAAGGAAAACGTCTGCTTCTCAAAGATCACGATATCATCTGAATATGTCCAGATTCAAAAGCTTCAAAACTTGAATTAAGATCAATACGGATCTCAGTACCAACTGCAAAACAAATCAGCAAATCCTCTAAAACTCAGCAAAAGCATTCACCATTCTCATCAGTATCCAACAACCTACTCACAAATTTGTCTCCCAATAAGCAGAGCCATCAGTCTCTCCAAATTATGAAACAATAATTTTAAACCAAGCTTCAATCCCACCTGCTACCCACGAGACTGAAAAGAATGAAAAGCCTTTCAAAGTTTGTTTCAGGTGTGGAATAGGATGTCATGTACTAAAGTAGTGCCCCCAAGTTCAAAGACAGACTTCAGATGGTAAAGGGAAAACGAAATGCTTCTCCAAGTGCCAGTCAACAAGGAATATTCCAGATGGTACTGGCAACACAAGTTGTTTTTCTAGCACAAGAGGTAAAAAGCACACATCTATGAATTGTTGTAAGATGAACAATCTATCTACACCTTCACATGTGAAGCCGGTTTCACATGATTCAAAGATGAAAATGACCAAAGTGTCAAAAGCAAAATATTTTACTTTGGAAGTTAAACAGAAAATGATTTCGAAAATTAATTCGTTCAAATCACAAGTCATTAAACCAAAACAAATTTGGAAAATTAAAATAAAGGATAAAGAAAACCCTAATCTTTCAAAGTGTTGTGTGTTTAAGCAGGTTTCTTACATTGATGAAAACGAAACTCCCAGGACTACGATGGCCTGGGTTCCCATTTCTAACTAATTGTTAACGAGTGCAGGAACAATTTTAGAGGACTGTTATGTACTTCGGTTTACTGACAGAGTTTGTTTCTAATTTTGGTTTGAGGCGGAACAAATAGATTCTGGTTACGGGTTTTATCTACGTTTTCGGATTCTTATCTGCTTAACCACAATTCTCACTACATGTTCACTGAAATTTCCTTGGTTTTTCATTTCTCATTGTTTTGAAAGTATAATTTGGAAGACTTTCTTTGATAAATTTTTATTTTCGTTTTGCTTGTTAAAAAAAATATGAAAAAATATAAAAAAATAACTAAAACATAATATATATATATATATATATAAACAACAACAAAATAAAAAATATATAATTAAAGGAGAGGGGGTTCAACAAAATAAAAATTTAGGGGGAGAGTATAATAAATCTAGAAATTTGATTCGAGATGACTGAGATATGATTGTATATTTTTCTAGATATGCTTGTTTTTGTATGACTTGAATTTCGTGAGAAGATGATAGTAGCTGATGTAGATGTTTGTATCACTTAAAAATTGTATCATTATATGATATGCTTGGTAGGCTTAGCTGAAAACGAAGTAACCAGGGATCTTGTGGTCAAATTAAATGTTCAAGAACTCAGTGATAAGGATAATTCCCATGACATTCTCGGCCAGCACAAAGATACATATCCTTGTCAAAAATGGGTTGAGAGTTTCAAAACTCTGTTTTGATTTTCCCAATATTCTTAAAGCACCCTAACCATAGCCTTGAATTGAGCTTTCAAATTTTGCTCTTCAGAAAAAACCTTAGAATTGATAAATTTTTATTTCTTCTTCATGCTAATCTCCTTTACTATGTCAAAGCATTGACCTGGAGTGGTGAAACTTCTCTGTTATACGAAAGTATAGATTTGAAGCCACACCAACACGCTCAGATGATCATCTCCTCTGTTATACATGAGAATAGACTTGGAGCTCACGTCATCTTATCTTCCAAAATCAAAGTCACAATGTCTCAGAATCAAAGAGCATTGTTGAAAGCTCCTCCAATCAAATTATCAGGGATATACATTCATAATGGTCTTCAAATGATCATTGTCTATGTCCATTCTTGGAAATTCAATACTTTATTTCAGTGATCAATATTGATCATTATATAATTCCACATCAAAGGCAAAATTAAGCAGAGTCAATCATATTACTGAATAAACCATCATGTCAGGATAAGTTCTTTGCCGAATGTCTGTGGGGACCAAGTTACTAGAGCTTCTCAATTTAAACCCAAAATATGATAAAGAAAGCCACAGGTCATGTGTTGAAAAGAATTAGGCATGGGTTTAAATTGGACAACCATACCAACAATCATTCTTGAACTGCTTTGGCTATAAAAAATTATGATCAAACTCTGTATCTGTGTGATCTCACTATCTTGTCGATGTTTAAATACATCTCCGTGCTTAAGTATATCTTGAGGATGTGATCTCATGATCGAATCAGTTCTTTGTTACTTTACATAAAAATCAAAAAGCCGAAAAAGTTTTCATTTCTAATTTTTTTATGTCTTCCATATTATGCTATTAAAATGTTATCTTCTTACATTCATATCACGATAAATTTCACAAACACGAACAAGTGTTCGCATGATAATTGCATGGGCATAAATACACGGGTTTATATGTTGTCAGGATCAGCGATCACAAGTTTGATGTATTAGAGAGTAATGCAGCGGAATGAGATCAAGAATTAGTCAAATTATAGCAAGAGTTTGTTATTTGTAAACAAATACGAGAGAATATATTTATGTGATAAGGAATGTTTCAATAATGCCCAATATTATTGCTAAATCATTCACATTTACAATAAGGTTGACACTCCTTATATAGAGTGCAATCACTGCTGTAATCATGGGATGGTGATAACTAGCAGATCTAGTACAAAAATAACTAACACTTAACAAACTACTGAAATGTTCACAACTACTGAGAACATGTCTGAGTGCTAAGTATAAAACATGAAACTACTGAAAAAGAAAACTACTGAAACTACAACGACTGAAGAACAAACTCTTCAGTCGTTATACAAAACTACTGAAAAGATAAAACATAAAACTACTGAAGAGTAAAACGTCACAACTACTGAAGAAGTCCTCTTCAGCTGTTATGACAACATCTGATATTTGGTCTTCAGCACTTGTGTCTTCAGACTTTGTCTTCAGTACTTGTCTTCAGACTTTGTCTTCAGCACTTGTGTCTTCAGACTTTGTCTTCAGGTGTTGTCTTCAGCTGTTGTGGACTTCAGTAGTTGTTGTGACGTCTGTGGGACTTAAAGGTTTTTCTGATCTGGCTCATTGGTTCTTTTGGTCCAACAAACTCCCCCTGAACCAATGCAGCCAAAACCTTTAACTTTATTGAGGTCCCACTTATTGTTGGCAAAATAGTTGGTCTTTTTCCTTCTTGATCAGTTGAGAAGATGACCCATATAAGCGCTGGCCTGGAAATAAGTCTCTGATGATTTGGTTGGCAAGGTATGGATGGGAGCTCTGTATTGGGGAATTGGACACTGAGCTGTTCCCCCATCCATGACTCACTTCCCATGTATAAGCTTGTAGGATTCTCTGGTGTATGCTCTGAGAAACATGATTTGTTCTTCCATGGTAAGATTCTCTGGTTCACCATCAAACAATCCTTCACGCCCATACAGCTCTGAGATGTACTTGGCCTGTTTGCCATTTTTGAGCTCAACTGTTGTAATCTGTCTGTATGCAAACTCATCTGGGTGAGTACCTTCAAGTAACAGACTGAGCTCATTTTGTTTGAAGTTCTCAAGTTTCTTGTAGACTAACCCCTTCTTAATTACTCTATTTTCTAACATCTTTTGGGGAGGCTGTTTAGTCTCATAAGCCTTCTTGAAGTCTTCTACAATTTCCCAGGGTGATACTACAAGGACCACTGTGATCTCTTCATCTACGATCCTTTTTATCTGGCCCTTGTATCTCGCAGGAATGTCTTTCTTCACAATTCTGTGAGCCACCCTAGGATCAGGCCATATCCTCACCTTTTCCTTTTGATATTGAAATGTGTTGGCAAGGGTGTACAGTCTCAGAGCTTCTTTCTTCATACTTATTATAGATGAAGAAGCAGCTAAGTTTTGTCTATGCTTTTCAGCATTTCCTCTTCTTCTATCTTTACTCTCACAGTCTCCATCTGTGAGGTGGGAGTGATGGGCATAGATTTGGCTTTAGGCAAAGTTAGGACTCCGGAAAGAGGCAACCTATCTTCTTCCTCATCATCCTCTTCTTCTTCTTCTTCTAGCCTCAACATCCTTCTCTTCTTCTTCTTGGATGCATCATCGGCTGTTTGTTTTTAGGGTAAAGGAGTTGGTTTAATGGGTTGTGGTAATGGTGATTTTGAAGTGGTAGGTTTTGCAGGTTGTTCTAGCATTCTTGTAGTGAGTGAGGCTTTGGAGTGTTTTGCTAGTTCATTTCTGTTCCCAGCACCTGCTTCATTTAGTGCTTCAATCACTAATCCCTTAGTGTATGCTTCAGACGTACAGATCTTGGTGGTTATTGCCAAGATATTGTCCCTGGTCCATGACTTAATCTCTATCAATGATCTTCCAAGATACTTTGCAATGAATCTGATCATGATCTCCAGTCTTTCTCTTTCTAACACATCATAACTTGCCCATCTTGAGTTAATTTCTTCAACTTCAAGTCTTCTAATCTCTGAGTCAAGCTGTGCAGTATCGAACCCTTGTCTATATAGTTGATCAATAATGGAGTCCATAGACTTACTATGTGTAGCATCCGCCATTTTGATCAGCTCATCAAGTTTGAGTTCTTTTTGGGGTTCTTTTTCTTTTCTTTCAATCTTCCTCTTCTTATATGTGATATGAAAGTCTTTGTGACTTTCACTCACTTGATCAGTGTCAGCTCCCTTCACATGCTCTTCTTCCTTCTCAGTCTCCTTCACAACCTCCTCTTCCTTCTCAATCTCCTGTTCTTTCAACTGACTCTCCCCCTTTTTGGTTGCATTGGTTGCAAGGGTTTGAGTAGTAGAAAGCCTTGTGCTCACAATCTCCTCCACCAGGGGCTGTATGATTGAGGGAAGCCTCTCATCCAAGGTTTTGATCATAATGTCTGTGATCATTGGGGTGATGAGAGGTAGGGATTTCTGGAAGATAGCAGCTGTTTGCTCAGAGGGGTTCTGTCCCTGAGAAGCAGTGCCAGAGGTAGAGGCTGGTGGATTGTATGTTTTGATTGGCTGAGTGTTTAGGAGACCTTCAGGTGAAGGTGCCATCTGTGGGTGTATGGTGGTGTCAGATGGACTTGCTTCTTGAGAGAATTGGTCAAGTAGTCTTTGTAGTCTACTGACTTCTTCCTCAAGAATTGTGTTCTGGGCTAGAACATCATAAAAGAAGCCCAGGTCATCATCAGCAGATGCTGAATCACCTGACCTCCTGCTAGTAGCAAGATGGACATGCCCTGGGTGTAGACCAGTTGTAGCATGTGCCCCTTTTTCTTGGAACTGGGGACTTCCAGCCTCAGGACGATGTCCTTCATCAGCTGTTGCCTCTGATGAGGTCTTAGCCATGTTACCAGCCTCAGTCTGATCATGTGCTGATGCAGAAGAGGTGGCAGCCTCACCAGATATTCTGATCTCCTTATCTACACTAGGAGACAGAACATTTAAACCCCTGTGCTGTGGGTTGTCAGAAGCATGTTGATCCTCTTCCCCTATATCAGTGGTTTTCCCTTTTGGTGGTTGTTGGGGAGGAGGAGAGGCATGCAGCTGAGTCAGCACGTTTGCAATTATAAGTGTTGGACTTTGGGGGCATTTTCAAGAGATAGGGTAAAATCAGTATGCACCTGGGGAGAATGGTGCGTTTCAATGGCAATCTCCTCAAATGAGGAAGATTCCAGATTTGTGGGTACCCCTTCTTTGGTTGCTTCAGGCTTCTTTTGAGAGGAATCCCTGAGCGGCTGTGGCTGGTTGAGTCTCTGATACTACTGGGGGGTTTACACCGGCAAGTATATCCTGTCTTGGTGGTACAGGAGCATCTTCAGGGGACTCATCTTCCTGAATAGCTGTTTTGATTCGTTTTGTTTTTGGTTTGGTGGGGACTTTGGATTTTGTGGTGGTGGCTGTGGGTTCCAGCTGCGTGGGTTTGCGCAGCTTGGCAGCCATTTTGAGTGATTGGTCAAAGTTGTGCCGGGTGTATACTTCAGGCAATACAGCCATAGCAGGGACTCCCAGGCCAACAAGTCCCTCAGCTTGAAGCTGGTTTTCAATTATGGCCATTATGAACCGAGGATATAATATCCAACGGTTACAAAGTTGTTTTTGGGCCATATCCTTGAGCTCTAAGAATAGTATTTCAGAAAAATTTAAAGGTTGTTGCTCAAGGATGGAGTACAATACCTGTTGCCACCTTGTGGACATTTGATCCCATGATGAAGTCTTGGGGGCCAGGCAGACATTGACCATATGAAAGATGACCCGTTCAGCATCCTGGAAATGTTTCTTCAATATGGTAGAGGCACTCAGGTTACCTTCGTATCCATGGTGGGCAAATGATAGATCTGTGGTGCCCTTTGGATAACTAGTCGGGAAAGTGGCATCATCCAGATTGAGGGTTTGGCGAAGAATCTCTGGAGTGATGACCACCTTTTGACTATTGACAGACGCTTGAAGAGACTCTGTGTCATTCTCCTCAGAGACCAGAGTGACGGTTGTCCAGAATTGGCCAAGAGATTCGGCATATATGGTGGGGTTTAACAGAAAAGCTGTTTGGTAAGGTGACTGGACCATTAAATCAATGGCGTTGTGAAACTTGGTCCAGTATGGCGATTTGGTAAGGTGAGCGACACAGTTGTGTCGTGGTTTTAATTGCATGGTCGCCATGGATGAAGAGAGGTTACAGAGTTTTTGAACGTTAGGTTTGAGAGGAGAGGTGAGAAAAACTCTGGTGGGATAAGGTATTTATAGGGTAGGGTTATGAAACGTCTGAAGGTTTTGGTGTTAGTCATCATTCGTTGAAACTACTGATGACGTGGCATTAACTTTCAGAGGTTTGAAGAGACTGACCGTATTGGTGTGATCATCAGTGTTTATAAAACAACTGAAGACTTGGTTTTAACCGTCAGACGTTGAAACAACTGAAGTCTTGAGTTAGTCTTCAGTAGTTATAAAACTACTGAAGACAACTTTGACTTCAATTGGTGAAACAACTGAGGACATGGTGTTTGTCATCAGTAGTTGTGAAACTACTGACGACAGTGGTTTTGTCATCAGTTGTTGTAAACAGCTGAAAACTTGGTGTTAGTCTTCAGCAGTTGTAAACTACTGAAGACATAGGTTTGGCTTCAGTTGTTTAGAAACAGCAGTTGTAGAAACAACTGAAGAGAAATTACTCATCAGCTGTTTTCGTCAATTCATAGCTTTTCAGCTGTTTCTGTCTGAGCTCCACACTTACTCATCAGACTTAAATCTGAGTTTCAGAGGTTTCATTGGTCATCAGTACTTATCTGCATTTCTGACATCAGTAGTTGTAGCTACATCAGCTGATGTGATTTCATCAGCTGTTGTAACTACATCAGCTGTTTTAACAAATAAAGTACTTCAGTACTTGTGAGGCATGTTGCCTTCAGTAGTTATAAAAACTATTGAGGGTAAAGGAACTCATCAGCATTTGTTGTGGATTGTGCTGCTGGAGCTACAGGAACATCAGGTCTAGCTGAATCAGGCAGTTGATCCCTAAATTTGAAGAGGTGAGTACTACTATCATCATCATCAGCACCAGCAGTACCACCAGGTGGTGAACTGTTGACAGGAGCAACAGCAGGAGTTTGATGAGGAACATATTGCAGTATGTCCAAATCAAATATCTCCACAGGGTTTTGTGGAATCTTGTCCTTTGGAGATTCATTAAACTTAACATGTAGAGTCTCTTCAACCATCTTTGTTCTACAGTTGAAGACTCTGTATGCTTTGCAAGTTGATGAATAACCAACAAAGTACCCTGCATCCACCTTAGAATCAAATTTTTGGAGTTGATCCCGTGTGTTGAGAATGAAACAAGGACATCCAAAAGCTCTAAAGAATGAAATTAGAGGGGCCAAATGATGAAGAACTTCATATGGAGTTTTCATCAACCTCTTATTTACTAGAGCTCTATTTTGTACATAGCAAGCTGTATTAATAGCTTCAGCCCAAAAACTCATTGGCAATCCAGAGTCAGCCAACATGGACCTTGCAGCTTCAATAAGGGTCCTGTTCTTTCTCTCCACTACTCCATTTTGTTCAGGAGTTCTTGGAATGCTAAAATGCCTCTTGATTCCCTTTGAGAGGTAGAACTCATCAAGTGTATTGTTTCTAAATTCTGTTCCATTATCACTTCTAATACACTTGACTGAGAGGGAATACTGCTTCTCAACATACAACACAAAGTTGATAATCTTCTGAGCTGCTTCATCCTTTGAATGCAAGAAGAAAGTCCATACAAATCTGGAGTAATCATCCACAATTACCAGACAATATTTCTTCTTAGCCATACTCATCACTCTCACAGGACCAAAGTGATCCATGTGAAGAAGCTGTAAGCAAGCTGTGGACTTAGGTTCTTCTATGGAGGGAAATGAGACTTTGTGCTGTTTTCCTTTTAAACAAGCAGTGCAGTCATCTTCACATTTGAACTCCTTCATAGGCAATCCCCTTACTAAACCATGGTTTATCAGCTGATTTATGTTTTTGAGATTAACATGACCCAGCCTTCTATGCCATAGTGTAGATTCTTGAGGGGAAGCCTTGGAAAATAGGCAAGGATGGCCTTTGAGATCTATTTTCTTAGAAAGATCTAAGGCATACACTCTTCCTGTCCTGTTGGCCTTAAGGAGAGTGTGTTTATCCAACACCTTATCAATCAAACTTAGAACTTTGGATGACAGAATCCGGCAGTTCTGACTTGTGAAAAGAGCAACATGGCCTTTGTCACACATTTGACTGACACTCAAGAGGTTGTACTTGAGATTTTCCACATGGTTAACATCATCAAACTTTATTTCCCCATTGGAAACAAAACCTTTGCCGATGATGTAACCCTTTGCATCATTGCCAAAAGATATAAATCCCTTCCTTCCTTGAGAGTAGTCATTAAGAAGTGATCTGTTTCCTGTCATATGCATGGATCCTCCACTGTCTACATACCAGATGCCTCTGTGGCATGTTGAAGAACCCTGCAGAACAAAGCAAATTAGTTAGATTTTGAGACTCAAACCTTTTTGGTTTTGGGCCTATTCACATCAACAGATGGTGGACTAACAGGTTTGTTGGAAATAACAGCCTGAGAGGAAGAAGATGGTGAAGAAGAGGAATCCTTTGGCTTGGACCTCCTTTTCTGTGGATTCAACATAGGAACATCTAATTGGTTGACTCTTCCCAATAGATGTTGAACCATCATAACCAGCTGTGTCTGATTTTGTGATAAAGCTTTCAGCTCTTCAGACACATTAGCACTGGAGTTTGTTAAGTTCTTATGTTGCACCTTCTTCTTTTGAGCAATCTCAGCTGTTACCTGTTTAACCCCTTCCTTTTTGGATTTCTTTTTGGACTTGAGGGTTACAGGTTTTGATGTTGCTGGTACAAATGTGGCTTTAAACTCATTTTTCATTTTAACCATTTTCTCTTTAATTCCCTCTTTATGTTTGAGTTCGGATCCTCTTTTGTACCAACAATCATTTGTAAGATGATTAAACAAACCACATACTTCACATGGTTTCTTTTTCATCTTATGTTGATCATCAACTAAAGAGGATGAAACTACCGAAGACTTGCTCTTCAGTACTTTGGAAGCATTATTTGCTTTCTTGGCTTCCTCTTTAGTAGTCTTCAAACTCTTTCTACTGACAGTTTTCTTCTTTTCAGTGCTGACAGTAGTTGGAGTTTGAACTTCAGGTGTTAGTTCTTGCTCTCCAGTCCTTTCAGGACTTTCAGAAATAACTCCCGAGTTGACCAACTCTTTGATCATGTGAGTGTCAGCAATTGAACCATCAACTTCAGCTGATAGGTTCTGAGAGGGCTTAGTGCTGACTTCTACTTTTGATGATGCTTTATCAAAAAGTGAATCACATGATGAGGTGGATTGGTTATTGCTTTCTCCATCAGATTTCACTTCTACTTTTGGAGCAAAATCTGTAGGAGGAGCTGTGTGATTATAACCAATTCCAAACTTCACATTGGAAGCTGATTGCTTACTGAGAAGCATCTCAAAACCTTTGCATGATTGTACCCATCGATCACACTCTACTTGGGTGACTGCAAGGGTTTCTTTAAGACTTCTCTGGTCTTCAAGAATAACCTCTAGCTTAGCCTTTTCATCATTTAATTGGCATTTAAGCTTATAAATCTCATCATTTTTACTATTAAGAGCAGACTCATACTCAGCTTGTCTTTTGGAAATTGTTTTCTCAAACTCAAGTTTTTGATTTATTAATGCTACATTTGCCTCTCTAATAGAGACAAAGGCAGCAATGCATGATTCAGAACATAACTTGGCTTTAGCCTCTGAAGATACCTGAGTTACCTGTGAAGATGATGCAGTTGAGCAGGAACCCTTAGTTGACTCCAGAGCCATAAGTGCCAGATTCCCAAAAGGACTATCACCACCATGTTGAGCAGCACTTGTGAACAGTTGTTCATGACCAGACATGTCATCTGGCAAGTTGCTCCAGTCAACAACTTCAGGGGTGAAGAAACTATGTTGTTGAGGTTGAGGGGGTTGATGAGATGGTTGAGGTTCTGGAAGTGCATGAGGTTGTGCTACCATAGGAGCTTGAACTTGACTGGTTTGTGGCATGTAATAACACGGGTAAGGGTAAGGCATTTGACCCTGAGGAACAAAATATGCAGGAGATTGTAGTTGAGACTGATGACTAGAATTGACAGGATGTTGCCCTTTGTTTTGTTGACTATTGCTAGGAAAAGTCACAAAAGGTGCAGAGGAATTAGATCCAGAAGATCTACATTCTCTAGCAAAGTGTCCAAGCCTTTGGCATTTGTGACACCTCAACTTACTCTTGTCAAAACCAACTTTGGTTTTGCCAGAGAGTCCTGGGAACTTTCTTCCAGTTCTTTTGTAGAACTTCTGAGATCTGATATTTATCAAGGCCATTTGGCTCAAAATATCCATCTCTTCTAAGTCATCATCAGCAATCCCCTTGAGATCATCCATGATGAAGCATAGATTGTCATTATTACACCCAGTAAATTGACTATCAACATTTACAAATGCTGAATCAGAAATGTTTGAAGAGAAATCAATATGCTCATCATACTGGCATTCAGATGAAGCATATTCTGACTCATGACTAACCAGAGCAGTGTTGCCTGGTACAAAGTCTTCAGTGAGCTTACCAGATGAAGACAGTTTTCTCTTTTGTTCTATCTCTCTCTCAAATGTGAGCAATTTCCCATGAAGTTGGGTGAGAGATAGTTTGTCCAAATTTGCACTGGAGCGTAGGACAATAGTATATGTATCCCATCTCTCAGGCAGTGATCTGAGAAATTTGTTATTCATCTGGATATTAGTATACTCATGTTTGACCATTTTTAATTCAGAGATCAAACAAGAGAACCGCTCAAACTGTTGAGTCAGTGTCTCACCCTTCCTATGAGAGAATGTCTCATATTGTTGGGCAAGGATCTCTCTATTATTTTCCAAGACCTCATCTGTTCCTCAAAATTGTTCTTTCAAGGCATTCCAGAGGTCATGGGCAGATTCATAATGCATTAGCCCAGAATAGATTTCATTGGGTAGTGCCATGGCCAGAATTCCATGGGCTTTTGCATCAATCTCAAACAATTTCTTATCCTCATCTGAGTATTGATCCTTCCTCTTCGGAACCATTTGATTGGTTTCCGGGTTATTCACCATAGGCTTGTGTGGACCATGTACCACTGATGTCCAACAACCTGAGCTGTTAACAGACAGGTGATGGAGCATACGTCGTTGCAATATGTTATACTCATTCCTAACCAGCATTGGAGGCTTGGTTGAGGAACCAGTATTGTGAGGATCATTTGAAGGAGTAGTCATTTTTGTTCCAAAAACAATTTTATCCAAGCTTTTAAAAGATTTTAGACAGACCACAACACACTCAATGAAAACCAAGAATAAGTCTCAGGATGAATAATTAAAAACACAGAAAAATCAATCTCTATAACCGTTTCTTGCAAAAAAAAATGCTAATTCAGTCAATCTTGGATCTTGAAGAGCAGTTTCAATGATCAATTATTAGATCGATCTGTTGGTCCATATGATCGATGAACAGTACAATTGATTGAATAGTTTGATCAATATCACTTATATAAGCACAATAACAAACAATTAAGAGAAGAATAAGAAGAATCAAGACATATTTGAAATGCAAATGAACTAACTCACTCAATATCAATAAGCACAATGTATTTCAATGAAGTAACTGCTTGAGAATGATAGTTTGCAACAGAATTCCACGTTTTGGGTTTTGCAAACTTATCATGCAAAATGAAATAACAAAACTATATATAGCAGTCATAGTTTCGCTGACAGTTTCGCTACAAGCGAAACAGTCATGCCGAAACTATAGTTTCGCCCGGCAGAACATAAGTTCGCCGGGTGAACCAAAACAGCAAACTGTGAGCGAAACTATAGATTCGCTCACAGTTTCGCTGGACTGCCAAAACTACTAATAACTATCAAAATACAACTTGAAACTAACACAAGTCCTATTACATTGAAAAGTAAACATCTATACTAAAGTGAGTCCAACCTATCATGATCTTCAATACTCCCCCTAGGTTGGACCTCACTGTCTTCACTGCTCTTCGTTCGGCTCTTCAGCTCCCGTTTCCTCAGCTGCTGTAGATCTGTCTTCAACTCCTCCTGCAGCAATGTCTTGAGAAGCTTCAGCCACGGATTCTCCAAGATTAGTTCCTGCCTCATCAGCTTCATGTGAATGACCACTAGCTCCAGCAAACTGTCTAGTTAAGTCTTGAACATCCATAGCCAAGTCATCTTGTGCTTTCACCTTTTCAGCCAAACTTTTTACCTCTGCCCGAACTCCCCTTATTTTGTTCGCCACATTCATAAACAAGCTCGCCTCCTTCCTTGTTTCCTCACCTGCCCCCGCCTTTATATGATTTTCACAGAGAATCAAAAGATCTTCATCACAAAAGCTGAATAACTCCATTGGGTCAAACACCCTAAATTCTCTTCCTTGTTTGACTCTAATCACAGCTTCCCCGGTGTTATTATCATAGAACCACTTCTCAAAGTCCTGTAAACGAGGAGGAAGAGGATCAGCCAGTCTTACTCTGTTCACAGTCTTAGGCGGTTTAACTCTCAGCACAATTCTCCCTTTCCCTGTCTCCCAGTCTTTGTCTTTCTTGGATCTCTTTCGTTCAGCCTTCATAAAACCAAATGATTCAAAATTATCATTTAGACCATTTTTAATCTCCTTCTCCAGAAATTCTGCCCTTTCACTTAAATTAGCATTAATCAAAGGCAATGTAGCTAATCGTCTCAGATCCCACTTAGGTAAGGTCTTAAACGCCTTCCTCTTGAGCATGTAACTGATATTGCCTCCTCGTCTTTTAATCAAGAACATCTTTAAGAAAGGATTATAACACCAGCTGATTATTTTCTTGTCTGCTTCCTTTCTGTTCAAACCCTCCAAATTTTGAAACAGAGGGGTGAGTTCTTCAGCCTCCTTCTCTTTTATCAACCAATCACTCTTATCCATTTCAAACACATCATTCTCATCCTCTCCCTTCTTAGCCACATACACTAGAGGTCTTTCATCTACTTCATAGAATTCCGGCTCAGAATCATAATCAATCAACTGCTCATCCTCCTCTTCTTCTTCATCAATCAAACTTTTACCTTTATCTGATGTCTCCTCATGAGTAGCTTTAACAAACACTTCTTCTCCCAAAATATCTTTATCAAAGTCAAACTGTAGATTAACAAACTCAGCCTCAACAATCTCATCTTCATCATTTCTACCAGCCTCTTCATCCTCTTCTCTTGGAATCTCTTGTTCTCTTGTTTCAGTGTCAGCTGCTCCAGAGGTGCCCTCTCCTACCTTTGATGAGGTACCAACATTCAAGAATGGGTACTTAGATAAATCAGTCATATCATCTAACTCAGATTGAGTTAGTTGACTGGGTAGGCCAGCAGCAGCCTTCATCTGTGAGATCTCTTCAAATAACTTCTTAATCAAGCTGTTCTGATCAATCAACATCTTCTTCATTCCATCCATGATCTCATCTTTCTGTTGTTCCCGAATCTCTTGATTCATCAGTTTGGTCTTTATCATACTTAACTCATTAGCCAATGAAGTATTTAGACCACGAATCATATCCTCATCAAGACCAGCACTTGCTTCTTTCCCAGCTGTGAAACCTTCATGTCTATGTTTTGATCTCCGTTCAGGTTCTACAAAGTCAGTCCTCTTTTTAGACCTTCGTTCCTTCTCCACCCTTATCTCTTCAGCTTGTGTATCTATATCTTCTTCAAAATCATAATCTTTCTCCTTTGCATATCTCTTTCGTTTCTTAGCTGCATCAGCTTGTTTCACCCATGTTTCCTCAGCTCTTTTATTTTCAGACTCATCCACTCGTCTGATATAATTCCATCGCTCTGGTGGATACATGTTCTCCCAGAGATGGGTTATTTTACCGCTGAAATCATGGCGTATAGCACAACAATCTGCAAATATCCGAGGGTTCATCTGAACCAATCTCTTAACTTCACCGTGTTTAGGAACATCAGGAATCAAATCATCAATCATCATCTGAATAAAACGAGGATATAACAACCATTTATCCTTTTTCACTGCCATCACGTTTTCTGCCATACAAGTGAAGATCAATCTAGCAATGTTTGCCTTCTCTCCTTTGCAACATATCACCATTGCTTTGGCCCAGTCAAGATTAAGTCCATCTGATCCACCCTTACGGTGATCTAAGCACATAATAAACACGTGAGCTATATATCTCCATTCTTTAGATAAAAATGACTTTTTAATCTCTTTCCTCGACCCAAAAACTGGTCCCTCATATCCCATTTGCCGGAAAGATTGGAATACTTCAGATTCTGTCATTGTTGATACATGTATGTCCCTAGATCAGGATTTGTAATGTAATGAACTTGTCTGTCTGTTTTTGATGTAATTGTAATGGATTAATGAAATGATATGAATTGATTGTTACTTGTAATGTTTAATATTTCATTAATGAGTTGTGATTGAATTAATTGGGTTTATGAATGTTTGAATGAGTACACATTAAGTTATATTAAATAGAACATTCAAACTTAACTTAATGAAGTTCTCATGCGAATGGCCCATGCGAATGGACCACACGCATGAATAACTTCATACGATTGACTCAATCGCACGACTGAACCAGGAGACTGGATCAGTCGTATGATTGACACATAAGATTGACTCAATCGCACGACTGAACACTCAGTCGTGCGGATGAATCAACCGCATGGTTCAATCGCACGACTGAACCATACTTATGGCCCAGTCGCACGATTGACCAATACTAACCTATAAATAGACCCAATTCGTGGGAAAACGTAAGCATTCATCCCATTACGACTCCAGACGTACCCTAGCCGTCCAGAAGCCTCCCAAATCGTTCTCCAAGTTCATAGAACACATCAGATCGGTTCCCAATCGATTTCTGACGTTGAAATCAATTCTTGATTGATTCATCGTGTGTTCTCACTGATTGGATCGCCAATCAAATAGGATTCCGCACTATTTGAGTTGGTTTAACACGCAATCACTCGGTATTTCGTTCAAATACCAGGTCCTAACAAGTGGTATCAGAGCTTTGGCTCTTGATTTCGTGTTGATTCAATCAAGATTGCATAAAAGTTTGTGTTTTTGCACGAAAAACGCAATCTTTTGCATCAAAAGTGATCTTGGACGTTCCCTGCTCATTGAAGTTCAGTTTCTACGAACCTAGACGATTTGGACTTGCAAAATTTCGAATTTTTACGGCTGAAACCCGTCAAACCTAGAAATTTTCGCAAAACAGCAGCTTCAGTCGCACGAGTGGCTCATTCGCACGACTAGACTCATTCGCAGTGTTCATTCGCACGACTGGACCTAGTCGCACCCTCATTCGCACGACTGAACCCTTTCATTCGCATAGCTCACACGAACCAGATTCATTCGCACGACTGAACCAATCGCCCTGTTCAGTCGCACGGTTGGACCAATCGCAGAGTTCATACGCACGAGAGGACCATTCGCATTCTTCAGTCGCACCAGTTAAAGTTGAATTGATTAGACTCTAAGTTTAGTAACCATGGAAGATCAGATGTCAGCCTTTACTGCGGGAAAGGACTCAAGAATACAGAACCTGCTGCTGCTTGAGAGTGAGGTGGGTATTCACAATAAACCACCAAAGCTCTTGACTTTAGATGAGTTTCCTCGTTGGAAGCAACGTTTTGAGATCTACCTCAATGGAGTAGATCCTAATCTGTGGGAAGCTATCGAAGTAGGGTATAGTACACCGGTGGGAGCAGATGGAGTGAAACTAACGTTGAGTGGGATGACTGATGCTCAGAAAGTTAAATATAATGCTGAGAAAAGAGTTTATGCTATGATAACTCAGTCGATCCCCAAAGATATATTCCACCAGTACTCAGAGAACAAGCAGTCCAAGAAACTGTGGGATGAGTTAGAGAAAAGGTATGATGGGAATGCATCGTTAAAGGCAATCAAAGCAAAGGAGTTAAAGAAAGAATTCGATAACTTCTCATCAATTGGTAACGAGGGGTTAGATGAAGTCATAGACAGATTCTACCATTTGATGAGCGAGTTGCATACACATGGAGTGGAGACAACTATGGAAGAAAAGGTAAGCAACTTCGCTGATGGATTGCCTGACAAGTGGGCCTCATTCGTGTCTAATCTTAGACAGAATGGAATTCTTATAAAGCTGGACATAAATGACTTTATTCTTAGACTACGTGAAGAAGCACTAAGGATGAAGTATAGAGCACAGAAGTCATCATATACACAAAACCCAGCTTTATACAATGCCACGCCCCAATCAAAGACTTCTGGAGCACCTCTCCAGACAGCATTTGTGTCTAGCTCGTCAGGTCCTTCACATGCTTCTACTTCTGGATCAGACACGTCAGGGTCATCATGTACCCATTATATAGGATCAGAAGCAAGTGCTACAAAATTGAAGACCGAGAATCTCGGAAATGTGACTGTAGAAGTAGCACGAGAGCATATGGATCTTCTAGCTGCAGTAGTTCATTCATATGATGGACTTGTGGCTGGGAAGATTGGAAACTGCCATTTGGCGGATGAAGACTACGAGCAGGTAGATGAAATGGAGCTGGAAAGGATGGATATAATGTGGGCCTTAGCTAGCGCTGTCCGAAGGGCGAAAAAGTTTGTTAAGAAGACTGGACAGAACTTGATAGCTACTAAGGATACCACATTTGGTTTTGACAAGAGCAAGGTGACTTGCTTCAACTGTGGAGAGAAAGGGCACTTCAAGAGGGAATGTGTCAAACCAAAGAAGACGGGTAATGGGAACCCGTTCTCATCCTTTACTCACCAAGACAAGCAAGCCTCTAGTTCTACTTCATCAAACAAGGACCCAAAAGCCTTGACTGCTCATGATGATGAAGGACAGGACTGGAGTTTTAGATTTGTCAACCCAGAATCAAACATTGCCAATGTTGAAGATCTTGATGATGATTCTGCTAGTGAAGGTGATATAGCAGTTGATATAGCAATGTCACACAGTGAAGAAACAACTGCAGCTGAAGTCAGTTACACACCAAAGGAGGAACTTCCAAGTCAGATTCAGAAAAGTCAGAATCACCAGAACCAGAGACGTCTGATGCTGCGTTGATGGCTAACTCCTCTGAAACAACACAGGTAAGTACAACTGACCAATTGTTTAATAATCATGCTTGTTCTAACTGTGATAAATTTAGGAATAGCATTGATGAAAAATTTGCTAGGTTATTAGATCACAATGATAACTTAGTAAAGGACTTACAACTATGCACTGAGGCCAATAGAGTTCTAAAACAAAATGAGCATAGTTATAAAGAAAAGATAGACCTATTGACTAAGCAACTTAGGGAAACAGAAGTAGTTGCCTTTAATCAATCAAATGACATTAGGTACTATCTAAACTCCCTAGAGGACACTAAGAAACAAAAGGCAGTTCTAGAAGTAGAAGTTAATTCCTTAAAACAGAAACTGCATAGTTGGACTAGTTCTTCACACATAGTTCAACACTTAGTGAGAGAAAGAAATAATGGGGAGGGATTAGGATACAAAGTGGTTCCACCACCACCTGAGACCTTGATGAACACCAAGTCGAGACCAGTAAACAACAACCCAATCAAGGATCATGTGGTGACCACTCCTCTTGTTACTGATCCAGACACATCATGTTCATCTACTGAATCTGGACAGAAACAAAAGGAGGCCACTTCAAAGGCAAAGGGTAAATTGCCTTGTGTTAATCTGGAAACTGAATTTGAAAAAGTTAACTTAAAGTCAGGGTCAAACAGAGTCAAATCAGAACCCAAAAAGACTTCAAATGTTAATTTTTCACATGCTACAAGTTAAAACCAGTTAACAAAAAGGTTGAACAAGTTAAACAAGTTAAATCAGTTAAATTTGTTAAACCAGAGAAAACATCAAACATACAAGAGTCAAAACCTAAAGTGATTGATGTTACTAAAGTGTCACGCATTTCTCCACAAAGAAAGTCAAACTATAAGGTTGATAGCAGAACGTGCTACAACTGTGGAGAATGTGGACATATTGCCTCCTATTGTCCTTTCTATCAGACACCTAGGAAGAAGATTGATCTTCAGGACTCTAGACCTAGGTCTTCTAAGAGGAGTTCTCTAACTCCACCTAGAAGATCTAGTGAACCTAAAGTTCAACCTGTAAGCCAGACGACTGTTTATCATAAACAGGCATTGCACAAATCTGGTTTATGGAAAGAGAAGACTACCTGTGTGACTGATACTGATGACAAGAAGGAATCTGAGTTACCCTCACCTTCTAAAGGTCAATGGGTAGAGTTTATGATGTGTGATGCCTCTGGGAAACCCAAGACAGTAAAGGCTTGGGTTCCTAACCTAAACTAATGCATTTACTTGATATGTGCAGGGTGTTCGGTATAGCGCTGAGACTAACACGTGGATTATAGACAGCGGAGCATCCAGGCACATGACAGGTAATAGAGCCCTTTTATCAAATGTCAAACAAATAAAAGGAGGGCATGTTTCCTTTGCAGGAAACAAGGGAGGATACATCACAGCACAGGGAGAAGTGGGAAATCAGAAAGTTAAGTTTGATAAGGTGAACTACGTTCAACAACTTCAAAATAACTTGCTTTCTGTTTCCCAAATCTGCGATAAAGGATTTAAAGTCATCTTCGACAACAACAAGTGTTACGTGCTGAAGAAAGACTACATGATTCCAGAGGATCAAGTCTAATGACTGCTTCAAGATATAAGGATCTATATGTCTTGGATCTGTCAACAGCTGCTCCAACGGATCAGAGGTGCAGTGCTTTTTATCAAAAGCTACTGAGAAGGACTCAATCTCCTGGCATAGGAGAATGGGACACATTAGTCAAAGGAAGATGAATCACTTGATTCAGAAGGACTTAGTGAGAGGAGTAAATGTCAAAAACTTCCAACTTCCTGACTTTTGTGTAGCTTGCAAGAAAGGCAAACAGACAAAGAAGTCTCATAAGGAAAAGAAAGTTCATTCAATAGAACTTCCTCTTGAACTTCTTCACATGGATCTGTTTGGTCCAGTCAGTACAAGGAGCATTGCAGGCGATCTGTACTGTTTTGTGGTCACTGATGACTACTCAAGGTTCACTTGGGTAATGTTTCTGAAATCCAAATCAGAAACATTTGAGTCATTCAAGGAATTAGTCACCACTCTGGAATCTCTCTACAAGCTAAAGGTTAGACAAGTACGCTCAGACAACGGGACCGAATTCAAGAATCAATGGATGGAGGCATACTGCAAGGAAAAGGGGATTGTTCATCAATTCACTTCAGCATACACGCCTCAGATGAATGGAGTTGCTGAGAGGAAAAATAGGAGCTTGATAGAGACTGCACGGACTATGCTAGCGGACTCGAAACTGCCTATCCAATTCTGGAATGAGGCAGTAGCAAATGCATGTTATACACTTAATCGAGTCCTAATAGTCAAGCGCCACGGAAAGACATGTTATGAGCTACTCCAAAGACGCAAACCGAATTTGGAGTATCTTGAACCTTTTGGCGCACCATGTACACTTCTGAAGAAGACGCAGGAAGGAAAATTCAGCGAGAAGGCAGATGAAGGAATCTTTCTAGGATACAACATACCGAATAAGCGAGTTTACAATAACTCAACGGGTCTTGTAGAAGTGTGGTGTAATGTCGACGTTCAGAGATATACCACACCACCTACAGGAAAAGGACCCGCCTACTTCTTCGATTATGATGGATTCTTCAAATCCTTCAACATACCTCTCTCTCCCTCGGATGATGAGCTAGCAACTAGGATGATGTATGATATTCTGAATACACCATCTAGCACACAGGGAGAATCATCTACTCAGTCAGGGGGAGTAGTCGACGACAGTGACTCCTCCTCTGAAGATGAAGCTGAAGAAGATGATCAGAACAGTCAGGAGGAACAGGTTCCAGTTCCAGCAAGTCCACAAGCATCTACGAGTGATGCACCTTCGACTTCAGAACCTCAAACTCCAACTACCTCAGATGCAGAACCAAATGTTCATAATCTTGGCTCTGAGGTAGCTGTTCCTACTACTCCAGGATCACGACTAAATGTTTATCATCCCCTTGACAATGTCATTGGAGATGTCAGATCAGGAGTACAAACCCGAAATCAGTTGTACTCAGCTGATTACGCCTCGGTTATGGAGAAAGGTTACATTCATGATGGTGCCTATCGATGTTTTGTCTCGCAGGTTGAGCCAAAATATGTCAGTGAAGCACTCAATGATGAGGCGTGGGTGAGTGCCATGCAAGAAGAACTTCTACAGTTTAAGAAGTTAGGTGTATGGACACTAGTTGATAAACCTAAAGGTGCTAAAGTCATTGGCACTAAATGGGTACTAAAATGCAAGAAGGATGACCAAGGGGTCATTATCAGGAACAAAGCTCGATTGGTGGTTCAAGGTTTTCGCCAAGTCGAGGGAATTGACTACAATGAGGTGTTTGCACCCGTGGCAAGGATGGAAGCGATTCGTATCTTCCTTGCCTATGCATCGTACATGAAGATCAAAGTCTACCAATTAGATGTAAAGAGTGCATTCCTTCATGGGGAGATCAGAGAAACAGTCTATGTCAGTCAACCCGAGGGTTTTGAAGATCCCTATCATCGGGATAGAGTTTACAAGCTTGACAAAGCTTTGTATGGACTTCATCAAGCTCCTCGAGCTTGGTATGAGAAACTCTCAACTCATCTTGTGAAACACGGCTTTCGCAGGGGAGTAATTGACTGTACACTGTTTATTAAGGAAAAGGATGGCGACCTACTGCTTGTACAGATATACGTTGATGACATAATCTTCGGGTCAAAGAACGAAGAGTTATGTAAAGAGTTTGAAGCAGTAATGAAGAAAGAATTTGAGATGAGTGCCATGGGGGAGATGAAGTTCTTTCTCGGGTTACAGGTGGATCAAACACCTAATGGGATCTTTCTACATCAGACCAAGTATGTAGGAGACATTCTCAGTCGCTTTGACATGGAGAATGCTTCTGCTGCTGGGACTCCACTTGCTACTAATCATGATATAGCACCGGATGATAATGGAGATCTAGTAGATGCCACCATGTACCGAGGAATGATCGGATCCCTCATGTATCTCACTGCCTCAAGACCTGATATTATGTATGCTACATGTCTATGCTCAAGATATCAGGCTAAACCAAAGGTCAACCATCTGATCGGGGTCAAGAGGATTTTTCGTTATCTGAAGGGTACACCCACACTTGGATTGTGGTACCCTCATGATGATGACTTTGAGCTTACCGCGTATAGTGACTCGGATTACGGGGGCTGCAAGATGAACTACAAGTCTACATCAGCAGGGTGTCAATTCTTTGGGAGAAGATTAGTTACCTGGCAGTGTAAGAAGCAGACATCGGTTGCCTTGTCAACCTGTGAAGCCGAATATGTTGCTGCTGCAAGTTGCTGTTCTCAAATCATCTGGATTCAACAGCAAATGCGGGATTACGGTTTAAAATTCTCATCTACTCCTATTTTTGTTGATAACTCTGCTGCAATTGCAGTAACTAAAAATCCGGTCCAACATCCTAAGACCAAACACATCGGTATTAAATACCATTTCATAAGGATTGTTTTGAAAAGAACTTAATTGATGTGGTTAAAATTAATACTGATTTTCAACGCGCTGACCTCTATACTAAAGCTTTTGATAAACCACGTTTTCAATATTTATTAGAGGTCAACGGTGTTAAAAAGAAAAGTGAGGTAATTCCTGATGATGAAATGTGTAGTCCGATGTCGTGTACTTAAATTTTATTTTTTTAATTTTGATTTGTTATTTGATTTTAATTTTATTTAACTCATGTTCTCTTGCTGTTTATTAAAATCCTAAAATAATTAAACCAGAAATGATTTTAGTATTTTAGGGGGAGAATATGTCAGCAAGATAACATTAAAAAAAAAAAAAAAAAAAAAAAAAAAAAAAAAAAAAAAAAAAATGAGGGAGAAGGAGTAGCGAGCTGAAATAAGGTAGATTGTATCTGTGATACCGATTCAATACCTTTGGAAAATGATAGTACACAGGAACGAATCAAGAGGGACTTTAAAATTTAAGTTTTAGTAATATGCAAAAGTTCAAAGTAATAAATCTGTGTAGTCTAAGCAATACTAAAAGGAAAGATGATAGAAAACTGGCAACTCCTAAGGTGACACAAAGAAAGTAGACTTAGAGGCTGCTAGACCATATATGATATGTTGGTAGATTCAACACAATAGACAACTAGACCTGATTGGTGATTTCAAGATAAAACTAAAGTGTTCAACTGACTGTGGGCGTCCATCTTATCACTGGTTAACACAATCAAAATATTCCAATAAGGGGTAATGAGCAATTAAACGCCACAAATGTGTGCGGATGACCATAACTAGAGCAAAGCAAAGAAAAAAATGAAAGACAAATGCAATAAAGCTAATGACTTATGTTGTTGGTGCATTTTGTGCAAAATAAAATAAGCTGCTCTAACAAGGAGATAGGTTATGTGCCTCTCTGCTGTGCGATGGCACTGACCTGAGGATAAGCATAACCTAGATATTCTAGAATTCATTGTTGTTTGCCGCCTCTCTGCTGTGCGATGGCACTGACCTGAGGACAGGCTTCTCTTTGAAAGCTCTAAGAATAGTCTCTTCTTGTAACAATACCCGTAGACCGCTCAAAAGCTCCTGAGGGATGTTGATTACCATATAAGTGTGGGATCCACAAGTGTTAGTTGAAATAATTACACCTAAATTAGTCACCAGTCTGTGTCAAAAGTCTGTGTATGGATTTAAGTGGACAAACATACTGACAATCATTGTGGCTACATTCTCAAAGGTTCAAATCAATGTGAAAACCTAAGAGTTTCAGTATGATTTCCTTATGTTGCTAACGACTCTGGATGAACACCGAGAACTTGAGCATCAAAAGGTTTTATAACAAGTCTCAAATGATTTGAATTACCTGTATGATTCCAAAAATTGAATTGGTCCAGATGTGATCAACCTAAGTTGAAGCTATCTACTCCCGATTCAAATCCCGTAGATATCAATCTCTGGATTTATCTCTCACAAAAGGCCAAAAATATGTCTGATTATGTAATTAGTTTAACTTCTTAAATTAGTTCGTTTGTTTTTAAGTTTAACTTGAGTCAGTGTCGGACTACATCAGGAAAATCAGAAGGAATAAACTCACTAAAAGGGTCATGTCTGAGATGACCATATGTTCTTTGAAAAGTTAAATTAGTCACGTCTGAGGTGACAAAGTATTTTTAAAAGGGGTCACGTCTGAGGTGACCAAAGTGGTTAAAATGATCACGTCTGAGGTGATCTAAGTGTTTTCTAGATTAAAAGGATCATGTCTGAGATGATCAATAGTTCATAACGTTAATTAAACTAATATAAAAGAGTTAAAGGTAAATTGGGAAAATAGCAGAAAAATTAACTAAGTATGACCCATTCGCACGAATGGACCATACGTATGGTCTAACCATACGAATGAAGTCCATTCGCACGAATGGAACATACGATTAGTCCAATCGGATGCTTAAATGCGAACGAGTGAGTCAGTCGCACGACTGAACTTCAGTCGGACGACTGAAGAAGGGCGACTGACCCAATCGCACGACTGAGTCCCACTCGCACGACTGAAAGGTGCGAATGAACTCAGTCGCACGATTGGAACTTGAGTGGATATAAATAGAGGGGAGTCGGTCGCAGAGACTCTTCATTCGCAAAATAGCCCTAAATCGCATATAGTACCGTTACTCTGCCCAAATTTTCTCCATTTGATTTTTATAGCTGATTCTGTGTCACTAACATTCGCTCATCATCTTACAGGTATATTGAAGTAATATTCCATCGAAATCTGATAGAATGAAACCCTAAATTGATGATTGCGACTGTAACAAGCGAACCGAGACCATCAAACCCTAATAACCTATTAAAACTAAGTAATATGTTAAAATTGGTTAAAATAGGTTATTAGGGAAGTATAGGCGACACTAAAGAACCGGTTAATTGAATGTTAAAACTTGTTCTGCGTGGATTTGATCTTGGGACGACTGAAACGAATGAGACAGACGACTGGTCGTCTTGATGAACTTCAGTCGCACGACTGAAGGGTGCGAATCACTCAATCGCACGACTGAACCATGCGAATGAGACTCAGTCGCACGACTAGTGTAATCGCACAAGAGTTCATGCGCATGAGTCCAGTCGCACACTCAGTCGTGCGATTGAGGTCAATCGCACGTCTGAACCTAAATCGCATGATTCAGTCGCACGACTGGCTTCAGTCGTACATCCCCAATCGCATGACAGATAATGTTTATTTAAAGTTTAAGTGTTGCTTTATACTCTTAGCCATTGCAACTAACGTTTATGTTATTATGTGTTACAGATGGCGGGTAATTGGAATATGAGCACTAAGCACAACATTTGTGCTCACCTGGACTTGACTTCCAGGAATGCCGCCGACTTTGCTGGCATTATTACTTTCCTTCAGAGATCGAGGATCGCGTATGCTATATCTACTCCCTGCACACCTTACAGATCAGTGCAGCAGGCCTTTTGGGCTGGGGCATCAGTCGACCGATCCACCGAGCCACACTGCATCAGGAGCTCGATCTTCGGTGAGGCTATCACCATTTCTGAGGAGGATCTGAGGATAGTACTTCAGTTCGGGGACGATGCTGAGTGTCCCACACGTTTACACCCCCTCACTGTCCGTGGATGCTTTATGAGGGCAAAGTACTCTGGGGACATTAATGCAGGGGTACTCAACAAGAGTAACCTCTGTCCCCAGTTTAAGTACTTGGCCCACGTGCTGCTAAAGTGTATAGCATCACGGAAGGGTGGATTTGATGAGCTCTCGGATCAGATCCAGAACGCTTACGCAGCGTTGGTGCTGAACCATCCGTTCAGCTTCTCCAGGATGATTTTCAGCTACTTAGTGGAGAACCTCGAGGGTAAGGGGAAGGAAGGCTTCTGTATGTACCCCAGATTCTTACAGATGATCATTGATCAGAAGCTTCCTTCCCTACCGAAGGAGAAGGAGGATGCTGTTATCCTCGAGGTCATGGATGACACGACTCTCGGCAG
This sequence comes from Flaveria ramosissima, assembly GCA_025215565.1. NCBI lineage: Eukaryota > Viridiplantae > Streptophyta > Magnoliopsida > Asterales > Asteraceae > Flaveria > Flaveria ramosissima. The sequence goes on along the minus strand of CM046034.1, from coordinate 47,618,977 downwards.
GATGAAGGTCTACAGGGGGAAGCAGGTGAAGCCCCCTGTCAGGAGGCTGTTTGGGCATCTGGCCCGGGTTGATTACGTGGCGCCAGCGAAGAGGAAGTGGCGCCACGAGGACAGTGACTCAGACGTGGAGCACATTGCCATACCAGAGTCAGACTCTGATGATGATGATAGTGGCGATGCCGGGGATGACATGCCTGCCCCATCTAGAGGCACAGATACAGAGACTATTCCCCCGGGGTCAGCCACTGCCGGAGAGGTCGCAGAGATGGCCGGCTTCCATCAGGAGTTTGTCGCTGGTGACATGGAGGAGGAGGAGTCCGACGAGGAGCCCCTCACCAGGACTGTGGGAAGCAAAGTCGTTCCCACAGACCACGGGCTAAAGGTGGTCGGTGAGCACCCGAGGGACTCCTCGGCGAGAGATACTGACCCCAACTATGTTCCGGGGTCAGGGAGCAGAGTTGCAGGGGGAGCATCCACTTCTTCCGGGACCAGGAGGAAGCGGATGGCTCAACCACATGGGATGAAGAGGAAGAAGCGTCGGTTGACCTTCGTCACTACCACTTCTACCACCACAGCCACCACCACCACCACTACTGAGATTCCACCCATCACCACAGCCACCACAGCCACTATTCCTACCACCTCATCCACCACCTTACCCACCACCACTATATCTATCCCATCCATCACTAGACCATTCACCCCCACTTCACCACCATCGACCCACCGACCCATATTCACCACAGCCACTGCCACCACCACCACATATCAGGCTGGACCATCAGCCCAGCCCTCACAGGTACAGGGAGTCACTCTACCTCACATTGGGGTAGATGAGCAGCTCTCAGCGCTTAACCGAATGGTTATGCGTCTGCTGGCTGCTGACGAGGAGAAGGCGGCCCAGATCCGCAGACTGACCGACTTGGCTGCTGCCCAATCTCAGCAATTGGCAGAGCAAGCTCGGGTCATTGACCAGCAGAGAGCTGAGGTGGCCCAACTCCAAGATACTCAGGCTCAGTCAGCCAAACGTATTGAGGAGTTGGAGTCGACCAATAAGACGATCATGCTGAGGCTGAAGGGGTCGAAGGATGAGCCCCTGAAGCTAAAGGAGGGTGACGGAGACGACGGAGATGATGATGATGAAGATGAGGATGATGATGAGGGAGATGATGATGATGAGGAGACAGAAGAGGAGAAGACAGAAGGACATGACGATGATGACGAGGCAGACGGAGGGGATGCGGCTGCATCGGCCTCTGCCTCAGGTCAGGAGCGCAGATCCAAACGTCGACAAGACCAGTCATCCACTACTTCTGCTCCTCCGAGCGACACACCACAGATTCAGGATCAAAGTACTGATTAGATGTTTTATTTGTTAATTTACTTTGTACTTGAATCTTGTAATGAAAAACAAATGTATTAAATGTTTATATATATATTAAGTTAAGTTAATGTATGTCTGTTTGATTGATTACTAATGATTTATGTGTTGAATGTTTATATCAAACAGATCCAAACTTTCAGAGGGATGAGTTTGACTTTACTCCCCTTCAAATGGTCAAGACTCAGTTAACTATGATTCTTGACCTACAAGGGATAGTAAGACGGTCTGTGAGTTATACCCCTGAAGAAGGGGAGATAATTCATGACCTGTCCGATGAGCAAATAGCTGAAATGTTCAAACTCAATCCCGATGAAATCGTGAAGGATGCTCCAACAGTGGACTCAACCAGTGATGAGGAACTGAACGACATAGATGAGGTTGAGATTGAAGACATCACTGCTGAAGAGTATCCTCAGTACGCTGACGCCGAGGGAAATGTGGTCCCCAATTTGGGTGAATCCCTAGTCAGTGATACTTTTGAGGTACTCAACAAGATGGAGGAAGAAGCAGAAAAGACTGCAGAAACAGCCCAAGCCTCCAATGCAGATGTTGATATTCGTAAGGCTGAATGGGCTGCCTGTTTTGAGGAAGTACGAGCCCAGCGGGCAGCACCAAAGAGAGATGCCTACACAAAGCTCTACAAAGTCAAGAAACACCATAAGGTGTCAGGCAGGATTATCTCTTGGGCATATTTTGAAGACCTTAACGCGTATGCTGTTAAGAGGGAGCAGGGCATAGAGTACTTCAGGTTTCCACATGATCTGAAGACTCTACCTGGTTTTGAGCTCAACCAGCTGGCTAAACTTAAGCTGCTGTATGCTGACCCGAGGAAGATGTCAGGCTGGTTTGAGGCTGCCCTGAGGAAAGAGTACCACACCAGATGGGTCAACTTCAAACCTCAACAACCTACGAGGTATATCAGACGGTCTGAAGTTGATCCCAGGACTGGAAAGCCAAAGATAGTGCTGAAGTGGAGTCCTCCGCGCACGATGTCAAGAATCCCTCTAAGGGAAATGCCACAGGACTTCACTCCCCACTTCAAATGGTGGTACTACGATTGGAGAACAGCTGAAGCGGTCATAGTTCTGAACAGAGAGGGCCAAATGGATACTATCAGGGTATTCGACCCAATGTGGCTAACCAACTTATCTGCTAATGATGTTTACACATTATATAAGTGGCCACTGTTCTATGACACGCAAGATATTGTACAAGCCCTCCAATTCCAAAACGTCATAAGACTCTGCTTTGCGTTTGAGATACACGCAGGAGTCACTAAAGAGGAGAAGTACAAGAGATATAAGGAGGTTATGCAGAAGACAAGAGAATAGATAGATCTAGGTCCAAGGGGGAGTTTATTGTGAAGTCACTGGATCGGTAAACATCCGAGCATTTTCTTGACGGAAGAATAAACAACAGCACCAAAAGTCAAATCAATAACACGAACTATCAAAAATTGGTTTCATTGATAAAACCTAACGATTACAGGCTCGTTACAACATAAGAATCAAGACTCTTGGCAAGGGGAGATCGAGCATGATCTCCCCTCTCATCCGGCAGCCCTAGGCTCCGGGCAGACTCCCTCCCCAAACCCTTAATCTCTCTACACATTGAAACTGGTATATATAGGCTTCGGCCCATATTAGATGCGACTGGGCCCATTCGTGCGATTGGACCATGCGTATGGTTCAATCGTACGACTGACCCAATCGCATCTCTCAGTCGTACGACTGGCCCATTAGTAAGGCTCAGTCGCACGACTGAGTCTCATTCGCATATGCTCCTGCGAATGACCCAGTTTCATGTGTTTACAACATATCAGGTTTATTACATTAAGTCTAGACTATTCGACAAGCGACGGACACACTATATATGACAATATATGCTCCAACAAATTCCCCCTTGGACGTTGCTTGCGAATAGTAGATAACACCTCTTACAATCTTCAGTCAATCTTTGCTCTGGTTGTCAATAGAATCAAACGAAAACCATATCAGCCAACGTTGCCACTCCGTCAGGTTACTACCATATCCCTGAAAATGAATTTAGGCACAACAGCTTTCGTTTACTTTGCAGAATACCATCATAGCATCAAGATTCCCCATATGACTGATTTTTCCAGATAATGACATGAACAGTTTTCCATTGCTTCAATCTTCACACAGGCTAACCTGATTAACATTAACACCTGCAGAAATTCCCCCTCACATTCAGCATATCCCAATATATAAACGTTGTGTTCTCTTGGCGTCTTCATACGGTGTATTGGGCAAAAGGTTGAAGGTTCCAATCCACAGTTGACAATATCAAACAAATCAGCATGCATGTAGATTCTTCATCGGAAACCGGCTCACATCATCACTTTCTGATTGCGTCTTCAATCTCTCTATACATGGATTCCCCCTAAGAATGAGAATCCTCTCTGTGCGGATAAATATAACTTGATTGGCCCATAAATAGTCAGATGCTCCTGACTACCCCACAAAATCAGCACTGACTGCTGACATCTTCTCTTCTCTCTTTCGTGTTCCAACTTCATTCACCTATTCTGGAAGTCCGACGAATAATGGGGTATACATCGAACTTATTTGACAAAAGAATCTCAGGGTGAATGTGCTTTGCTCATCCTCAAATCTGTGCAAAAGGTAGTTCCAGACTTTTTTTTTTTTTTTTTTTTTTAATTTTATTTTTTTTTTTATTTTTTTTTTTTATTTTTATTTTTATTTTTTTTTTTTTTTTTTTTTTTTGGTCTGCAACACCGTTCATCCGTATGACGTGGAGGACAAATATCACATTCATGTGAATGGATGATATCATAAGACTGGTCCAGTAGCATGATTGGTCATAAGACTGGTCCAGTAGCATGACTTGTCATAAGACTGGTCCAGTAGCATGACTGGTCATAAGACTGGTCCAGTAGCATGACTGGTCATAAGACTGGTCCAGTAGCATGACTGGTCATAAGACTGGTCCAGTCGCATTCCAGTCGCATTCCAGTCGCATTCCAGTCGTACTCCAGTCGTACGACTGGTCCATTAGCATGGTCCAGTCGCACGAATGGTCCATTAGCATGGTCCAGTCGCACGAATGGTCCATTAGCATGGTCCAGTCGCACGAATGGTCCATTAGCATGGTCCAGTCGCACGAATGGTCCATTAGCATGGTCCAGTCGCACGAATGGTCCATTAGCATGGTCCAGTCGCACGAATGGGTCTGAACGCAGATTTTCAGATCTGCAGCCGCCAAAGCTGCCAAAAACCCTAATCTGACGAATTTTACATGAACGGAAACAAGATAGGCATCATCAGATTCGCAAGGGTGATAGGAACGTGATTTCGAGTTCGATTTTGACATAAAACCAACACACGTTACCAAATCTGAGCAAAACACGAAGTACACGAAGTGGGTTTAACGTCAAGATCTGAAATTTGATCCAGGAATCAAGAGCTCGGGTTGCTAGAATGATTGTTAGATCATTCCAGCAGTAACCGGCTCTGATACCAATTGTGAAGTCACTGGATCGGTAAACATCCGAGCATTTTCTTGACGGAAGGATAAACAACAGCACCAAAAGTCAAATCAATAACACGAACTATCAAAAATTGGTTTCATTGATAAAACCTAACGATTACAGGCTCGTTACAACATAAGAATCAAGACTCTTGGCAAGGGGAGATCGAGCATGATCTCCCCTCTCATCCGGCAGCCCTAGGCTCCGGGCAGACTCCCTCCCCAAACCCTTAATCTCTCTACACATTGAAACTGGTATATATAGGCTTCGGCCCATATTAGATGCGACTGGGCCCATTCGTGCGATTGGACCATGCGTATGGTTCAATCGTACGACTGACCCAATCGCATCTCTCAGTCGTACGACTGGCCCATTAGTAAGGCTCAGTCGCACGACTGAGTCTCATTCGCATATGCTCCTGCGAATGACCCAGTTTCATGTGTTTACAACATATCAGGTTTATTACATTAAGTCTAGACTATTCGACAAGCGACGGACACACTATATATGACAATATATGCTCCAACAGTCATATCAACCTCATCACCAGTATCATCGTCCAGTCTAAGAATCCTCGACACATCTTCAGCAGTAATAGATATATCATGAGCAAGTACCCTAGCTGTGATCCTCTGAACATCTCCTCCGGTGTTGTATTCCGCTGACCTCCAAAAATCTCTAATGTGAAGATCATATATAGTGGGAGAATGAGAAATAGCATATGCAATGGGTGATCGTTGGAGCCATCGAATACAATCTCGAAATCCTGCCGCTTTAGGCAAAGTATCATCTAATATCGCAGTAATGTTATTCCTCTCGTCAAACTTTAGATTCGCCATAATAATCTGAAAAGATCAACAAATAAATTTGAATAAGAAATACTGAAAATAAGAAAAATAAGATACAAACAAAAAAAAATTAATTTCGGCAAGCGAAACAACAGTTTCGCTCACTAAGACATGATTGATTCGCTGAATTAAAGACAATTTCGTCAAGGAAATCAAACAGTTTCGACAAGCGAAACTATAGTTTTGCTCATAGAAACTTGTTAATTTCGCAGAACAAAAAGTATTTTTGATAAGATTAGAATGATTCAAAGTAGTTTCGCAACTAGTTTCATCAGAAATTAATTTAGATTCGCTGTTACAAATTAGTTTCGCTGACTTGAGAAATTATAGACGAAACTGTGAAATAAGGATTAGTCTTTGCGAAAGTAGATAAATTGTGCCGAAACTGTTAAGTTCGCTCGGACAGCATAACTTTACAGTTTCGCTGAAAAACAGTGAACTTTCGTTCAATTTCGCTGAAACTTCGATAGTTTCGCTGAACGAACAGCGAAACCACCGAAGCGACAAATCCAAATCGCTTCACAGAACAGAGATATAATCCAGATTAAATGCTCAATTCATGTTCGAAACTCACATCTGAAGAGAATATCACTCAAAATCGGTCTAAAAACCAATTTCAAATCAATATCGCCGTGAAAGAAGCCTAAAAACCCTAACAGTCAACTTGAACCAGATTTGCGAAGTTATGAAGAAAATTTCGCAAAATTGACTTATATAGTCAATAGTTTCGCTGGCAGCGAAACTATAAATTCGTCCAGCGAATTTACAGTTTCGCTCAGTGAAACTGTAATTTCGCTAAAAGATAACTGGTTAACAACTTATAAGCTAACCTAGCGAAATTGCAGTTTCGCTTAGCGAAGCTGTCAGCGAAAGAATAATTTCGCACCAAAATTTTTATTTATTTTTTATTTATTATTATTTTTATTTATTTTTTTTTTTTTTTTATTTTATTTTTTTTTTATTATTATTTTTTATTTATTTTTTTTTATTAACAATAATACTCAAGGGAAGCACATCACATAATGAGATCTAAAATAATCAGAGATCACATTCTCTAAATATTTTAGAACATAATGATGATTAAAAATCATCTACCAGTCATGAGATCATACTGAAAACAAGATCTGATCACAATCTGCACAGAAATCACAGAAATTAGAACAAATCAATAACGATTGCTGATATAATTATCCACTTTAAACTCATGCCTTATCCTTTTTCAACCAACAGCTTATGATTCATTTAAGGTTCGATTAGATGCTTTAGAATGCTAAGACCCCACAATCATTTGGTAAAAACCCTCACCCAACCTCAGGATTTATTGAATTATGAATCAATCTTCATGAAGCAAACTTTTGAAAAAGTATATAAATGATTATACACAAAATATTTCATTCTGAGAGAAATTCATCGATAAGATGATTTGACATAATTATATCAAAATGGTGAGAGCTCCAGATCTATACTCACGTATAACAGAGGAGATAACCATTTGAACATGTGCTGATGAGAGCTCCAGGTCAGTACTACCGTACAGCAGAGGAGATCATCACTCCAGGTCAGTACTTCCGTACAGCAAAGGAGATAAGCACAGACACAAGACATCTTAACACAAAAATAAAACAGCAGAGAATGATGACTAACAAAGCACAATGAACGAAAGATTCATTCTCAATCCATTTTTGTCAGGACTCAGTTTTTGTGCAATCCAAAATGAATGAGTAAATCCAGGCATTCTTAAGCATAAAGTTTAATTTAACCATAAAGCTGCTGTCTACTTCATTCATCAGGCTGAGTCTATCAAGCATATCGTCAAAGAATTTGATCCATTTCCTTATATTTTTTTTATTATGAAACAGAATCTAGAGACAGTTACTATCATTTCTCATAGAATTACTGGTCATGTAGATAAGAAATATTTAGAGAATATACAATCATTTCTCATCATGTTAAATCCGATCTCAAAATACTGATATTACTCCCCCAAATTTTTATTTTCATATGTCAATAATTATAGAAAAATTGGAACTAAAAAATTTTATTTTTTGTTTTTATTGTTTTTTTTTTAAATTATTATCAAAGAAATAGAAAATAAAAATTTAAAAAGATATTAACCCAAGCATAGAAATCAATTCATAAAAACGAGGTTTGTCAAACGTTTTTGTGAAAAGATCAGCCTTTTGATTTTTAGTATCAATGGGAATAATATTAATGAAACCCTTCTCTTGAGCATCACGAATCGCATGAATTCGGGTTTCAATATGCTTTGTGCGAGAATGATGAATAGGATTTTTAGCGATTCCAATGGCAGCCTCATTATCACAGAATAAAGGTGTATGAAGGAAATTGATTCCATAATCAATCATTTGGTGTTGTATCCAGAGAATTTGAGAGCAGCAGCTAGATGCAGCAATATATTCAGCTTCCCCTGTAGAAAGAGAAACTGTTGTTTGTTTCTTGCTCTGCCAAGATACCAGACAATTACCCAAATATTGACATCCTCCAGACACAGATTTTCTGTTTAACCTGCAACCATTGGAATCACTGTCAGAATAAGCATGTAAATCAAAATTTCCACCATATGGATACCACAGTCCGAGACGAGATGATCCTTTGAGATAACGAAAAATTCGTTTGACAGCTTTCTCATGAGATTCCTTTGGAGCCGACTGATATCTAGCACAGTAACCAACAGCAAAAGTGATATCAGGACGACTTGCAGTAAGATACATGAGAGAGCCAATCATAGAACGAAAAAGATGAGGATCAACTGGTTTTCCATTTTCGTCTGGAGTGAGACACGTCTGAGCAGTAAAGGGGGTCAATTCAGTAGACGCATCATCCATTTTAAATTTCTTCAGAATATCTTTAATGTACTTCTCTTGATGAATAAGAATTCCTTCTTTCTGTTGTTCAACTTGCAAACCAAGAAAGAAGCACATTTCTCCCATCATGCTCATTTCAAACCGTTGGCTCATCACTTCTTCAAACTCTCTACACAACTTAGAGTTTGTAGATCCAAAAATAATATCATCGACATACACTTGAACAAAGATCATTTCACCATTCACCTCCTTCTTAAATAAGGTCATATCAATGGTACCACGAGAATAACCATTGCTTAAAAGATATTGTGTAAGAGTCTCATACCAGATTCTGGGTGCTTGATGAAGTCCATACAAAGATTTATCAAGTTTATACACTTTATCAGGAAAATCAGGATCTTCAAAGCCTGGTGGTTGACACACATATATTTCTTCATCAATGTCGCCATAGAGAAAAGCACATTTCACATCCATCTGGTACACTTTGAATTGTTTATGAGCAGCATGAGCAAGAAATATACGGATTGCTTCAAGACGAGCAACTGGAGCAAAGACTTCTGTATAATCAATACCTTCTTCTTGAGCAAAGCCTTGCACAACAAGTCTAGATTTGTTTCGCACCACCACGCCCCGATCATCTGGTTTGTTCTTGAACACCCATTTTGTACCAATTGGATACTTGTTGGGAGGTAAATCAACTAAAGTCCAAACCTTAAGCTTCCTGAACTGTTGAAGTTCCAATTGCATAGACTCTACCCAACACGGATCTTGTAGAGCAGCATGAACATTCTTAGGAACAATTTGAGAAATGAAGCATGAGAAAAGACAAACATTAATCAGACCAGATTGACTTCGAGTACGAACTCCATCAGAAACAGATCCAATTACATTATCAAGTGGATGATCTTTCAAAGTTTTATAATCTCCAGAAGAAGGAAAGATAGTTGAAGAAGTATCAATCGCCGGAGAAAGAGTAGATGAAGGTGAAGATGTATCAATGACAGGTGATGAATCAGGTGAGTTAAGAGATGTAGGTGATAAAGAATCAGATAATGGTGCATGATCAGGCATCGGAGACGATGAGCTGACATCAATTGAAACAGCATCAGGTACTTGTGGAATTGATGAAACAGACGATGAAGATGATGGAATAATATTCGTTTGAGTACATGGACTTGACATATCATCATCGAAAACTGGCAAATTGAATGAATTGAACACAGTATCGGAATCAAAGAACCATGCAGGTTCAGATTTAACTTCAGTAGGATTTGATTCTTGCCAATCAACATAAAATGACTCTTGAACAATACGTGTTCTTTTGTTGTAAACTCGATATGCCTTTTGTGAAGAAGAATATCCAACAAAGTAACATTCATCAGAAACAGCCCCAAACTTGGTCTTTTGAGCTTGAGTATTCAGAAGCGTACAAGAACATCCAAATGGGCGAAAGAAATCAATAAGTGGCTTCCTCTTATGAAAACGTTCATAAGGAGTCTTCACTTTGTCTTTCACAATTAGCACTCTGTTAAAAACATAAGAAGCACAATTAACAGCTTCAGCCCAGAAAATGACAGGTAGTGAGGATTCTATCAACATTGTACGAGCAGCTTCCACAAGAGTACGATTCTTTCTTTCTGCAACTCCGTTCTGCTGGGGTGTTCTTGCAGCACTAAATTGTCTCACGATCCCTTTTTGAGCACAAAATGAATCAAGAATCTGATTTTTAAATTCAGTGCCATTGTCACTTCTTAATCCCATAACTCTTTTCTTACTGACTGATTCAATTGAAATGATTAATTTCTGCAGTTCCTCAGCAACTTCACTTTTGTGAGCAAGAAATCTCACCCATGAATAACGTGAAAAATCATCTGTAACAACAAGACAGAAAGATTTTTTAGCAATGGATTTAACACTAATTGGCCCAAATAAATCAGTATGTAACAACTCTAGAGGACTTGATATGCTATTTAAAAGTTTAGGCTTATGAGATTTCTTATGTTGTTTCCCTTTGGCACATGCCATGCATTTTTCAGACACAGAGAAATCTTTTAAAGGAAGTCCTCTAACAAGATTGTTCTTTACTAATTTATTAATTATCTTAAAATTGACATGGCCCAATCGACGATGCCACAAGAGTGACTCAGATGTTGATGCTTTTGAAAGAAGACAAGTTGCAGTAGCTTTTGACTCATTAGAATTCATATCAAGAAGATATGTATCGTGTTTCCTTGGAGCACGCATGAGAATTAAATCTTCTGGAACATCTATCTCTGATTTCAAAAATAAACATTCGTCAGATTTAAATAGAACTGGAATGTCTTTATCACAAATTTGAGAGACGCTCAGAAGATTAAATGCCAATTCAGGAACATGGTTGACTTTTTCAAGAGTAAGAGAGCCATTAGTAACTTCTCCTTGTCCAATCATTTTTCCACCCTTCTTGTCTCCAGCAAATGCCACATATCCTCCATTGATAATTCGATAATTAGTCAACAAATCCTTTAATCCCGTCATGTGTTTGGAACAGCCGCTATCAACATGCCACAGACTGTTTACACTCTTTGAAGAAGATCCCTGAAATGAATAAACAAATCATTTAGCTAGGAGTAATAGGGACCCAAGATTGAACAACCTTTGTTTTCAAAGAAGCTGATTTTTTATGAAAGAAATTATTAACCAATTTTGTCAATTTATTCCCAAAACAATTTCTATTAGAGGATCTTTCAATCAAAGGGCAATTTTTGATAAGATGATCCTCTTCACCACACCTGAAACAATGATGTTTGAATCTAGATCGATGATGTGATGAGGTAAAAATAGGATCAATAATAATCTACTCATCACATTCAGACAAACTAGAATCAACATCACTGAATGTCTCATACATCTCATGATGTTTTGTTTATTTGTCTCAGAATTATTCTTTACAAAATCATAGCTTGATTCTTTTGACAAATCAGAAAAACTCGTACCATTGGTACTAGTTTCAGATGAAGGAGAACTGCATTTTTCTGAAGATGTCATATTTAATGGTATAAAAGATGGAATAGGTTGAGAAAAGAACTTTTCAAAAGAATTAGTTTTAAGTTGATCAGTTGTGTTAGGTGAAACATCAGATTCATTCAATTCATAACCAGAACAAAAATCATCACTATTAAGATTTGAATTACAAGATGAAATAGAACAATCAGGAGAACATGAGACATTCAAGTCTGTTACATTTGAACTAGAAACAAATACTGAATTTAAACTAGACTTATTATCTAAAACAGACTGCAATTTTTCAGGTGTACTAGAACTAGTGCATCCAAGCCCACTAGTTGGTCCATAGTCGTAGTCTTCACGAATGTACTTAGAGTTATTCCCAACTAAACCTGCAGACATACTATCAGTTCTGATTTGATTAAATCATTAGAAGGATGAGGAACAGGCATAGGTGAATAACAATATGTACTAGGAGGAGGATAAACCTGTACATTTTCATAACCCAAACCAGTTTTAATTCTTGCTCCCCGTTGAGATTTACAAAGATCATCATGTTTCATTCCAGAAATAGTCCATTTATCTAACTTTAGACTGAAGTTTGCTTGCTTCAAACTCAGCCAGAGCAACTCGTTCAGTCAAAGTATTAATCTCTACATTCCTTTCCAAAACAATTCTTTTTAAATGATCAGTTTCTTTTAAAGCCTCATTTAATTTCACAAAATATTTTGATTCATTCAATTTAAGTTTATCATTAATTCGTTTTAAATCATTTTCATTATCAATTAACAAACGATTAGCCTTATAAACCCCAAAAAGTCTAATTTTGCAAGCAGATGAACACATATCCTGTATTACCTCATAAGGAAGTCCCATTACCATCTTTTCGGCAGCTAAAGCTTTATCGCACATGCATACTGGAGTACTCGATTTCCTTTCCTCAACAGTAGCGGCCGCATCATCCTTCTCTTTTCCTTTCACAGCTTTTGAATCTGTAGCTTTCTCTTTCTTCTCTCATCATCTTTCTCTTCTTTCTCCTTTACTGAAGATTCATTCTCTCCTTTGAATTCTTTAAACAGCACAAACTCATCTTTCTCAACTTCCATCTCATCACTTTTCACAATCTCAGCAACTAAAGCATGATTTATTTCAGATCTGGTTTCTTCCACCTCTGCACTCCAGTCAAAATTAGAAATCAAGGCTGACTCCTTTTTCGAATTTCCCTCTTCCTTTACTTTCTCTGTCAATCTTGGCACTCCAGTGTTACTAGGATCTGTTACAATTGGTAATGGACATTCACGTTTAAAATGTCCCAATTGTTTACAGTTGAAGCATCTCAGTTTTGACTTGTCAAATCCTAGTTTTGAGGTTGATGATTGACCACCGAAGTTCTTTCTTCCCGTTCTTTCCATAAACCTCCGAGCTCTTAAAGTTAACATTGCCATTTGCCATTGAATGTCAGTCTCTTCCAAATCATCAGGATCAACTTGATACATATCCTCCATAGTCATTCCTTTACCCTTCAACTCACCAGCAACAAGAGCTTCATAGCTCTGAACAAACATTCCAAAAAGAGCCATTGTTTCTGATGGAATAGTAGTTTCAGCATTCACCTTAGAATTTCCCAATTCCTTTCCAACATGATTACTACCACTTGAGAAATTACTTGAATTGCTCCCTCCTTGAATTGGATTCTGAATGTGAGAGTTTGCAGCGGATGACAATAAAGCAGCATTTTGAGAAAAACCAGGTGTGGGCATCATAGTCTGGTTAAATTCTCTTCTTTTCATATCCAACTCAAAAGATTTCAATTTATTAATGATATCCATCAGCTTGTAATCTGTAAAACCTCTTTCTTGTTTGAGCATCCTCACTTGAAGACTCCATTGTGGTGGAAGAGAATCGAGAAGTCTGTTAACTTGTTCGCTGTTAGAGAGTCTTTCATCATATTTCTTCAGAGTGCTTGAGACAGTTAAGAATCGATTTGTAAGATCTGTCAAACTTTCATTCTTATATCCTACAAACGAGTTAAACTCCTTTTCAGCTTGAATACTCTTGTCTTTCATCAGATCTGCATTTCCATCAAAGAATTCACAGAGAGCATCATAAAGGGATTTAGCATTTTTATGCTCTGCAAAACGATTGTAGATGTCAGGAGCCAAGCAGAGAGTTAGAGCACCAAATGCTTTTTGATCACGATCAATCAGTTTCAGATCTCTTTCAGTATAAGAAGATGGATCTTTATTCTGAGAAACGACATCACCAACTGTAATCGTAGGTATATGAGGACCTGAAATAATCGATTCCCATTGATTATGATCTGTATAGAAAAAGAAAGCCTTGAGACATCTCTTCCAATCTTCAAAATTATCTCCATTAATGAGTCTTGGAGGTCTATTAGGAGCAACACTTTCAAGATCCGCAAGTGTGAGAGTAGTTAATTTTGACATGATAATTTCGCAGAAAGTTTGGTAATTTCGCTGGTAAGTTCGCTGGCAAATTCGCTAACAACTTCGCTGAGAAAGTAAACCTGCTTAATAGTTTCGCTAAAACAAATACTTTCGCAAACTCAGACACTTTCTCTTGAAATTTCAGCAGCACTTTCGCTTGAATCAAAGACAACAATTGCTTAGTTTCGCTGCTAATTTCGCAGGAAACAAGCTTGAACTTTCGTTCAGATATAGTTTCGGCAGCACTTTCGCTTGATACTTGATCAAAAACACTGCTGAACTTTCGTTCAAAGAGATACTTTCGCTGAAATTCTAAAAAACAACTTCAGATCCAAAATAAACCATAATTTCGCTGAATGAAGATCGCAGTTTCGCTGTAAGAACTGTAGTTTCGCTCGTCGATCTGAAAACCCTTTTTCACCTTAAAATCAATCCAAAATCATCCAAAACTCAATGAATTTGAGATCTGATGATTGTAGAATCTTCCTCAATGAAGAACAAGCATAATTCAATCAATTTCCATCCCAAAAACAGCTGATAATTCGATGAAAATTGATTGAACCTAGATATTGACCAAAACCACCAAAACTCAACAAATCAAGAGCACTAAGGCTCTGATACCATATTGTTGGTCCATATGATCGATGAACAGTACAATTGATTGAATAGTTTGATCAATATCACTTATATAAGCACAATAACAAACAATTAAGAGAAGAATAAGAAGAATCAAGACATATTTGAAATGCAAATGAACTAACTCACTCAATATCAATAAGCACAATGTATTTAATGAAGTAACTGCTTGAGAATGATAGTTTGCAACAGAATTCCACGTTTTGGGTTTTGCAAACTTATCATGCAAAATGAAATAACAAAACTATATATAGCAGTCATAGTTTCGCTGACAGTTTCGCTACAAGCGAAACTGTCATGCCGAAACTATAGTTTCGCCCGGCAGAACATAAGTTCGCCGGGTGAACCAAAACAGCAAACTGTGAGCGAAACTATAGATTCGCTCACAGTTTCGCTGGACTGCCAAAACTACTAATAACTATCAAAATACAAACTGAAACTAACACAAGTCCTATTACATTGAAAAGTAAACATCTATACTAAAGTGAGTCCAACCTATCATGATCTTCACGATCAATGATTAACCAGCTCTGATACCATTTGTCAGGATCAGCGATCACAAGTTTGATGTATTAGAGAGTAATGCAGCGGAATGAGATCAAGAATTAGTCAAATTATAGCAAGAGTTTGTTATTTGTAAACAAATACGAGAGAATATATTTCTGTGATAAGGAATGTTTCAATAATACCCAATATTATTGCTAAATCATTCACATTTACAATAAGGTTGACACTCCTTATATAGAGTGCAATCACTGCTGTAATCACGGGATGGTGATAACTAGCAGATCTAGTACAAAAATAACTAACACTTAACAAACTACTGAAATGTTCACAACTACTGAGAACATGTCTGAGTGCTAAGTATAAAACATGAAACTACTGAAAAAGAAAACTACTGAAACTACAACGACTGAAGAACAAACTCTTCAGTCGTTATACAAAACTACTGAAAAGATAAAACATAAAACTACTGAAGAGTAAAACGTCACAACTACTGAAGAAGTCCTCTTCAGCTGTTATGACAACATCTGATATTTGGTCTTCAGCACTTGTGTCTTCAGACTTTTTCTTCAGTACTTGTCTTCAGACTTTGTCTTCAGCACTTGTGTCTTCAGACTTTGTCTTCAGGTGTTGTCTTCAGCTGTTGTGGACTTCAGTAGTTGTTGTGACGTCTGTGGGACTTAAAGGTTTTTCTGATCCGGCTCATTGGTTCTTTGGTCCAACATATGTTAATTAAAATGATCTGACATGCTAGTCGCGAGATTGTGTTTGTGATTTTGTTACAGGTTTTTGCTACAACGATGGCTGATCATCACTTGAGCAAAGTACCTTATCAGAGATCTTGTTCCTTAAATCTACAAAAGATACCGAGCTAGGAATCCTCCTCCTACATCTTCTAAAACACTCACGAATTAAGGGTTGGGAAAACTGTGCATGTTTTGTTCAAATCATGTATACATCAAGAGGGAGCATATAAATAGGGGGAGTTTATGAGATGAAAATTCTTTGTCAACAAATTAAAAAAGCTTCAATTAAGGGGGAGATTGAAGATCATTCTATGGTTGACTTCTCGGTACTGAATTCGTTTGAAGGCATTGATAATGATACACTAAGGGGGAGTATTTTTAGGTCTGAACAAGATAGTCTATATTATCTGCAGGACCGGTGAAGGGTGGTCACTTACAACACAACAACAAAAAGAGGAGATTAACCACACTTAATCAAACAGTAAACTGGATTAGCCACAATAATAATACTAAGAACACATTAACAAGTAAGAGACAGAACAAGAGAACACAAGAGATTGGGTTTCAAGGATGTAGTATATTGCTTTCTCAAGTTCTATTACAAGTGTTACAAAGCATGAAGAAAGATACTAGAACATGGAATACTTATACTACAACCTACAGTCGGCTATACTTTGAAAGCCAGCTGGATACAATTGACTAGACACAAACAAAATCAATTGTAGAATCAAAAGGCATATCTGCCTTTTGACCTTGTGACTATGACATGCCATAGTTCACATCCTTATCTTTTACAAAAAGGATAAAGTACATAAAGTACAAAGTTACAGACTCAAGACCTCAATGTACAGTTACCAAAAGCATGGACCTTTTCACCAACTCATGTAAGTTGGTGACTTTACAGAGATGCAGCGGAAAGGTGTCCAGCTTTATGGAACAGTACATCAGATAAAGCATGTTACTAAAAGTCTTCGGAAGAAATCTGTCTTCATAAGATGAAGCTTCGGAAGACTTTGTCTCTGAGGCTTCGGAAGACTTAATATTTGGCTTCGGAAGATATTGGTCTTGGCTTCGGAAGATTTTACACTTAGAATATTTCTAGTGCATGGTGTAAAACTTCTGAAGCAATTCTACTTCAGTTCTTTAGTGCATTGCTTGCAGAGAGACTTTGGATGTTTTGGTTTGCATCAGACTTATAAGAATCCTTACAAACTCCCCCTAGGCTGATGCTACCATAACATTTAGAAGATCTTCAGATGTTAGTAGTCTTCAGCACAATGATGACCATACCCTTCTTCATTAGATGGTCAGGATCATTCAGACTTTCATAGTATCTTCTCATCTCAAAGAGATCATGCAGAGGTAAGTTGATTATGTCTTGCCATGTATAGACATTCTCAACACCTTGATCTCTGATTACATGCCATCTTTCTGGATTGGTAGAGAAGGTCCAAGATAAGATGGGTGTCTCAGTTGCAAGAGGAGCCATTTGTATTGGAGTTGATTGGGCTGCCTCTTCATGCACTTCCTCAGGTTGATCTGACTCAGTCTGAGGTGTAGAGGTAGATGATTTAGGCTTCTTCTTCTTAGACTTTGGTTTAGAAGCCATCCTCTTCTTCCTCTTAGATGACTTTAACTGAGAAGACTGGTCTGCAGCACCTTGTTGATCATCATTGTCTTTCTCAGTTGGGTGTTCCTCCCTCACAGGTTCAGAAGGAGAGGGAGTTTGACCCTGCTGTGGATCAGAAGATGAAGCTTGCTGAGGCTCAGCCGGAGGTCCGGGTTGTGTTATCTCAGGTTGTTCAACCTTAACCTCCACTTCAGGTGGGACTTGACTTGGAAGAGAGTGTAAGTCAATCAGTTCTCCACTCTTGATCTTCTGCTTGATTACCCTTATATGCTCATCCATTGTAGATAGAGACATAGGGCCAAGTCTCCTTCTGGAGAATCCATACAGCTTCAAGAAGCTCATCATCCTTTGTCTGTCAGCAGACTTCTTCATACTCTTTTGGATGATGGCTCTTGACTTTGCAGCTTCTTCCCTTAGCTTCTTCTTAGTTGTCTTTCGGTCTTTGACTAACTCAAGCTTAAGTTGTTTCAAGTACTCAAACTCAACATAGTCATAGGACAAGGGAAGAAGTGCATATGCCTGATAGAAGCCTATGGCACTCAGGTAGTTGATCATGTTGATCCTATCTTCTTCTTTGTCTACTTGAGGTTCTTGTTGAACCACATCTTCATGTACAGGACTTTCTTGAACTGGGGAGAGCATAGGAGCATGCTTGTAGAGTCTTTTCTGTCTCTTCTCCTCTTTGAATTGGAGAAGTAACCTTGCATCCTCTTTTTCTTTCATCTCTCTTGACACTTCCATGTCAGCCAGTTCATTTAGCTCATCTAAGGGGAGAGAAATGATATTGTCTATATCATAGTTCCTTGACTGCAGATAATTTATCCTGACTGCCCTTAACTCATCATTCTGAGTATCTGGTCTGGGGGCAGCCCTGATAGTAGACTCCATGAGTCTTAAAGACTCAGCAAAGGAACTTTCTCCCCTCAGCCTCCTTTTCCTCTCTCTCTCTCCTCCTCCTCAATCTCCTCAGGAGTCAAAATCCTTTTCCCTTTGTCACCAACAGACCTTTGTGACTCAGGGTGGATAGAGGTTTGGCCTTTATTGCTTGGTGTAGCATCCATGCTCTGGCCAGAGAGAGGTTGAGAAGCACCTTCACCAGCAGGTGTCTCAGAAGGAATGTGGATCTCTGCAGCAGTTGATGATGATGAGACATGGGTCTCAGGTTCTGCCACTGGGCCTTCAGTCAAGGTTTCCCCTATGAAACTAATCTTAGATTCTGCCTTAACATCCAGTTGACTGATGGCATTACCTGATTGCCTAAGTCTCCTTCTTAAGCTGAACTCTGTAGTGATCTTGTCTTGGATTCTTTGAGCCAATCTGTCAGCTTGTCTTGAGTTTCTTGGGTTGACGAGTGGCATGTTGACTAGATGCAGACCTTCATAGAAGTTCAAATTTTGAAAATCAAATACTTCTTGTTGCCCTTGAACTCTGTGAAGAATAAGGGCTCTTCTATCAGCATCATACCTCCACCCAATTATGTAGTTTGAAGTTCCTTGAGGTGAGGATGACATAGCCCTTGGTATACCTTCCTCAAAGATACTCCTGATGATAGAGTCTATAGAGTCCACATTAATGTGACTTGAGGAAGTTGCTGAGAATGTACAATTGCAAGTGAGGATGGTGAGTCCTCAATGTCCATTCTCTGTGAAGAACTCCCAGGTTCTGTGGCTGCAATGACTTTCTCCCCCTTTTTGGTAGCATCACCCACTTGCATAGGTGAGCTGGAGGATAGATCAATCACATCCACAGGTTCTTGTGTTCCTGGTTGAGCTCTTCTTAAAGGTCTCCCAGCTAGTTTTTCCTTAAGATATGAAATCTCAAGTTGCTGATCATTGACCCTGTTGTGTAAGGTAGTCACCTGAGATCAAGGTGACTAACCTTAGAGACTAAATAGGAGCATGTTTTTTATAGTTTTTGCACCTTTAGTCTCAGATTCCCCTCTTCTTCATCAGAAGAATCATTGGGGGATGAGATCATTAGACCAAAGTCCTCTCTCTCACCACCAGCTTGAGGTTCTTGGCTGCTGGTTTTCCTCTGCTCACTGGCAATCTCAGTTGAGATGTCAGTGGGCTAAGTTGCCATGGTTGAGGTCTAAATGATGTAATCACTTGTAGAAGTGAGAGCCTATTCCATATGGACATCTTGAACAGGTTCAGAAGTGTCCACCTCAGTTATAGGTGACTGATGTGGGCTAGACTGAGGAGACTCAGGAGTACTAATCTCTCTTTGAGTAGGGGAAGAGAAGAGAGACTCATGGTACTCACTGAAACCTAAGTCTTCATCAGTATAGAAGGAATGGTTGGGAATGGGTAGATTTAGATCTAAAGGCTAGGGATGGTAACTGTCCCTTGAAGTTGTTTGTTTGAGTGTTGAGACTCAGAGTGAAGGCTTAAGGCAGTTGGGCTTGTGAGCTCATCATGGTGAGCACGAGGAACCTCATCCCTGATAGTTGAAGATATGGGAGTGGTTTGTTCCTCAGGGGAAGTGGGAGCTCTAGTGTCCACTTCGCCTGTAAGGTGAGTATATGGGGACCTGCACAGACTCAATAGCTTGAGCAGGGGTCGTTTGGATTTTCTTTGGTAGGTGAGGGTTACTGAGGCCTTTAGTGGTAGAGAGGTAGAAGGTGTGGGTTCAACACTAGCTTGTGTTGCTAGGTTGTCACCTTGACCAATGAGGTCTAACATTTTGGGGACAAGGACTGTTTCTACCCCTGAGAAGCCTACACTTGGCTTCTTCATGATTTTAAAGATGCCGGGCTTCGTCTGTCCCAATTTAAGAATATTATCTGTTTCCCTCAACTGTGAGCCCAGTTCACAGTTGAGAATGTGTTGAACATATCTAGGAAACATATAATACTCTAAGGAGTCCAAGTTACCAAGTAAATTGGTATAGACAAATTGAGAGTACCTGAACTTGACCCCTTGAACCATTCCATGCACTATGAAGGAGAGATCCTCAGGAATCTAGTCCCACCCTCCATGCTTGTTTGACAAGCTGTGGATAACCATATAGAGTAGGTATTTCCACTGGGATGAGACCTTCCCTTTCCTGAAGGTCTTTACACAGAAATCCCCCTCATAGCCCATCTGCTCAAAGGAATGATTGACAGCTTCCTTTGGGAAGGACAACTCACCTTCTTCATCATCCAGCTGCAAATGAGTGTTGATGATGGCTGGAGTGATGAAGATTGTCCTCCCTTGCACTGTGGCAGACAGTGCCTTCTCCCCATCCATGATGACCTCTTGGCAGGTCTTCCAAAATTCAAGCAGATGATCCTCATAAAGTGTAGGATCAATGGTTAGGGAGGTGAAGTAGTTTGATAAAGTTAAGAACTGGCAAATCTCTGAGAAACTTTCATCTTTCTTAGAGCTTAACTGAGCAACCTGGTTGTGTTGCCTGTGAAGTTTCATGGAGAAATCTGGGTTGTTTCTGCGGTTAAGGTTGGCCATTTGAGAAGCTTAAGGATGAAAAAAGGTGAAAAGCAAAGGCTGTTTGGGAATTAGGTCTGAGGAATAGTAGAATTGAAGAAGATAGTGAGGGAGAGGGGGAACCGTTGGGTATTTATGTGAAAAGGATTTGAACCAAAGTTAATGAAAGAGGATAAACTTTGAAATCCGAATGTCAGTCCCACATCTAAAAAAGGTAGTTTACTTTTGCTCAAAAAGTAGTTTTCTTGGAATTCGAAAAGCTTCCGAAGCTAAAATGACTTCGGAAGATTTTCCTGAGAATCTTGAAAATTTTGCTTCGGAAGAGAAATAAACACTTGAATGCTTTGTATATAAAACAACAAAGCTTCCAAGAGTTAATTTTGCTTCGGAAGGAAAAAGTCCTTAAAAACAAATAAGTGTCTGAGACAAGTATTTAAGCTTCGGAAGATAGATTTAGACTTCTTCCGAAGGTAAAAATATTTCTTCCGAAGGATCAGAAAATTTTCAAGAATCTAAGGAAAGTCTTCAAAAAGGATTTGATATCCAAAGAAAACATGAGCTTATGAAAGTGATGAACTAGACAACTTAGGACACACATATTTTAAGAAATAATTAGAATTTGTTTTAAGAAAAGATCTACTCAAAGTTAATCATCCCAATAGCTGATATTAGATATTTAAATCTTTGTTCATCAAAAGCTTTTGTAAACAGATTAGCATATTGTTCATCTGTATGAACTTTGACTAGTTTAATTAATCCCTTTTCATAGTTATCTCTTATTAAATGATACCTGATATTGATGCGTTTGGTCCTTGAGTGCTGCACAGGGTTCTCAGTGATAGAGATAGCACTATTGTTGTCTATGTAGATAGGAGTCTCCTTGAAGTTAAATCCATAGTCCAGCATCTGATATTGAATCCAAAGCACTTGAGCACAGCAACTTGCAGCAGCAATGTATTCAGCCTTAGTAGTTGATGCAGACACATAGGATTGTTTCTTGCGTTGCCATGAGACAACCCTTCCACCAAGGAATTGACATCCCCCAGATGTAGACTTTGCATTCATGTTGCAACCACCATAATCACTATTTGTATAAGCATACAGATTAAAGTCAGGATTCTTTGGATACCATAAACCAAGTGTTGAAGCACCTTTGAGATATCTAAAAATCCTTTTGACAGTGATGAGGTGAGACATCTTAGGGTTGGCTTGATATCTTGCACAAATACATGTAGCAAACATGATATCAGGCCTGCTAGCTATAAGATACATAAGAGACCCAATCATAGCCCTGTATAAGTGTTCATCTACACACTCCCCCTTAAGATCAGGTCCAAGGGAGTGGTTTCTGGCTATGGGTGTCTTAGCAATCTTACAGTCAGTCATGTTGAACCTCTTGAGTATGTCCTGAACATACTTTGACTGACTTATGAAGATGTCATCTTCAACTTGCTTCATTTGAATTCCCAGAAAGAAATTGAGTTCTCCCATTGCACTCATTTCAAATCTGTCTTTCATCAGCTTCTCAAAGTCTTTGCAGAGATTTGGATTAGTTGAACCAAAGATGATGTCATCTACATACACTTGAACTAGCAATAAGTCATTTCCCTGTCCTTTGATGAAGAGAGTTCCATCTATAGTACCTCTCCTGTATCCATGTTTACAAAGATACTCAGACAATGTCTCATACCACTTCCTGGGTGCCTGATACAGCCCATAAAGAGCTTCGTCAAGCTTCCAGACATAATCAGCATGATTAGGGTCTACAAAAGCAGGTGGTTGTTTGACATACACCTCTTCATCAATCACTCCATACAGAAAAGCACACTTCACATCAAGTTGAAAGACCTTGAAGTTCTTGGATGCAGCAAATGCCAGGAATATTCTAATAGCTTCTAATCTTGCTACAGGAGCAAAGACATCAGTGTAGTCAATCCCTTCTTCTTGTGTGTATCCTTGAACAACTAGTCTTGTCTTGTTCTTGATAATAATGCCTCTATCATCCTTCTTATTCCTAAACACCCATTTGGTTCCAATGGTAGTCTTCCCATTAGGAAGAGGACAAAGGTTCCAAACTTTTTGCCTTTTGAATTGAAGCAACTCTTGTTGCATAGCTTCAACCCAACTTTCATCCTTTAGAGTCTTATCAACTTTCTTTGGCTCTATCTGGGATAAGAAACAAGAGTGTAGACAAACATTTGCTTCATGGGTTTGTCCTCTTTCTACCCCTGTGACAACATCTCCAATGATGTTTGTGTGTTTGTTGGGCGAGACTTGTGGATCCTAAGCTGAGGGATCACAGCAAGTTGCTGAGAAAGATCCCAAATTTGAGAAATTTAGATCTGGCATAGATGATTCACCCTCCACAGCACACACTTATCAAGATTAACTTGATCCAATGAGTGTGTGACATCATTGATGTTGTCATCTATGGTGTGGTTATTAGCATCAAGGAATTTCTGATCACTTTCACCATCATCATTGTTGTCTTCCACAATTGAGGTATCTTTATCTGGTTGTGGAGCCTCTGAGCTGAATTTGAAGGCACCCCAGATGTATCAGCTGAATTTGTCATTGAAGTGCTGATAGAATCTCATTTGCTGAAGTAGTTCCAACTGGAGCTGAAGATGTATGAGTTGAAGGTCTTCCTAGCTCAAATCTTGGATCAGGATCACATGTATTTAAATTTTTGCAGATCCTGAAACATTCTCACAAGATTTGTTAAACACTTTGGTAACTAAATCAAGATCAAATAGCCAATCAGGACCAGAACCAACCACACAGGGTGTGTGTTCATTGAAAGTCACATTGGCTGACTCCTCAACAATTCTAGTTCTGAGATTGTATACTTTATAAGCCTTAGCTTAGGAAGAGTGTCCAATGAAGTGTCCATCATCTGATTTCTCAGCAAATTTGGCAATTTGATCTTGGTATTCAAGATGGTGCATGGACATCCAAATGACCTGAAAAAACCAATGAAAGGTTTTCTCTTGTGCCAGAGTTCATAAGGAGTCTTACCATGGTCTTAACTACTAAAACTTGTTTTGCACATAGCAAACAGTGTTTACTGCTTTCTGCCCAGAGGTGATGGGCAGTTTTGAGTCAGACAACATAGTTCTTGCAGCTTCAACTTAGTGTCCTGTTTCTCCTCTCAGCAACACCATTTTTCTAAGGAGTCCTGGGAGCACTATATTGTCTTGTAATACTTTTCATCACAAAATGTATCAAGGATTTTTGATTCTTGAATTCAGTCCCTTGATCACATCTTAGGTTTTGACCTTGTGATCACTTTGATTCTCAATTTTAAGATGAAATTCTTTAGAATCTCAGAGGTCTCATCCTTAGTTCTAAGAAAGAAAACCCAAGTGAATCTTGTAAAATCATTTGTGATCACTAAACAATAAGAGGTCCTTCATAGACTCATTACACTGGTGGGCCAAAGAGATCCATATGTAATAAGTGGTAGAGAGTAGTGATGGAGTTCTTTTCCTTAGGCTTTGTGAGATACCTTATGTTGCTTCCCTTTCAGGCATGCAACACAATGATCTTCACTTGTAAACTCTTTCTTTGGCATTCCAGTTACCCAAATCATGTTTAATTAGTTTTATTCATGTTCTTAAAGTTTACATGGCACATTCTTTTATGCCATAGAAAAGACTCATCACTATTTGCTTTAGACAGAAAGCATGAAACTTCTCCGGAGGGAGATGTTTCTTGCAAGTCTATCTTGTACATGTTCCCTTTCCTGGGGGCTCTAAGCAGGATGTGCTCATGAGGAATGACCACTCCAGGCTTGAGAACAATGCACTCATGCTCAGTAAAGAGCATGTTATGACTCTGATCACAAAATTGGGATACACTCAGAAGATTGTACCCAAGCTCCTTGACAAAGTTTTCCTTTTCAATGTTGAGCTTACCATTTGTGACCTTGCCCCTTCCAGAAATGTAACCACCTTCATCTCCTCCAAAAGCAACTGGTCCTCCATCAATCCTCTCAAAGTTATGGAGTAATGACCTATTGCCTGTCATGCGCCTGGAACAGCCACTATCAATGATCCAGACATTTTTGTTTGTCTTGAGCTGTTCCTGCACAAAGAAAATGATTAGTTACATTTGGAAACCCAAGCCTTACTTGTCTTGGGCTCACTAAGTATAATAGAAGGTAATGCAACAGTAATAGATCCTATGGTTGTGCTGGAAGGATCTTGAGCTGTTGTTGATGGAGAAACTTCAGTCACTTGGTCTTTTTTAGACTTCCACACCACCTTTGGAGTCTTGGACTTGACCTTCAAAACTTCAGAAGCTTTTGGGACTTCGGAAGTTTTGATGACTAAACCTTCGGAAGATTCTGCAGTCACTGCAGCAGACTTCAGTGCTTCGGAAGAATTCCTTTCTTCCGAGACCAACTTCTCTTCCGAAGGTAATTTTCCATTTGCCTTCTTCTTTGATTTGGAGCTTCCGAAGGAAACAGACTTTCCTTCCGAAGCTTGAATCTTCTTGAAACTCTTTGAAGTCTTTGTCTTGATCATATGGACAGTTCTTTTAGGATTGTATAGACAATCCTTAGCAATGAGAGAGGCACTTTCACACATGACACATAACATTTTCTTCTTCACAAGAGTCTCTTTATGAGAGCAAGACTGTATTTGGTCACATCCCTTCTCCACCTTCATCTTTGCAGATGCTGAGACAGTTCTTATGGGCTGGGAACTGTTCTTGGAGTTTGATGGTCCAGGCTGTGCAGCAGTGGTACACAGCAGATCAGTCTTCTTCTTGGTACTGAGATGATTTGAACAAGAACCAGAACTCTTAGCTGAAGAGTTTTGGTTGATGTCTTCAGTCTTTACTATTTCAAACCCTGCAGTGATAAAAACTTGTTTCTGCTTAGAGTCAAAAGTAGCCTTGATCTCTTGAGCCTTCTTTGCTTTTCTTTTGCTCTTCCTGATCAAGTTCTTTCTCATTGACTTGGTCATCACAGTAGTCTTCTTCTCCTCAGAAGGATAGTGGCCCTTCTTAGAATCCTCCTCTTCATTCTTCTCAGAGGAATTCTTCACTATCTCTTCTTCATCCTCTTCACTTATAGAATCTATGAGAGGAAGCTCATCTTCACAAGTTCCACACCTAGGAGATCTTACAGACAAGATTGTGTGTGGAGGAGCTATCTCATTGGATCCCAGTCCCTGTCTATTTTGATAACACACCTTTTTGTGCAGGGATGAGGATATCATGTTCTTGAAGGTATCTTCTTCAAGAACACTCTTTTCTGCCATGGCTTTGCTGATCACAAGCTCAGCGTGGCACTCAATCAGCTTGGTTATGAGATCTTTGATTTGAGTCCTAAAATCTGCATGCTCATGTTTTAGAAATGAAATGGTTTTCTTTAAGTCCTCTATATTTAGTTTATAATCATTTTCAGACTTTCTAAAATCATATTTTAAAATGTTTAAGGACTCAAGATCAGATCTCATCTCCAAGTTATAGGACCTGTATCTGTTAACTTTAGCAATGCATTTAGGAGTACAGAGATGTTCCAATACCTTGGCTTCATCATGATCTGCCATTAGTGCTTGGTTTGGAGAAGCATCTTCCACCTGAAAGCTCCAGTCAAAGCCTCCTTCTTCAACAGCAACAGCAGCTTGTTACTTTGGCTTCTCATTCTGAGGGGCTTTGTCAGTGTAGTTTGGTCTGGTTTGTGCTTAGCCACCATTTGTTTTAGGTGCCTTACACTCTCTAGCAAAGTGGCCCATCAAGTTACAGTTGTAACACTTGACTTTGCTTTTATCCAATCCAAACTTTCCACTGGTTGCATTGCTTTGAAACCTCCTTCCAGTTCTCTTGTAAAACTTCTTGGCTCTATGAGTGAGAAGAGCCATCTGCTGGACTATTTCCATATATTCCAGATCATTTGGATGGATACAATCCAGGTCTTCAAGAGTGAAAAGAGAGGTACCACAACTTTCATCAGAAGACACAAAGGCTTGAGAAGAGCTTGTCTCTTGAAATGGGCTTCCTTGAGTGTAGTTCTCCCTGGGTGTCCCTGGGAAGGTGATGAAAGGACCCTTTGGTGAGTTGTCAGGGTAGCATATGAGATGATGTTGGGGTTCTATGTTATCCCTTTCAACCACATGCAGGGCTGAACCCAATTGATTGTTGGAGTTGCCAGATGAACCTTGCATGTTCATCTCCATCTGGTAGCCACTGAGAATCCCATATAACTCTGTCAGAGTAAGAGTTTTGAGATTTTCAGTCCTCTTGATCACCACACAATAGTGTGTCCATTGCCTAGGAAGTGAGGACATAAACTTCCTTACAATGTCTCTATTTTCAATAGGAACTCCTCCATCCACAAGGGTATCCACTATCTCAACATACCTGAAGTATTGCTGAGTCATGGTTTCACCTGTTTTGAAGGTGAAGTTTTCAATCCGCTGCTTCAGGAGATCCTTCTTGTTCTCCTTGGCTTCAGAGGAGCCTTCATACATCAGTTTTAGTGCATCCCACAACTGTTTAGTTGTTTAGCTGTTTTGCACTTCTTGAAACCTCTGTACACAGAGTTTGGAAGAGCAGTTTGAAGAACAGTCATGGCTTTTCTATCAATCTCTACTCTCTTCCTATCTTCATCAGAGTAGTTAGCCACATCTTTGGGGATCATACCAGCACCAGTAGCAGAAGCAGTGCTGGGTATGAAAGGTCCATTTTCAACAGACTCCCACATTCTTGAGTCTAGAGACCTGATGAAACCTTCCATTCTCATACACCAGGTATCAAAGTCATCAAGAGTGATCAGTGGGGACTTGTTCATGGTTCCAGTTTCCATATCAGTCTTTGAAATGGCTGCCATTTAAAAGTTTAGTATTTGTGTGTGAGAGGGATCTTAAGATGGTGAGATCTTATTTCAAGAGCCTGAAAAGCTCTGATACCAATTGCAGGACCGGTGAAGGGTGGTCACTTACAACACAACAACACAAAGAGGAGATTAACCAAACTTAATCAAACAGTAAACTGGATTACCACAATAATGATACTAAGAACACAAGTAACAAGTAAGAGACAGAACAAGAGAACACAAGAGATTGGGTTTCAAAGATGTAGTATATTGCTTTCTGAAGTTCTATTACAAGTGTTACAAAGCATGAAGAAAGATACTAGAACATGGAATACTTATACTACAACCTACAGCCGGCTATACTTTGAAAGCCAGCTGGATACAATTGACTAGACACAAACAAAATCAATTGTAGAATCAAAAGGGATATCTGCCTTTTGACCTTGTGACTATGACATGCCATAGTTCACATCCTTATCTATTACAAAAAGGATAAAGTACATAAAGTACAAAGTTACAGACTCAAGACCTCAATGTACAGTTACCAAAAGCATGGACCTTTCACCAACTCATGTAAGTTGGTGACTTTACAGAGATGCAGCGGAAAGGTGTCCAGCTTTATGGAACAGTACATCAGATAAAGCATGTTACTAAAAGTCTTCGGAAGAAATCTGTCTTCATAAGATGAAGCTTCGGAAGACTTTGTCTCTGAGGCTTCGGAAGACTTCATATTTGGCTTAGGAAGATATTGGTCTTGGCTTCGGAAGATTTTACACTTAGAATATTTCTAGTGCATGGTGTAAAACTTCCGAAGCAATTCTACTTCAGTTCTTTAGTGCATTGCTTGCAGAGAGACTTTGGATGTTTTTGTTTGCATCAGACTTATAGAAATCCTTACATTATCAACATTGTCCTAGTCAACAAAAGTTGACGTCACGGTCAAGGTCAACAGAAAAGTCAAATGACGAGTTCGAGACGAAGAACTAAGTCAAGACATTGAAGATATATTGTGTCTTGAGTCTGTATTGTAATAAATATATTTTGTGTCAACAAAATATATTTTATCTAGTTTCAGTCTTGTTTTGGTTTACATGTTATTTTTCTTATAGTCTAAGTCTAGGGACTTAGTGTGTCATTAGTGGATTTAGTATTCAGTATAAATAGTTAAGTGTAATTAGTGTTAAAGTACCTTGAATGAGCTATTGATTGGGATTTCCATGTAAACAACATCTCTTGCAATCAAAATTAGATCAAAGTGGGGTTTTAGTTGATGTTCTTCCTTGTTCATCATATAATCTATATTTTACGAACTTTTGATCCAAAATCTTCACCAATTTCATGATTTAAAGCTGTTAGGGACCAACAAAGCTCCCACTGGTGAAAGCCCTGAAAGCTTGAACATCTTAGGAACCAGTGAGGCTTCAACAAGTTGTCACCAAAATAAGCATCAAAACTCATCAAATGACTACTCCAGCATACAACACCAAGTTTATGAAGAAAGCATTCTAGAGGGGCAGGCAACTGTTAATGCTGCTTCACAACACCACATCATTGAATGAGCATGAGACATCAGCTGGAAATGATGTTCTAATTTCTGAGCAAAACTTTTCTAACCTAGATTTATCTATGCAATTAGATGTTATTCCTAGGCTTAGAATTCACAACACACATCCTGTTGAAAACATCATTAGAAATGTCTCTGAAGGCATGAGAACAAGAGGACAAACGCACAATGGGAATATCAACGTCCAGGATTTGAAGATCCACACCATCCTAACTATGTGTGCAAACACGATAAAGCTCTGTATGGACTGCACCAGGCACCTATGTTGTGGTATGAGACACTTTCTCCATTTCTTTTGAAGCATGGCTACACCAAAGGCACAATAGACAAAACCTTGTTTATCAAGAAGTCTGGGAAAGACATTTTGCTTGTACAAGTCTATGTTGATGACATCATATTTAGTTTTTCAAACAACCAAATGTGCAAGGACTTTGAAAGAATTACGAAGAAGAAGTTTGAGATAAGTTCCATGGGAAAATGGACTTTTTCCTAGGAATTCAGGTGAAGCAGATGAAAGATGGGTTCTTTATCAATCAATCTAAGTATGTCAATGACATCTTAAAAAGATTTGAAATGAAGGATTGTAAGCTAGCCAAGACACCTATACCTAAAAATCACAACATTTGTCCTGACTCTAAGGGGGAGGATACTGATCAACATTAGTATAGGGCAATAATAGGATCTATGATGTATCTTACAGCAAGTAGACCTGATATCATGTTTGCAACTTGTATCTGTACAAGATATCAAACTACTCCAAAGGTGTCTCACCTAGTTGCAGCTAAGAGAATCCTTAGATACCTTAAAGGAGGTCACAAGCTTGGTCTCTGGTATTTTAGGAATCAAGATTTCAATCTCTATGGCTACACTGATAGTGAATATGGTGGTTGCAATATCAACAAGAAATCCATATCTGGAGTTGAATACATTGTTGTCAATTTCTTGATCAAAGAATTCTTGGCAATGTAAGAAGCAATCATGTGTCTCTACATCAATTGTTGAAGTTGAATACATTGTTGCTGCAAGTTGCTGTGCTTAGCTGCTCTAGATTTAGAATTCATATTTTAGACTACGGCTTCAACTTCATGGAGACCCCTATCCACATCGACAACAAGAGTGCCATTTCTATTATGAAGAATCTCGTCAAGCACTCTAAGACAAAACACATTGACATTAGGTATCATTTCATTCAAGATATTAATAAGAAAAACCTGATCAAACTAGTAAAAGATGATTCAAATGAACAATATGCTAACTTGTTCACCAAAGCTTTTGATGAACAAAGATTTAAGTATCTAATTACAGCTATTAGGATGATAAATATTGACTAGTTTATCTCTTTTGAAATTCTTTTCCAAATCTGTCTTGTTTTTTTTGTTGTCTCTTTACAATCTAAGCCCTGTTACAAAAGGTCTTTCTCAAACAATTTTCTAAGTGTGAGCTTTTTCGAAAAGAAATATACCCTCGGAAGTTATCTTCATCTTTCTTCCGAAGACAAATTCCTGTGCAAAGGTATTTCCTTCTAAAGAGCTTTGCCAATTTGTCTTCGGATATCATTTGCCTTCGGAAGTAAAGTTGACTTCAAAAGAATTACCTTCAGAAAACTTTTTACTCTCAGAAGAAAGCCTTACTGTGTAGCGGATACATTTGGGCCCCACTCTGTAAAAAGGTAATATTTCATTAATGATGTCGAAATATTTTAAATGGTTTATCCTTACCGCCCCTGTCACATCAGAATCCAAAACAATGTTTTAAATATTTTAAATGTCTTTTCACCTTATCCATCTGCCGTTTTACCCCCTATTTAAATATTTCAAATTTTTTTCTTTACTCTTTTTACCTACTCATAAGCCCTAAATTTTCAACATCTTCTCTACAACTCACTCTCTCAAATTACTTCGATTTCTCTCTTCTTTCAAAACAATGACTCTTAATCCTCAACACGACCAGGTCACACTCCTTGATTCTTTAAAGGATGTTGACTTTGCCCCCATCATCCAGTTTTTAACTCAATCCACCTACTTCACCGCTCTCACTGTGAACCCCACTGTTACTCCAACCATATGGCCGAATTTAGGGCAAATGGTCAAAGTGATACCCTGAACGGAGTAAGGGTTATACGGTCAGGCATTTGCAGACAAGACTTGATCATATCTGAACAAACCATCAGGGAGAATATGGAGCTTCATTATAAAGGCGCTCCCATAGAATTTCCCAAAATATAATCTTGAAGACACATATACCCAAATGGGATATGGTAGAGATGTAAGCAGGTCAACAGTCTATAAATTCAAGTTCTCTTACAACTGGAAGTTCCTGCTTCATATTGTTCTTCACTGTCTATCCAACAAATCAGGAGGATGGGATCAAAGTCCCTATGATCTGGGATTCCTAGTTCATGGATTGGTCATAGGCCTTAGATTCAACTATTCAAAGTTTGTGTTGAATAACCTCAGAGGTAACCTCGACAAGGAACCATTCTACATGTATCCCAGGTTTATTCAACACATCATCAACTATGAGCTGGATCAAGACAAACTTCAACTTGAAGACACTCTTCTTGTCCCTCACATGAGGCCGGGCATCTTCAAAATTCTGAAGAGGGTGTCCCCAAACTTGTCTGGAAGATTCACTGACCTTCTTCTAGGTATGATTGAGCCTATGGCTCCTAGTGACATCCTTGTAAGCTTAACAGGTGATGAACCCACACTAGACACCCCCACTTTAATGCCAATTGTCACTCCCTAGCTCATTAAATTCATTTACCAGAGATGATCAAAACGAACCCTCTATTCAAGCTAAAAAAGGCTAGAGTGGAAGATAGGCTCCCACTCAGCTTGAGGTCCAACCATTCTCCACCATTGACCTCAATATCAGTGTTGAGTCTCCTCGGTCTCAACATGATGAGCCTAAAACCCAAACCATTAGCCCTCCGGGTGAGTCCCAATACTCCTTTGAGCAGCCAAAAAGGGACAGCCAAATCATTGGCTCTATGCCATTAGATATTGATCAAGGTCCCGAGTCACTAGGCATAACCTCTATATCCTTCACTGACTATTAACCCAATCTATTTATAGGACCGTTTAAGGGTGGTCACTTACAACACAACAACACAATGAGGAGAGTCCTTTAGAACACTTAACAGATCAAATAGGGAACTGGTAACTTATATGAAAGATACTAAGAACACAAGTAAAGAATGAGACAGAACAAGATTTCAAACAACACAAGTGTATGGTTTTCAAGAATGTTGTATATTGGTCTCAAGTTATTTTACAAGTATTAAAAAGCATAGGAAGAAAGTTACAAGTACTTGAGATACTTTATACTACATCCTACAGCCGGCCATACTTTGAAAGCCAGCTGGATACATAAGACTAGACAATAAAATCAAATGTAGAGTCAAAAGGCAAATTGCCTTTTGACTAGTGACTATGACATGCCATAGCTCACATCCTAACGTATTACAAAAACGATAAAGGAACATAAAGTAGAAAGCTCAGACTCAAGACCTCAATGTATAATTACCAAAAGCATGGACCTTTTCACCAACTCATGTAAGTTGGTGATTGAACAGAGTTGCAGTGGAAAGGTGGTCCTGCTTTATGGTAAAGTACATCAGATAAAAGCATGTATCTAAAAGTCTTCGGAAGAAATATGTCCTCACTCTTTGGCTTCGGAAGACTTTGTCTTTGAAGCTTCGGAAGACTTCACTTTTGGCTTCGGAAGATGTTGGTCTTGGCTTCAGAAGATTTTACACTTAGAATATTTTCTAGTGCATTATGTAAAACTTCCGAAGCATTTCTAATTTTGTACTTCAGTGCATGCATACAGAGAGACTTTGGATGTTTTGGCTGCATCAGACTTATAGGAATCCTTACAAACTCCCCCTAGGCTGATGCTACTAAAATATTTAAAGATCTTTATATGTTGACAGTCCTCATCGTGATGATGACCATGCCCTTCTTCATTAGATGGTCAAGATCACTCAGACTCTCATAATATCTTCTCATCTCAAAGACATCATGTAGAGGTAGATTAAATAAGTCTTGCCATGTGTAGACATCTTCACCACCTTGATCTCTAATCACATGTCATCTTTCTGGATTAGTTGTAAAGGTCCAGGATAAGATGGGTCTCTCAGATGCAAGAGGAGCCACTTGAATTAGAGTTGATGGGGCTGCCTTTTCATGCACTTCCTCAGAGTGATCTAATTCATCTTAAGGCTTGGAGGTGGATGATTCAGACTTCTTCTTCTTCTTTGAATTTGGTTTAGAAGCCATCATCTTCCTCCTTTTTAAAGACTTTAACTGAGAAGACTGGTCTACAGCACCTTGTTGATCAATCTTGTCTTGCTCAGTTGGGTGTTCCTCCCTCATAGGTTTAGAAGGAGAGGGAGTTTGACCCTAAAGTGGATCACAAGATGAAGCTTGTTGAGACTCAGCAGGAGGTCCAGGTTGTGTTGTCTCAGGTTGTTCAACCTTAACCTCCACTTCAGGAGGAGCTTGAGTTGGAGGGGAGTGTAAGTCAATGTGCTCTCCACTTTTGATCTTCTGCTTGATTACCCTAATGTGCTCATCCATTGTGGATAGAGACATAGGTCCAAGTCTCCTTCCGGAGAATCCATACAGCTTCAAGAAGCTCATCATCCTTTCTCTGTCAGCAGACTTCTTCATACTCTTTTGGATGATGGCTCTTGACTTTGCAGCCTCTTCCCTCATCTTTCTCTTAGTTTCTTTTTGTTCTCTGAGCACTTGAAGTTCAAGCTATTTGAGATACTCAAACTAAATGTACTCAAAAGACAAGGAAGAAGTGCAGATGCCTGGTAGAGACCTGTGGCACTCAGGTAGTTGATCATGTTTTGTCTATCTGTTTCTTTGTCTACCTGAGGTTCTTGTGGAGCTACCACAGTCTCTTTCACAGGGCTTTCTTGAACTGGGGAGAGAGTAGGAACATGCTTGTATAGTTTTTTTTGTCTCTTCTCTTCTTTGATTTGGAGGAGCAACCTTGCATCATCTGCTTCCTTTCTCTCCCTAGACATTTCCATGTCTACCAGTTCATTAAGTTCCTCTAAGGGGAGAGATATAATCTCATTAATGTCATAGTTCCTGGTCTACAGGTAAGTAATCCTGACTGTCCTCAACTCATCATCTTGAGTGTTTGGTTTGAGGGCAGCTCTGATTGCAGTTTGCATGTACCCTGAAGACCTCATGGAACTATCTCCCTTTAACTTCCTCTTCCCCTCTCTCTCCTCCTCCTCAATCTCCTCAGGAGTTAAAATCCTTTTTGCTTTGTCACTTACAGACCTTTGTGACACAGGGTGGAGAGAGCTTTGGCCTTCATTGCTTGGTGTACAAGCTCCGGCCAGAGAGAGGCTGTGACACACCTTCACCAGCAGGTGTTTCACTTAGGGACTGAATTGCTGAAATAGTTGTTGGTGTGACAGGGCTCTCAGGCTCTATCACTGGGCTTTCAGTCAAGGTTTTCCCTTTGAAGCTAATCTTAGGGTCTGCCTCAACATCCAGTTGACCAATGACATTACCTAATTGCCTTTGTCTCCTTCTTAGGCTGAACTCTTCAGTAATTCTGTCTTGAATCCTTTGTGCCAGCCTGCCAGCTTGTCTAGATTGGCTTGGGTTGATAAGTGGCATGTTGATCAGGTCAAGCCCTTAATAGTAATTCAAAGTCTGAAAGTTGAATACCTCTTGTTGCCCTTGAACTCTTTGAAGAATAAGGGCTCTTCTATCAGCATCATACCTCCACCCAATAATGTAGTTTGAAGTTCCTTGGGGTGGGGATGACATAGCCCTTAGAATACCTTCCTCAAAGAGACTCTGAATGAGAGAGTCTAGAGAGTCCACATCAAAGTGAACTTGGGAAATTTGCTGAGTATGCATATTTGCAAGTGAGGATGGTGAGTCCTTAATGTCCATACTCCTTGAAGAACTCCCAGGTTCTGTGATTGTAATGACTTTCTCCCTCTTTTTGGTAGCATCACCCTCTTGCATAGGTGAGCTAGGAGTTAGGTCAATCACATCCACAGGTTCTTGTGTTCCTGGTTGAGCTCTCCTTAAAGGTCTCGCAGCTAGTTTCTTCCTGAGATAAGATATCTCAAGTTGCTGATCATTGACCCTGTTTTGTAGGGTAGTCACCTAAGATTCAAGGTGACTAACCTTAGAGACTAGGTAGGTGCATGTTTTTGACAGTTTTTGCACCTTTAGTCTCAAATTCCCCTTATCTTCATTAGAAGAATCATAGGAGGTGAGAGAATTGGACGAAGGTCCTCACACTCACCACCAGCTTCATGTTCTTGGCTGCTGGATTTCCTCTGCTCACTAACAGCCTCAGTTGAAGTGTCAATGGGCTGAGTTGCCCTGGTTGAGGTCCTAATGATGTAATCACTTGCAGAAGTGACAGCCTCTTCCATATGGATCTCCTGAACAGGTTTAGAGAGGTCCACCTCAGTAATGGGTGACTGATGTGGGCTAGACATAGGAGACTCAGGAGCACTCACCTTTCTTTGAAGAGGGGGGAGTAGATAGACTCATGGTACTCACTGAAACCTATGTCTTCATTAGTATAGAATTCAAGGTTAGGAATGGGTTGGTTTAAGTCTAAAGGCTGGGGATAGTAACTATCCCCTGAAGGTTGTTCACTTGAGTGTTGAGACTCTGAGTGAAGGCTTAAGGCACTTGGGCTAGTGATCTCATCAGGCTGAGCATGAGGAACCTTAGCACTGATCCTTGAAGAAATGGGAGTGGTTTGCTCCTCAGGGGAAGTGGGAGCTCTAGTGTCCACTCCTGTATGGGTGAGTATATGGGGGCCTGCACAAGCTCATTAGTTTGAGCAGGGGTTCGTTTGATTCTCTTTGGTAGGTGAGGGTGATTTGTGGCCTTTTAGGTGGTTGAGAGGTAGAAGGTGTGGGTTCAACACTAGTTTGTGTTGCTAGGTTGTCACCTTGAGTAATGAGCTCTAACATTTTGGGGACAAGGGTTGTTTCTATCCCAGAGAAGCCTACAATTGGCTTCTTCATAATTTAGAGATGTCAGGCTTTATCTATCCCAATTTAAGAATATTACATGTTTCCCTCAACTGTGAGCCCAGTACACAGTTGAAAATGTATTGAACATATCTAGGAAACATGTAACACTCTAAGAAGTCAAAATTTGCAAGCAAATTTATATAAACAAACTGAGAGTACCTAAACTTGACCCCTTGAACCATTCCATGCACTATGAAGGATAGATCTTCAGGGTCTGGTCCCACCCACCATGCTTGTTGGACAAGCTGTGGATAACCACATGTAGCAGGTATTTCCACTGGGATGAGACCTTCCCTTTCCTGAAGGTCTTTATAGAAAAATCTTCCTCATAGCTCATCTGCTCAAAGGGATGATTAACAGCTTCCTTTGGAAAGGACAACTCACCTTTTTCATCATTCAGCTGAAGATGAGTGTTGATAATGGCTGGAGTGATGAAGATTGTCCTCCCCTACACTGTGGCAGACAGTGTCTTCTCCCCATCCATGGTGACCTCTTGACAGGTCTTCCAAAATTCAAGTAGATTATCCTCATAGAGAGTAGGATCAATGGTTAGGGAAGTGAAGTAGTTGGATAGAGCCAGAAAATGGCAAACCTCTGAGAAACTATCATCTTTCTCAGAGTTCAACAGAGCAACCTGGTTGTGTTGCCTGTGAAGTTGCATGGAGAAATCAGGGCTGTTCTTGCGGTTTAGGTTGGCCATTTTGAAATGCTTAAGGGTGAAGAACAAAGGTGGTTTAGGTGAATTTAGGTTAGAGGAATAGTGCATATGAAGAAGATAGTGAAAGAGGGGGGAACCGTTGGGTATATATATGAAATGGATTTAAGAGAAAGTTAATGAAAGAGGATAAACTTTGAAATCCGGATGTCGGTCCCACCTCTGATAAAGTAGTTTACTTTTGCTCAAAAAGTAGTTTTCTTGGAAGTCGAGAAATCTTCCGAAGGTTATTCTGCTTCGAAAGTTCTAAAGGAAGGCTTCCGAAGGCAAAATGGCTTCGAAAGATATTCCAAGGGGTTTTGAGAATTTTGCTTCGGAAAAGATTTAATACTCAAAGTTTTTATTCTAAAAAGAATAAAAACTTTTGAAGGTAAATTGCATTCGGAAGAAAATTGTTCTTTGAAAACATATAAGTACTTAAGTTAATTTTAAGCTTGGGAAGATATTTCAGAAATTTCTTCCGAAGGTAAATCTACTGAAGTAGTTATTTGTTTTCTAAGACATAAGTTTCTTCCAAAGGTAATTTCAAATCTTCCAAAGGATAAAAAGATCAAAATTTTCAAAAATCTAAGGAATGTCTTTCAAAAATATTTTTCTTCCATAGAGAACAAGGGCTTCTGAAGGTGATAAAATAGACAACTTAGAACACACAGGTTTTAGAAATAATATGATTAAGTTTTAATCAAAGTTAATCATCCCAATAGCTAATACAAGATATTTGAATCTCTGTTCATCAAAAGCTTTGGTGAACAGATCAGCATATTGTTCATTTGTGTTAACTTTGACTAGTTTGATTAATCCATTTTCAAAGTTATCTCTAATCAAATGATACCTAATGTTGATGTGATTTGTCCTTGAGTGCTACACAGGATCTTTGTGATAGAGTTAGCACTGTTGTCTATGTGGATGGGAGTCTCCTTGAAGTTGAATCCATAGTCCAGCATCTGGTTCTGAATCCAAAGCACTTGAGCACAGCAGCTTGCAGCAGCAATGTATTCAGCTTCAGCACTTGATGCAGACACACATGATTGTTTCTTGCATTGCCAAGAGACTATCCTTCTACCGAAAAATTGGCATCCCCCAGATGTAGACTTTGTAGTCATGTTGCAACCACCATAGTCACTATCTATATAGGCATACAGATTAAAGTCAGAATTCCTTGGATACCAAAGGCTAAGTGATGGAGCACCTTTTGAGATATCTTAAAATTCTCTTACAGTGACAAGGTGTGACTTCTTGGGGTTGGCTTGATATCTTGCACAAATACATATGGCAAACATAATATCAGGCCTACTAGCTGTGAGGTACATAAAAGACCCAATCATTGCCCTATAGAGATGTTCATCAACATACTCCCCCTCAAGATCAGGTCCAAGGGAGTGGTTTCAGGCTATAGGTGTCTTCACAACCATACAATCAGTCATGTTGATTTTTTTAAGTATGTATTGTACATACTTTGACTGACTTATAAAGATGTCATTGTCAACTTGATTCACTAGAATTCCCAGAAAGAAATTGAGTTCCCCCATGACACTCATTTCAAACCTATCCTTCATCAGCTTCTCAAAGTCTTTGAAGAGCTTTGGATTAGTTGACCTGAAGATAATTTCATCTACATATACTTGAACTAGCACTATGTCATTTCTTGTTCCTTTGATGAAGAGAGTTACATTAATAGTACCCCTTTTGTAGCCATGTTGACAGAGATACTGAGATATAGTCTCATACCACTTCATTGGTGCTTGGTGCAGCCCATATAGAGCTTTATCAAGCCTGAAAACATAATCAGGATGATCAGGATCTGCAAACCCAGGTGGTTGTCTGACATACACCTCTTCATCAATCAACCCATAGAGAAAAGCACACTTGACATCAAGTTGGTAGACCTTGAAATTCTTGGATGCAGCAAAAGCTCGGAATATCCTGACAGCTTTAAGTCTTGCTACAGGAGCAAAAACATTTGTGTAGTCAATTCCTTCTTCTTGAGTATACCCTTGAATAACTAGTCTTGCCTTATTCTTGATGACAAGTCCTCTATCATCCTTCTTATTCCTAAACACCCAGTTTGTTCCTATGGTAGTATTCCCTTGAGGAAGAGGACATAGGTTCCAAACCTTTTGTCCTTTGAATTGAAGCAGCTCCTCTTGCATAGCTTTAATCCAACTTCCATCCTGGAGAGCCTCATCAATTTTCTTTGGCTCTATCTGGGATAAGAAACAAGAGTGAAGACAAACATTTGCATCATGTGTTTGTCCTCTTGTTCTTACCCCTAAATCAACATCTCCAATGTTGTTTGTGGTAGGGTAAGACTTATGGATCCTTAGCTGAGGGATCATAACAAGTTGCTTAGACAGATCTAAATTAGAGAAATATTTATATGGCAATGAGGATTCACCCTTAACATCAACACACTTATCAAGATTGACTTGATCCAACGAGTGTGTGACATCATTGATGTTGTATTCAATGGAGTGGTTGTCAGCATCAAGAAATTCTTGATCACTTTCACCACCACCATTTTCTCCTACATTTAAAGCTCCTTCATCTGAGTATTGTACCTCTAAGATGGAACTTGAAGGCACCCGAGACGTATCAGCAGGATTTGTCATTGATGTGCTGGTAGATACTTCATTTGTAGGGTTAGTTACCACTAGAGTTGAAGTTGTGTAGCTTGAAGGTCTTCTCAGCTCAAATCTTGGGTCAGGATCACCTATAGGTAATATCTGTGTATCCTAAAACATGCTCACAAGATTTGTTAAAACAGTTGGTAACAAATCAAGATCAAATTGCCAATCTGGGCCAAAACCTTTCACACTGGGAATGTGCTCATTGAAAGTCACATTGGCTGACTCCTCAACTACTCTAGTTTTGAGATTGTATATGCTATAAGCCTTAGCTTGAGAAGAGTATCCAAAAAATATCCATCATTTGATTTCTCAGCAAACTTGACAATTTGATCTTTGGTATTCAAGATGGTACAAGGACATCCAAATAACCTGAGAAAACCAATGAAAGGTTTCCTCTTGTGCCAAAGTTCATAAGGAGTCTTACCATGTGTCTTAACTACTAAAACTCTGTTATGCACATAGCAAGTAGTGTTCACTGCCTCTGCCTTGAAGGTGATGGGTAGTTTAGAGTCAGACAACAAAGTTCTTGCAGCTTCAATTAGTCTCCTGTTTCTCCTCTCAGCAACACCATTTTGCTGAGGAGTCCTGGGAGCACTATATTATGTTGTAATACCTTTTTCATCACAAAATGTATCAAGTATTTGGTTCTTAAATTCGGTTCCTTGATGACATCTTATGGTCTTGACCTTGTGATCACATTGATTCTCAATCTTTAAGATGAAATTCTTCAGAATCTCAGGGGTCTCATCCTTAGTTCTAAGAAAGAAGACCCAAGTGAATCTTGTAAAGTCATCTGTGATCACCAAACAATAAGAGGTCCTTCCTAGACTCATTACACTGGTGGGGCCAAAGAGATCCATATGTAATAAGTGTAGCGGAGTAGTGATGGAGTTTCTTTCCTTTCGCTTGTGAGATATGTAGATACATGTTGTTCCTAGTTTATGAGCTTAAATGTAAAAGTCTTTCATGTCTTACACATATGTAATGAAATGGTTCAATGAAATATGAAGTATGATTTGATGTTTATTTATCTTTGATTCATATGTATGAACTTCTTATATAGGTTTGAGGTTGTTGTACACAATTCTAAGTCAATAATGGTTGAGTATTATGTATAACCTAGTCAGGTGATTATCCATGCTAATGGACCATACTTATGGACCATACGCATGAATACATCATGCTTATGGACCAGTCGCACGACTGAACCAGGAGAGTGGATCAGTCGTACAATTGGGACATAAGATTGACTCAGTCGCACGACTGAACCTTCAGTCGTGCGTAT
Organism: Flaveria ramosissima; assembly: GCA_025215565.1. Classification (NCBI taxonomy): domain Eukaryota; kingdom Viridiplantae; phylum Streptophyta; class Magnoliopsida; order Asterales; family Asteraceae; genus Flaveria; species Flaveria ramosissima. Next base: position 47,577,971 of record CM046034.1, on the reverse strand, counting down.
GACTCAATCGCATGATTCAGTCGCACGACTGAACCATGTGAATGGTTCAGTCATACGAATGAAAAACCCAAACCTATAAATACCACCTAATTCGTGAAAAAAAAGCCTTGAAGAGATATTGCGAATACACATAAACCCTAGCCGTCCAAAACGTCCCAAACAGCCTGTCCAAGTTCATAGTTTGTTCCTGATCGATTCCTACTCGTTCTTAACGTTTGTTTCAATCTTATATCGATCGGGTTATTGTTCTCACTGATTGGATCGCCACTCAAATAGGATTCTGCACTATTTGATCCGGTATAAACGCAAAATCAGTTAGTACTCCGTCCATACACGGTCCCTAACAAATGGTATCAGAGCTTTGGCTCTTCATTTTGCGTTTGATTCAATTAGGTTTGGTGTCAAAACCTACGTTTTTAATCAAAAGAGTCACCACATTGCTTCTAAAGGTGTTTTCGACGTTTTCTGGCATTAAAGTTTCGTTTTTTCATTATACGGCAGATTAGGGTTCTTAGAATAATCGTATTTTGTGTCAAAGTGTCAAAATCTTTGTTTTTGCAAAAACAGTAGCCTTCAATCACACGACTAGCTCATTCGTACGATTGAACTCATTCGTATACTCCATTCCCACGATTGAACCCTGTCGCATTACTCATTCGCACGACTGAACAACTCCAGTCGCTTAAGTCCATTCGTCTTGTTCATATGCACGACTGAATCCAATCGCACGATTGAATTCATTCGCACCCTTCATTCGCACGATTGACTCATACTCATTGTTCATTCGTACGATTGAAACTGCCCTGTTCTCCAACTACCAAGTTCATAAAATGGAAGATCAATTTGATGCGTTTACTGCCGGGAAGGACTCACGCATCCAGAATCTACTACTTCTGGAGAATGAGGTAGGAAATCACAATAAACCACCGAAGCTGATCACGTTAGATGATTATCCTCAGTGGAAACAGCGGTTTGAGATTTACTTAAATGGAGTTGATCCCAATATTTGGACATCCATCGAGACTGGTTATACGGTGCCAGTTAGTGCTAATGGAGTCAAGTTAACCTTGGTATGAGTGAAGCTCAGAAGATTCTCTACAATGCTGAGAAGAAAGTCTATGCCTTGTTGACTCAGTCAATACCGAAAAACATCTTTCATCAGTTCTCTGAGAACAAGCAGGCTAAGAAGTTGTGGGATGCATTGGAGAAGAGATACGAAGGAAATGCGACGTTAAAGGCACTGAAGGCTAAGGCTCTCAAGAAGGAGTTTGATAATTTCTCTTCGATAGGGAATGAGAGCTTAGATGATGTTATTGACAGATTCTATCATCTCATGAGTGAGCTGCACACTCATGGTGTAACCACATCAATGGAAGATAAAGTTTCAAGTTTTGTTGATGGGTTGCCTGAGAAATGGGATTCATTTGTGTCTAAGTTGAGACAGAACGACATCCTTGTGACATTAGACATAAATGACTTCATCTTGAAGTTAAGAGAGGAAGAACTGAGAATGAAATACAAGTCGAAGAAACGATCCCACGTTCAAAATCCTTCACTCTACAACTCAGTTTCGTCTCCAGCTGTTTCAGGAGCACCATTACAAACAGCATTCGTGTCCAGTTCATCTGCTTCTTCCTAAACCACTGCTTCAGGACTAGAAACATCAGGGTCATCAGGGACCCACTACATAGTGCCTGAAGCCAACACTACAAACTTGAAGACCGAGAATCTCGGTAATATCATAGTGGAAGTTGCAAAGGAGCACATGGATCTTCTAGCAGCTGTTGTCCAATCCTATGATGGTTTAGTTGCTGGGAAGATTGGAAATTGTCATCTTGCAGATGAAGATTACGAGCAAGTTGATGAGAATGAGCTAGAGAGAATGGACATCATGTGGGCCTTGGCAAGTGCAGTCAGAAGAGCTAAAAAGTTTGTCAAGAAGACGGGACAGAATCTAGTAGCCACTAAGGATACAACGTTTGGTTTTGACAAAACCAAAGTCACATGCTTCAACTGTGGTGAAAAGGGGCACTTTAAACGTGAATGTGTAAAGCCCAAGAAAACTGGAAATGGAAACCTATTTCCCACATTCAACCGTCAAGACAAGGACATGATTGGAACTGCTTCTTCAAGCAAAGCGACAAAGGCTCTAACTGCTCAAGGTGATGAAGGACAAGACTGGTCCTTCCGATTTTTTTCTCCTGGAGAATCAAATAATGCTTTTGTCGAAGCAGTAGATGATGGGTCTGCTAGTGAAGGTGAGAGTGCAGCTAAGCAAGCATTGTCGGATACTGAAGAAGCTGCAAACGTGGTAAATCACTTGGTTGAGGAAGAGCTCAGAGCAACAAGTTCAGAATCTCCAGCCTCCGAAGAGTCTAAATCTGCTTTGATGGCTGATTCAACCGATTCCTCACATGTAGGTTCTAAAGACCAACTGTTTGAAAAACATGTTTGTAATGAATGTGACAAATTTAGACAAAGCATTGATTTGAAATTTGTTAGGTTATTAGAACACAATGATAACTTAGTAAATGATTCACAACTATGCACTGAAGCTAATCGTATATTAAAACAAAATGAGTGTAGTTTTAAAGAGAAGATAGAACTTTTGGGGAAAAAACTAAGGGAAACCGAGGTTGTTGCCTTAAATCAATCAAATGATATAAAGTTCTATTTAAATTCTATAGAAGAAACCAAAAAGGAAAAAGAAGTTTTGGAAGTCGAGGTTAATTCTTTAAAACAAAAAAACTGCATAGTTGGGCTAGTTCTTCTCACATAGTTCAAAACTTAGTGAAAGAACGAAACAATGGGGAAGGTATGGGTTACAATGTAGTTCCACCACCACATGAAATCCTTTTGACCACAAGATGTAGACCTATCAATAACAACCCAGTAAAGGATCATGTGGTGTCCACTCCTCTGGTTAGTGATCCCGATTCTACAAGTAAACATGTGAACTCTATCACTAAACAGAAGGAGCCTACTTTGAAATCTAAAGGAAAGATACATGTTGAGAATTTGGATGATGAAATTAAAAGGGCTGATGTAAGATCAGGGTCACAAATGTCTACTTCAGAACCCAAATTGACTAAATCAGTTAATCAAAAACGTGTTAATCATCAAAGTCCAAGTAAACTAAAAGTTAAAGATGTTCAAAATGTCAAAACAATGAATTTTGTTAAAGAAGCTTAAACATCTAAAAGAGAAGTGACAAAACCCAACCAGAGAAAGATCACACCTTTACCAAACTCAAACCCACATAAATATTTTCCTCAATCTATAGAAGGGAGATCTTGCTACAATTATGGAAAACAATGACATATTTCTCCTAATTGTCCTTATTATCAGACACCTAAAAAGAAAATTGAACTTTTTGATGCAAAACCAAGTTTTTCCAAATCAAGATCTAATACCCCACCTAAGAGTATTAGTGAACCTAAAGTTCAAACAATAAGCCAGTCGTCTGTTTATCACAAACAGGCCTTACACAAAACTGGCTTATGGAAAGAAAAATCAAGTATAGTGTCTGATAGTGAGGAGATTAAGAAGAATGATATGCCCTCATCCTCTAAAGGACAATGGGTTGAGTTTATGATGTGTGATTCCTCCGGGTCACCCAAGCCAGTTAAGGCTTGGGTCCCAAACCTGAACTAATCATTTCCTTTGTATGTGCAGGGTGTCCGCTACAACGCTATCACTAATACCTGGATTATTGATAGTGGGGCGTCCAGGCACATGACAGGGAATTCGTCTCTCCTTTTCAACGTCGGACAAATTAAAGGGGGACATGTTTCATTTGCTGGGAATAAAGGAGGTTACATCACAGCTCAAGGCGAAGTGGGAAACAAGAAAGTGAAGTTTGATAAGGTCAACTACGTTCAACAACTACAAAACAACTTACTTTCAGTCTACCAGATCTGTGATAAAGGATTTATAGTTGTATTTAACAACAAGAAGTGCTACATTTTGAAAAAGGACTATGTGATTGAGGAGGATAGAGTTCTTATGCCAGCTTCAAGATATAACGACTTGTATGTCTTGGATCTATCAAAAGCCTCCACAACTGATCACATCGTTCAATGCTTCTTGTCAAAGGCAACTGAGAGTGATTCAATATCCTGGCATAGGAGAATGGGACACATTAATCCATGGAAGATGAATCATTTAGTTCAAAATGATTTAGTGAATGGAGTAACTGTCAAGAACTTCCAACTTTCGGATTTTTGTGTAGCATGTAAGAAAGGGAAGCACACCAAGAAGTCTCACAAGTCAAAGAAAGTTCATTCAATTGATCTGCCTCTTGAGCTTCTACACATGGATCTGTTTGGTCCTGTCAGTACAAAGAGCATTGCTGGAGATCTGTATTGCTTTGTAGTAACGGATGATTACTCAAGATTTTCTTGGGTGATGTTTCTGAAAGCCAAATCAAAAACTTTTGAATCATTCAAACATCTAGTTACTACTTTGAAATCACTCTACAAGCTAAAAGTAAGGCAGATTCGATCAGACAACGGCATAGAGTTCAAGAATCAGTGGATGGAGGCATACTGTAGAGAGAGAGGAATCGTACATCAATTTACATTTGCCTACACTCCACAGATGAATGGCGTTGCTGAAAGGAAAAATCAGAGCTTGATAGAGACTGCCAGGACAATGCTAGCCGACTCGAAATTGCCTATTCAATTCTGGAATGAGGCAGTGGCCAATGCTTGTTACACGCTCAATCGAGTCTTAGTGGTCAAACGACATTGGAAAACATGTTATGAGCTGCTCCAGCAACGTAAACCCAACTTGGAGTATCTAGAACTGTTTGGCGCACTGTGCATGTTGTTGAAGAAAACTCAGTCAGGGAAATTTAGTGAGAAGGCAGAAGAAGGTATCTTTCTCGGATACAGCATACCAGACAAGAGGGTTTATAACAACTCAACGGGTCAGGTAGAAGTGTGGTGCAACGTTGATGTTCAAAGATTCACCACCCCCCTGCTGGAAAAGGACCCTCCTTCTTCTTCGACTATGAGGGATTCTTTAAATCCTTCAACCTACCGCCTCCTCCCACTGATGATGAGCTGTCTGCGAGGATGATGTACGATGTTCTGAACACTCCACTACCAGACTCGACATCAACGGCTCCATTGGATGATACTTCTAGCCCTTCAGAGGGAGAGCTTGAAGTAAGTGATTCTTCCTTTGATGATGAAGCAGTTGAGACTGAAAATATGGAACAGGAGGAACAGGTTCCCACAAATGAAAGTACACAAGCATCACATTCTGCTGCCTCTGACACTTCGGAACCTCATACTCCAACAGCCTCAAATACTGAACCTGGGGTTCACAATCTGGATAATGAGGTAGTTGTTCCCACCACTCCTGGATCCCGGATTAATGTTTATCATCCCTTGGACAACATCATTGGAGATGTTCGATCAGGAGTACAAACAAGAAATCAGCTATACTCGGCTGATTATGCCTCAGTCATGGAAAAAGGATATCTTCACGATGGTGCATATCGATGTTTATGTGTCTCAAGTTGAGCCAAAATATGTGAGTGAAGCCCTAAACGATGAGGCATGGGTCAGTGCAATGCAAGAAGAACTCCTACAGTTCAAGAAACTAGGAGTATGGACCCTTGTGGACAGACCAAAAGGTGCTAAGGTGATTGGCACGAAATGGGTCTTGAAGTGTAAGAAAGATGACCAAGGAGTTATAATCAGAAACAAGGCTAGACTTGTGGTTCAAGGGTTCAGACAAGTCAAAGGCATTGACTACAATGAAGTGTTTGCACCTATGGCTCGAATGGAAGCAATCCGTATCTTTCTAGCATGTGTATCCTACATGTTGGATTCTGTGTGCCCATGACACTTAGAATATTGATGTGGTTAGTACGTTATGATCCAAGTCGGGTTATACCCAATAACAAGCTTGGCAAACACCAATTTATATTTAATTGATGATATGATCATGCAATTAAATATTTACACCAATTTAGAAAATGGGTTTTCTAAATAAATTGCATATGAGATGGAACAAATTGTTAGGATAATTTGTTGATGAGTTTACTGTTATTCTTGTCATTTAAAAGGGGTTTAAATAACAACTTATAACACATGAGTGTACTTTAATTAAAATTGTTTAATTAAAGAGCACATATGTCACATTTTAAATTTGGTCTAGAAAGTAACCTTTTATTATGTGACATATGACAAGTAACAATGTGTAATGTGTTATAAATTTTAAGAGGGAAATGGGTTTTGAATTTTTTTTTTCTTCTTGGAGTCTTGGCCGATTTTGACATCTCCATCTCCATCAAACCCGCGGTTTTTGGCAGCTCTTTTGGAGTGTTATTATCCACTGCTGAAAGGTAGTTTTGGCAGCTTCATAATGGTTGTCTATTATGGATGTTTTATGTATTCATAGCTTGTTTAATCCACATAAATGATCCTTATTGTTATGGGTTTGTTTATTTGTATATTAATCATCATAAAACATGGATTTTCAGATCTAAAATCATGTTTTAAATACAAATTTATCCGCTGCGTTTTTCTGAAATACCAAGAGGATAAAACGGTTTTATCTTCAAATAAACCCAACAATGGCATCAATAGCCGGTTATGTGGATGACTTGCTTGATTTATCTTTTGAAATTGGTTTTAAAAGATGATATTAGATATGTTATAGGCTGTTTTTGGGCTGGTACATTATGTCTTGTTGAAATCCCCAACTTTCAAGGTTACATTACACATGCTTGTGATTAAACCTTGAAAGAAACATATTATGAATGTTGGTTGTTTGGACAATGATTAAAACCCAAAATTTCAGTTGATGTTGGCTGAAATTTGGGGTTTTAAATGGGGTTTTCATTATATGAATTGATGATATGATCATTGGTTGTTAAAGTGCATAACCTAGCTTGTGGCCTTGTGTTGTTTGGATGATTCTAGTGGTTGTTTTATTCATTCAATTTGGTTGTAATTTTTGTGTTTATTCATTTGGGTTGTAATTATTCATTCATTTGGTTATGTAATAATAGATTAGGTTCATTTCCTTTACTAGAACAATGTATTAGGATACAATTTTGTAAAAGGAAGATGTACAAGATCAAGACCCAAAGATGGACACAAAGACACAAGAAACATGGAGCATTTGGATGCGGTTTCTAGTGGGAGGTTCTTGGAACCTTTATGATTTTTTTTTTTTGACCCTTAGAAAGACCAAAGACAACACTTGTGATGGCAAACAAGTGTTGTCAACATAAGGGCTATGGTTATGCACATATGATTGTTTATGTTTTATGCTTGGTTGATTGTTTGTTGTTTGATTGTTTGGTTTGTATTTGGATATTCTAAGCAAACTAATTAACAAACTTAACAAGCTGAAAATTGATGGTTCTTAAAGGTTAATAAAAGGTTATTAAAATTATTTAATGATTTTAAGGATTAAAATAGGTTTTAATCAAAGAACCATAAGGTACCTTGTATTTGAAAGCATGCAAATACAAGTACATAGAGTTTTCTAAACTTGTATTTTGAAACCTCTAAAACTTTTTTTTCCAAACAAGATCAACACCGTCCTTTTACACAACACTTGAGTCACTTGGGAACTCTTAGTGGGATAAAGGTCACCTAACCATTTTGAGGGAACTTGTGACTTGAGGTGAGAATGCCTTATTTGTGGGATAAAGATCACCTAACCACTTGTTTTGGCAAACTCACACGTGGGTGTAAGTAGGGTGTCTTGATTTGCAAATCATGTCAAATGGATCACCTACGATGTGATTTCCAAATGGTGTTGATGGGATTAACATGCCGACTTTACATATGATGTTTCAAAGTCGATCCCATATTTCTAGAAGTTGCAAATGGTTACAATCGTCAAACGTTGACCACCTTATTAATTTAAAACGTGGGATAAAGGTCACCTAACCACAATTTAAATGTAATGTTGGGTTCTAGATTTTAATATGAAAGACCTTAAAAGGCATTTATTATTAAAATTACAATATCGAAAATACTAAAATAAAACTTTGTTAATTTTTGTAGATGGCCTCTAATAATGATAATTCCGATAACTCATCCGCGTCCAACCAATCTCTACGAGCGATCCTCCAAAAGGAACGTCTAAATCATAACAACTTCATCGATTGGTATCGAAACTTGAGAATTGTTCTCAAGCAAGAGAGAAGATCGTATGTTTTAGACGACCCTATCCCCGATCAACCTAGCGAGGATGATCAGGAGGCCTTCAACGATTGGTTGAAGTACACTGAGGACTCCGTCCAAGTGTCTTGTCTCATGCTAGCGAGCATGACTCCGGATCTCCAAAAGGAGTATGAACATCACGGAGCTTATGACATGATAACCCAGCTGAAGGAAACGTTCCAACAGCAAGCGAGGGTTGAGCGCTTCGAAACGGTTCGAGCACTCCATGCATGTCGTATGGACGACAACCAATCTGTTTCATCTTATGTTCTTAAGATGAAAAGTCATATTGACCGCCTCGAGAGGCTTAACTGTCCCGTCTCGAAGGAATTGGCCACGGATTTGATCCTTAATGGCCTTACCAAGAAGTTCGAGACATTCGTGTTGAACTACAACATGAATGCTTGGGACAAGAGCATTGGTGAGCTTCACTCAATGCTTAAAACGGCCGAGGCAGCCATGGGTAAAAGGGTTTTACCCGTTCTCACCATCAATGAAGGTGGGAACAAGAAAAGGCCTTATCCCGCACCCAAGGCAAAGGTTGCCAAGGGTAAGGGACCCGTTTGGGGAAAAGGGAAAGGGGTGGTAAGGGTACCACCCAAACCACAAGAGAAAAAGCAAAAGGTTGCTACTAACGACCCATGCTTCAAGTGTGGGGAGATTGGACATTGGGCAAGGAATTGTCCCGTCCATCTCCAAGAGTTGAAAGCAAAGAGGGATGCCGGGCAGACCTCAGGTACAATATACATGATCCATATTGATTTAAACATGATATCCTCTAACACATGGGTATTAGATACCGGATGTGGAACTCACATTTGCAATTTGTTGTAGGGGTTCAAAAGAAGTAGTGACTTCAAGAAAGGGGATGTAAGCCTCTACATGGGCAATGGGGCTAAAGTTCAAGTTGAAGCCCGTGGTGACTACATCTTGAAACTTCCAAATGGTTTGGAAGTGATTTTGAACAATGTTTTGTATGCTCCTAGTTTGACTAGGAATATTATCTCTGTAGCCCTGTTAAAACAATTTGGATATGTATTATCCTTTATTGAAAATGATATTCATGTTTCTTTAAATGGTATGTTCTATTTTAAAGCTATTCCCATTAATGGTATTTATGAATTGGTTCATGAAAATACTTTAAATAGCTCATTGTACCAAACTAACACCAAGAAACTCAAGTTGGACTTGAGTGATACCTATCTTTGGCATTGTCGTCTTGGCCATATAAACAAGAAACGTTTACAAACACTTCAAAAGAATGGTCTTTTAAAAACAAATGAATGTGATTCATTTGATGTTTCTGAATCTTGTTTACAAGGAAAGATGACTAAGGCACCCTTTAGTGGAACTAACGAAAGGGCAAAAGATTTATTAGGAATCATACATTCGGATGTATGTGGTCCTTTTAAGCCAATGACTAGGAATGGTGAAAGATACTTCATTACCTTTACCGACGATTATAGTCGCTATGGGTATGTGTACTTATTAAGGCACAAAGATGAAGCTTTTGAAATGTTCAAAATCTTCAAGAATGAAGTTGAAAATCAACTCAACAAGTCAATTAAAGTTCTCTGTACCGATAGAGGAGGTGAATACCTAAGTGATGTTTTTCAAGATCATCTTAGGAGTTGTGGGATTGTCTCACAACTCACTCCACCTGGAACACCACAACATAATGGTGTGTCTGAAAGGAGGAATCGAACCTTATTGGATATGGTCCGATCTATGATGGCTAGAAGCACATTACCTCTATCATTTTGGGGTTTCGCTTTGCTCTCCGCGGCCCGTATTCTAAATATGGCCCCAACCAAAAAGGTGGAAAGGACACCTTTTGAGATATGGCATGGAAGGGTTCCATCCCTATCATACTTAAGGGTTTGGGGTTGTGAGGCTTATGTTAAAACTCCCACCCCAAACAAATTGGAAGTCCGATCCACCAAGTGTATCTTTATTGGATATCCTAGAGATTCTATGGGATATTATTTCTATGATCCACTGGAACAAAAGGTGTTTGTTGCCAGAAAGGGTGAGTTCTTAGAAGCAAAGTTCCTTATGGAAGGAGCTGGCAGTAGAACAGTGGATCTTGAAGAGGATCAAGAGACACAACCCGATATACGTTTGGTTGAAAGTAGCACTCAACATGAGGATGTTGAGGATGATCAAGGGGTTGATCAAAACACACAAGACGTTCGCAGAAGTGCTAGAATTAGTAATCCGCCTGAAAGATACGGATTTTTCATGGATGGACGCTATGTGATAGATTCTGATGAACCAACCACATACCATGATGCAATGTCCAATACAGATTGTGACAAATGGCTTGAAGCCATGAACGTTGAGATGCAATCCATGTATGACAATCAAGTATGGGACTTGGTTGTACCACCTCTTAACTCCAAAATAGTTGGAAGTAAGTGGGTTTTTAAGAAGAAAACGGATATGCATGGAAACTTGGATACTTATAAAGCTAGACTTGTAGCAAAAGGTTTCACTCAAACTCAAGGGGTTGATTATGATGAAACCTTCTCACCTGTTGCGATGCTAAAGTCTATAAGGATATTGTTTGCCATAGCTGCTCATTATGATTATGAGATTTGGCAAATGGATGTCAAAACCGCTTTCCTAAATGGATATCTTGAGGAAGATGTCTATATGGTTCAGCCTGAAGGTTTTGTCGATCCAAAACATCCTAATAAAGTATGCAAGTTAAAGAAATCAATCTATGGATTAAAACAAGCATCGAGAAGCTGGAATCACCGTTTTGATGAGGAAGTAAAGAAATTTGGTTTCATCAAAAACGCTGATGAGGCTTGTGTGTATAAGAAGGCTAGTGGGAGCACAATAACTTTCCTAGTATTGTATGTTGATGACATACTACTATTTGGAAATGACATTCCAACCTTGGAAGGTGTAAAAACCTGGCTTGGAAGTTGTTTTTCCATTAAGGATCTTGGTGAAGCCGCCTATATTCTGGGAATAAAGATCTATAGGGATAGATCAAGGCGGTTGATTGGTTTGAATCAAAGTGCATATATTGATAAAATCTTGAAAAGATTCAAGATGGAGAATTCTAAGAAAGGTACCGTACCTATTCAAAGAGGAACGATATTGAGTACGGCTCAATGTCCAAGCTCAAAGGAAGAGCAAGATAAAATGAAGGCAATCCCATACGCATCTGCTATAGGATCCATCATGTATGCAATGATATGCACTCGACCGGACGTGTCATGCGCCTTAAGCATGACAAGCCGTTACCAGCAGAATCCTGGAAACAGTCATTGGATGGCTGTTAAGAACATACTTAAGTACCTAAGGAGGACAAGAGATATGTTCCTGATCTATGGATCTGGTGACGAGGAACTCGTTGTAAAAGGTTACACGGATGCAAGTTTCCAAACCGATCGTGACGATTCACGATCACAATCGGGATACATTTTCATTCTGAATGGAGGAGCTGTCTCTTGGAAGAGCTCCAAGCAGGATGTGGTGGCTCTATCAACTACAGAATCAGAATATGTCGCCGCCTCATTGGCAGCTCAAGAAGCTGCATGGATGAAGAAATTCATTGCCGATCTAGGGGTTGTCCCTTCCATTCAGGACCCCCTAGAGATTTTTTGTGACAACGAGGGTGCGATTGCTCAAATCAAGGAACCCCGTGCTCATCAAAAGACTAGGCACATTGAGCGGAGATTCAACTACATACGAGATGAAGTTGAAAAGGGAAAGATATGTATTCGCAAAGTTCACACGGATCAAAATATTGCGGATCCTCTCACGAAGCTCCTTGAAAAGGCAAAGCATGAATGTCATACTTGTGCCATGGGACTTCGATATTCTAGTGATTGGATTTGATCTGTATATTTTATATTTGGATATGTGGAAGTCTTTATTATTTGAATAAAATTATTTAGTTATAATGTTTCAATTAATGTTCCAAATTAGCATGTTTTATCCATGAGTAAAATGTTTACTCTAAAATGTCCGTAGTCGCTCATACTTGTGGGAACAAGTGTGAAAGTTAGATTATTATGAACTTGGATTGGTTGATATTCATAAGGATGAATATAGGGCAATGGGTTGCCACCAAGGTTCATAGATATTTGTGGGATACAAATATTGGACTAACCCGCGTCTCAAATTTTACTACATGAAATCTTATTGATTGATCATAAGTAAATTTGAGTAAAGGCGAATATCATTTGGTATCCTCAGACCTGAGACACATATTGGGTTTTGATATTCACCAAGTATTACACCTTGAGCCTATTCTTCACTGTCCTGAAATAGTGGACAGTACATAAGGGTATATTCAGGTATGACACGAGGTGTCTGTGAGAAACATATGTAGTCAAGATGGAATTTGTTCCTCTTATTCGTTGAGAGTTAGATGTCTAAGGCCTGATAAGTTAAATCAACAAGAAATGATCATTCTGTGTTCTTGGATTTAACATGACATCTGAAACAAAAGGATAGATGATTGATTCACCTAAATCATTTCAAGTAGGGTACTTGAAAGGGATGATGTTATTGAATGGCTACAAGTCATGCGTATTAAGGGTAGTGAACCGTTGTTAGGCGGTATTTACTGCTTGCATCAATCTTCTATGAATCTTGGGCAAGTGGGAGATTGTTGGATTCTGTGTGCCCAAGACACTTAGAATATTGATGTGGTTAGTACGTTATGATCCAAGTCGGGTTATACCCAATAACAAGCTTGGCAAACACCAATTTATATTTAATTGATGATATGATCATGCAATTAAATATTTACACCAATTTAGAAAATGGGTTTTCTAAATAAATTGCATATGAGATGGAACAAATTGTTAGGATAATTTGTTGATGAGTTTACTGTTATTCTTGTCATTTAAAAGGGGTTTAAATAACAACTTATAACACATGAGTGTACTTTAATTAAAATTGTTTAATTAAAGAGCACATATGTCACATTTTAAAATTTGGTCTAGAAAGTAACCTTTTATTATGTGACATATGACAAGTAACAATGTGTAATGTGTTATAAATTTTAAGAGGGAAATGGGTTTTGAATTTTTTTTTCTTCTTGGAGTCTTGGCCGATTTTGACATCTCCATCTCCATCAAACCCACGGTTTTTGGCAGCTCTTTTGGAGTGTTATTATCCACTGCTGAAAGGTAGTTTTGGCAGCTTCATAATGGTTGTCTATTATGGATGTTTTATGTATTCATAGCTTGTTTAATCCACATAAATGATCCTTATTGTTATGGGTTTGTTTATTTGTATATTAATCATCATAAAACATGGATTTTCAGATCTAAAATCATGTTTTAAATACAAATTTATCCGCTGCGTTTTTCTGAAATACCAAGAGGATAAAACGGTTTTATCTTCAAATAAACCCAACACTACATGAAGATTAAAGTATATCAACTAGATGTAAAATGTGCATTCCTTCATGGTGAAATCCGTGAGACAGTCTACGTCAGTCAACCCAAAGGATTCGAGGATCCTTATCATCGGGATAGAGTTTACAAACTCGACAAGGCTCTCTACGGGCTCCATCAAGCCCCTAGAGCCTAGTATGAGAAACTCTCAACTCATCTAGTGAAACATGGTTTTCGCAGAGGAGTTATTGACTGTACGTTATTCATCAAAGAAAAAGATGGTGATTTACTGCTGGTACATATATATGTTGACGACATAATCTTCGGTTCCAAGAATGAAGAATTATGTAAAGAATTTGAATCTGTAATGAAAGCAGAGTTTGAGATGAGTGCTATAAGGGAGATGAAGTTCTTTCTTGGCTTACATGTGGATCAGACACCCAAAGGAATATTCCTGCATCAGACCAAATATGTAGGTGATATCCTTAGTCGGGTCGACATGGTGAATGCTTCAGTTGCTGGAACTCCACTTGCCACTAACCATGATGTGGCACCCGACGAAAATGGTGATCTGGTTGATGCTACAATGTACAGAGGAATGATCAGATCCCTAATGTACCTCACAGCCTCTCGTCCTGATATTATGTACGCAACGTGTCTTTGTCCCAGATATCAGGCAAACCAAAAGTGAATCATCTCATTGGAGTTAACCGTATCTTTCGTTATCTGAAAGGTACTCCAACACTCAGGTTATGGTATCCTCATGATGATGACTTTGAGCTTACAGCGTATAGTGACTCGGATTATGGTGGTTGCAAGATGAATTACAAGTCAACATCTGCAGGATGTCAGTTCTTTGGTAGACGGTTAGACCCCTGGCAGTGTAAGAAGCAGACATCAGTTGCTCTGTCAACTTGTGAAGCTGAATATGTTGCTGCTGCAAGTTGCTGTTCACAAATCATTTGGATTCAATAGCAAATGCGCGACTACGGTTTGCAATTTTCTAACACCCCTATTTTTGTTGATAATTCTGTTGCTATTGCTGTCACCAAAAATCCGGTCCAACATCCTAAAACTAAACACATCGGTATTAAATATCACTTTATACGTGACTGTTTTGAAAAGCAATTAATCGATGTTGTTAAAATTAATACGGATTTTCAACGCGCCGACCTCTACACAAAAGCATTTGATAAACCATGGTTTTTATATCTTTTAGAGGTTAATGGCATGAAAAAGAAAAGTGATGTGATTCTAGAAGAAGAAAGTGCGTAGTCCAACACGTTTTTAGTTTCTTTTATTTTCTTTTATTTATTTTATTTTCTTGTCTATTAAAATCCAAAAACACAAAAAGATTTTCAGTTTTAGAATTTTAAGGGGAGAATAGGTTAGTTTAGCATTTAATTCGTGCAGTATTTAATTACTTAAAAAACGAGGGAGGAGAGCAGCTTAGCTAAAAGAAATGAAATCAAATCTGTGATTCTGATTCAACGCTTACGGAAAATGATAGTACACAGGGAACAAATTGTTTAGGACCTCAAAAGCACCTAAATAATTAAAATGAAAAATTCAAAGTATAAATCTAAGAAGTCTAAGCAAAATAAAAGGAAAAATGATAGTAAAACTAGTCTGTTACTTAGGTAACATAGAGAAAGTAGACCTAGAGGTTGCTAGTCCATTGTATGATGTGTCGGTAGATTCAACACAATATATGAGTAGACCTCATTGATGATTTAACTTCAAACTAAATTGTCCAACCTGCTGGGGGGTTCCCATCTTATCCCTGGTTAACACAATCAACGTATTTCCAATAAGGGGTGACGAGCAAAATAAACGCCACAAATGTGTGCAGATGACCATAAAAATGAGCAAAGCACATGAAAAAAATGTTAAGCGCAATCAAGCTAATGACTAATGTTGCCGGTGCGTTACATGCAAAAAGAAAAGAAAAATGCTCTCACAAGAAGATAGGTTGTGTGCCTCTCTGCTGTACGATGGCACTGACCTGAGGATAAGCATAACCTAAATATTCTAAAATTCATTGGTGTTTGCGCCTCTCTGCTGTGCGATGGCACTGACATGAGGCTTGGCACCTCTTTGAAAGCTCTTAGAATAGTTTCTTCTTGTCAAATACCCGTAGACCGCTCAAAAATCTCCTGAGGAATGTTGATTACCATATAAGTGTGGGATCCACAAAAGCTTGTTGAAATAATCAAACCTAACTCATCACCAAAGTGAGTCAAAAAATCTGTGTATGGATTTAAGAGGACAAATATACTGACAATCATCGTGGCTGCAATTCTTGACAGTCAAAATCATTGTGTGCATCTTATAGCTCTAGTATGATTTCCTAAAATTGCTATTGACTCTCGGTCAAAACAAGAATCTAGCATCAAAATGTTTTATTAAAATGTCCCAAATAGTTCTGATATACCTGTATGATTCCATAATGAATCGTTCCATAAATGATCAAATTAACTTGAAGTTGTGTTGTTCAGGAAGAAAAATCTGCAAGACGGTTTTCTAAAAGATTTCAATCCATAAAAATATGTCTTGTTTTTTCTTTAAATTTCAAAGTTTTTTTCTATTTTCTAGTCTTTTGTAGTGTAGACATCGGACTATATAACTAGATGAATTCTGTGAATCACTCACTAAAAAGGATCACGTCTGAGGTGATCAAATGTTTTCAAAGTAAAAGAATCACGTCTGAGGTGATCAAAAGTTCTCAAAGTAAAAGGATCACATCTGAGGTGATCAAATGTTTTTAAATTAAAAAGGATCACGTCTGAAGTGACCAAATCTGTTCAAAGTAAAAGGATCACGTCTGAGGTGATCAAATGTTTTCAAATTAAAAAGGATCACGTCTGAGGTGACCAAATCTGTTCAAATTAAAAGGATCACGTATGAGGTGATCAAATGATGTTCAGTTAAAAAGGTCATGTCTGAGATGATCATTGTTCATAATGTTATATCAAAAGGTAACTCTTTAAGTGTGTGAAAATGTATGAGGTCAAACTCATAAGTATGAGCCAATCGCACGATTGGAACATAAGTATGAGCCAATCGCATGATTGGACCATAAGTATGAGCTAATCGCACGATTGGACCATGAGTATGGGGTAATCATACGATTGGATCATGAGTATGGAACATCCATACGAATGGATCACCAGAATGAACCATTCGTACGACTGGATGAAGGAGTATGAGCCAGTCGTGCGACTGGGGTCAGTCGGTCGTAACCCTTACCACCCTTCAAGTTCTCTGAAATCGCACATACTCACACTCACTCTGCCCAAATTTTGTTTGACCTTGATTACTTCTCGATTGTGATTCTAACTGATCTCTCTTTCATCTACAGGTATTGTGAGACTGAAATCGATCTAAATGACCAGTGTAATCAAACCCTAACTGACTTAATCGACCAAAATCAAGAAATCAGTTAAACCCTAAAAATAGACCACTTAAATGGACATTAAAGTTGATTTAAAGGATATTAAGTGCTATTTAGAGTCTCTGCGAACCTAATGAGTCTAAACACGACGTCTAACATCAAGTTTTGACCAAGATTCAAGGTTGGAGTGTTCAACAGTGTAGGATGCGAATGGACATGATAATGAACTTCATTCGCACAATTGAGCCAGACGCAAGATTCAATCGCACGTATAAATCATGCGCATGGGTTCAGTCGCACGACTGATTCAACCGCATGGCATAGCACACGACTGAACTCAGTCACAGGCTCAATCGCACAACTGAACTCAGTCGCAAGCTCAATTGCACGACTGAACTCAGTCGCAGGCTCAATCGCACGACTGAACTGAGTCGCATGGTTTAGTCGCACGACTGAGCTAGTTTGATCAAAACAGTTTAAGTTTCTACTTTCTTCTGCTATGCACTAATCTAATGTATATGTTTCTTGTGTTGCAGCAACATGGCTGATAGATGGTCCATGAGCCCCAAGCACAACATTTGTGCTCACTTAGATGCTACCACTCGGAATGCTTCCGATTTTGCAGGGATCATTGCCTTTCTCAGGAGATCGAGGATCTTCAAGGCCATATCTACACCGTGCACTCCATACAGATCACTTCAGCAGACATTCTGGGAAGGGGTTACTGTTGACAGGTCCACTGAGCCCTACAACATCCGGAGCTCAATCTTCGGACATGAGATCAGTATTACTGCAGCCGATGTTAGGCAAGTCCTGGATCTAGGTGAAGATGGTGACCACCCGACCAAGCTACACCCTCTGACATTTAGGGGCTGCTTCCTGGGGATGAAGTACACTGGGGACATCAACGCAGGTGTGCTCAATAAAAGCAACATGTGCCCCCAGTTTAAGTACTTAGCCCACGTCATCATCAAGTGCATCGCGTCGAGGAGAGGAGGATTTGACGAGATGTTAGATCAAATCCAGAATGCATATGTTGCTCTGGTGCTGAACCATCCGTTCAGTTTCTCCCAGATGATATTCTCGTACATGGTCGAGAACATAGAGGCAAAGGGGAAGGAGGGGTTCTGTATGTACCCTAGATTTCTACAGATGATCATTGATCAGAAGCTCCCAATCAGTGAGAACGCACGTAGAATCAATAAAGTATTGAATCAAACGTTAAGAATCGATTAGGAATCGATCTACAGCGTTCTATGAACTTGGAGTATGAACTTGGAGGCTTCTGGACGGCTAGGGTACGTCTGGAGTCGAAATAGAATGAATGCTTACGTTTTTCCACGAATTGGGTGGTATTTATAGGTTCGGGTTGTTCATTCGGGAGACTGAACCATTAGTATGGTTCAGTCGTGCGATTGAACCATGCGGTTGATCCATCCGCACGACTGAGTGTTCAGTCTTGATGATGGGATGATTTGGACATGAACTAAAACTCTTGTTGTTAGGGTTCAAGTTTGTATCTTCAGCCTTAACCACCTCAAATCTTGCCGAGATGAAGACTTGTTTCTGTGTAGAGTTTAAGGTGGCCTTAATCTCTTGAGCCTTCTTGGACTTTCTCTTGGCCTTCCTGATCAAGTTCTTTCTCTTAGACTTGGTCATCCCAACAGCTTTACTCTCCTCAGATGGATGGTGACTGCAGGACCGTTTAAGGGCTTGAACAAATTACAACACAACAACACAATGAGGAGAGCAACTAAACTTTGATCAAATAGTGAACTGGATTAACCAAGTATGATACTAAGAACACAAGTAAAGTAAAGAGACAGAACAAGAGAGTTGGGCTTCAATGAGGCAGTATATTGCTTTCTCAAGTTCTTTTACAAGTGTTACAAAGCATAAAGAAAGATACAAGAACTTGGAATACTTATACTACAACCTACAGCCGGCTATACTTTGAAGCCAGCTGGATACAATTGACTAGACACTAACAAAATCAATTGTAGGATCAAAAGGCATATCTGCCTTTTGACCTTGTGACTATGACATGCCATAGCTCACATCCTTATCTATTACAAAAAGGATAAAGTACATAAAGTAGAAAGTTACAGACTCAAGACCTCAATGTACAGTTACCAAAAGCATGGACCTTTTCACCAACTCATGTAAGTTGGTGACTTTACAGAGATGCAGCGGAAAGGTGCTTTATGGAACAGTACATCAGATAAAGCATGTGTACTAAAAGTCTTCGGAAGAAATCTGTCTTCATAGGTTGAAGCTTCGGAAGACTTTGTCTCTAAGGCTTCGGAAGACTTCATGTTTGGCTTCGGAAGATATTGGTCTTGGCTTCGGAAGATTTTACACTTAGAGTATTTTCTAATGTGTTGTGTAAAACTTCCGAAGCATTCTTTACTTCAGTACTTAGTGCATGTTGCAGAGACATATTGGATGTTTTGGGTTGCATCAAACTTAAGGAATCCTTACAAACTCCCCCTAGACTGATGCTACCAAAACACTTAGAAGATCTTCAGATATTGGTGGTCTTCAGTACAATCATGACCATTCCTTTCTTCATTAGATGGTCAGGATCATCAAGACCTTCATAGTATCTTCTCATTTCTAAGAGATCATGCAGAGGTAAGTTGATTATGTCTTGCCAAGAGTAGACATTCTCAAAACCTTGATCTCTGATTACATGCCATCTTTCTGGATTGGTAGAGTAAGTCCAGGACAAGATGGGTGTCTCAGTTGTTAGAGGAGCCACTTGAATAGGAGTTGATTGGGCTGCCTCATCATGCACTTCCTCAGGTTGATCTGACTCAGCCTGAGGTGTAGAGGTAGATGACTTAGGCTTCTTCTTCTTTGACTTTGGTTTAGAAGCCATTCTCTTCTTCCTCTTTGATGACTTTAACTGAGAAGACTGGTCTGCAGCACCATGTTGATCATCCTTGTCTTTCTCAGTTGGGTGTTCCTCCCTCACAGGTTCAGAAGGAAAGGGAGTTTGACCCTGCCTTGGATCAGAAGATGAAGCTTGCTGAGGATCAGCTGGAGGTCCGGATTAAGGTGTCTCAGGTTGTTCAAACTTAACCTCCACTTCAGGTGGGACTTGACTTGGAAGAGAGTGCAAGTCAATCAGTTCACCACTCTTAATCTTCTGCTTGATCACCCTTATGTGCTCATCCATTGTGGATAAAGACATAGGGCCAAGTCTCCTTCCGGAGAATCCATATAGCTTCAAGAAGCTCATCATCCTTTGTCTATCAGCAGACTTCTTCACACTCTTTTGGATGATGGCTCTTGACTTTGCAGCTTCTTCCCTTAGCTTCCTTTTGGTTGTCTTTCTTTCCTTGACTAGCTCAAGTTCAAGTTGCTTTAGGTACTCAAACTCAATGAAGTCATAGGACAGGGGAAGAAGTGCATCTGCTTGATAGAAGCCTGTGGCACTCAGGTAGTTGATCATCTTGATCCTATCTTCTTCTTTATCTACCTGAGGTTCTTGTGGAGCCACATCTTCCTGTGCAGGACTTTCTTGAACTGGAGAGAGAGTGGGAGCATGCTTGTAGAGTCTTTTCTGTCTCTTCTCCTCTTTGAATTGGAGAAGTAGCCTTGCATCCTCTTTCTCCTTCATCTCTCTTGACACTTCCATGTCAGCCAGTTCATTCAATTCTTCTAAGGGGAGGGAGATGATTTCATCAATATCATAGTTCCTGGTCTGTAAATAGGTAATCCTGACTGCCCTCAACTCATCATCTTGAGTATTTGGTCTGGGGGCAGCCCTGATTGCAGCTTGCATAAAACTAGATGACCCAGAGGAACTTTCTCCCCTTAGCTTCCTTTTCCTCTCTCTCTCTTCCTCCTCAATTTCCTCAGGAGTCATTATCCTTTTCCCTTTGTCACCCACAGACCTTTGTGACACAGGGTGGATAGAGGCTTGGCCTTCATTGCTTGGTGTAGCTTCCATGCTCTGGCCAAGAGAGGCTGAGAAACACCTTCACCAGCAGGTGTCTTAAAAGGAGTTTGAACCTCTGCAGCAGTTGTTGATGATGAGACAGGGGTCTCAGGTTCTGCCACTGGGCCTTCAGTCAAGGTTTCCCCTATGAAACTAATCTTAGGGTCCACCTCAACATCCAGTTGACCGATGACATTGCCTGATTGCCTAAGTCTCCTTCTTAGAGTGAACTCTGCAAGGATTCTATCTTGGATTCTTTGAGCCAATCTGTCAGCTTGTCTTGAATTACTTGGATTGTCAAGTGGCATGTTGACTAGATCCAATCTTTCATAGAAGTTCAGGCTTTGAAAATCAAACACCTCTTGTTGCCCTTGAACTCTGTGAAGGATAAGGGCTCTTCTGTCAGCATCATACCTCCACTTTATGATGTAGTTGGAAGTTCCTTGTGGTGGAGATGACACAGCCCTTGGTATACCTTCCTCAAAGAGACTCCTGATGATAGAGTCTATAGAGTCCATATAAATGTGAACTTGAGGAAGTTGCTGAGAATGCACAACAGCAAGTGAGGATGGTGAGTCCTCTATGTCCATTCTTTGTGAAGAACTCCCAGGTTCTGTGGCTTCAATAACTTTCTCCCCCTTTTTGGTAGCATCACCCACTTGCATAGGTGAGCTGGAGGATAAGTCAATCACTTCCACAGGTTCTTGTTTTCCTGGTTGAGCTCTCCTTAAAGGTCTCCCAGCTAGTTTTTCCTTTAGATATGAAATCTGAAGTTGTTGATCATTGACCCTGTTTTGTAAGGTAGTCACCTGAGATTCCAGGTGACTAACCTTAGAGACTAAATAGGAGCATGTTTTTGACAATTTCCGCACCTTTAGTCTCAAATTCCCCTCTTCTTCATCAGAAGAATCATTGGGGGATGAGATGATTGGACCAAAGTCCTCTCTCTCACCACCAGCTTGAGGTTCTTGGCTGCTGGTTTTCCTCTGCTCACTAGCAATCTCAGTTGAGATGCCAGTGGGCTGAGTTGCCATGGTTGAGGTCTTAATGATGTAATCACTTTCAAAAGTGAGAGCCTCTTCCATATGGACATCCTGAACATGTTCAGAAGTGTCCACCTTAGTAACAGGTGACTGATGTGGGATAGACTGAGGAGAGTCAGAGGTACTCATCTCTCTTTGAGTAGGGGAGGAGAAGAGAGACTCATGGTACTCACTGAATCCTAAGTCTTCATCAGTATAGAAGGATAGGTTGAGAATTGGTTGGTTGAGATCTAAAGGTTGGGGATGGTAACTGGCCCCTGAAGGTTGTTCACTTGAGTGTTAAGACTCAGAGTGAAGACTTAAGGCTGTTGGGCTTGTGAGCTCATCAGGGTGAGCATGAGGAACCTCAGCCCTGATAGGTGAAGAAATGGGAGTGGTTTGCTCCTCAGGGGAAGTGGGAGCTCTAGTGTCCACTTCCTCCTGTAAGGTTGAATATATGGGGACCTGCACAGACTCAATAGCCTGAGCAGGGGTTCGTTTGGATTTTCTTTGGTAGGTGAGAGTTATTTGTGGTCTTTTTAGTGGTAAAGAAAAAGAAGGTGTGGGTTCAACACTAGCTTGTGTTGCTAGGTTGTCACCTTGAGCAATGAGCTCTAACATTTTTGGGACTAGGGCTGTTTCTACCCCTGAGAAGCCTACAGTTGGCTTCTTCATTATTTTAAAGATGTTGGGCTTCATCTGTCCTAATTTAAGAATATTACTTGTTTCCCTCAACTGTGAGCCCAGTTCACAGTTGAGAATGTGTTGAACATATCTAGGAAACATGTAATACTCTAAGGAGTCCAAGTTTGCAAGTAAATTAGTATAAACAAATTGAGAATACCTGAACTTGACCCCATGAACCATTCCATAAACTATAAAGGAGAGATCCTCAGGAATCTGGTCCCATCCACCATGCTTGTTTGATAAGCTGTGGATAACCACATGGAGCAGGTATTTCCACTGGGATGAGACCTTCCCTTTCCTGAAGGTCTTTACAGAGAAATCTCCCTCATAGCCCATCTGCTCAAAGGAATGATTAACAGCTTCCTTTGGAAGGACAACTCACCTTCTTCATCATCCAGCTGCAAATGGTGGTTAATGATGGCCGGAGTGATGAAGATTGTCCTCCCTTGCACTGTGGCAGACAGTGCCTTCTCCCCATCCATAATGACCTCTTGGCAGGTCTTCCAGAATTCAAGCAAGTGATCCTCATACAGAGTAGGATCAATGGTCAGGGAGGTGAAATAGTTGGATAGAGTTAAGAATTGGCAAATCTCTGAGAAACTTGCATCTTTCTCAGAGCTTAACAGAGCAACTTGATTATGTTGCATGTGAAGTTGCATAGAGAAATCTGGGTTGTTTCTGTGGTTAAGGTTGGCCATTTCAGAAGCTTAAGGTTGAAGAAAGGTAGAAAGCAAAGGCGGTTTAGAGAATTAGGTTAGAGGAATAGTGGAATTGAGGAAGATAGTGAGAAAGAGGGGGAACCGTTGGGTATTTATGTGAAAAGGATTTGAACCAAAGTTAATGAAGAGGATAAACTTTGAAATCCGAAAGTCGGTCCCACTCTGAAAAGGTAGTTTACTTTTGCTCAAAAAGTAGTTTTCTTGGAATTCGAAAAGCTTCCGAAGGTAAATTGTCTTCGGAAGTTTAATGAAAAAGCTTCCGAAGCTAAAATGGCTTCGGAAGATTTTCCTGAGAGTCTTGAAAATTTATGCTTCGGAAGAGAAATAAACACTTGGATGCTTTGTATAAAAATAACAAAGCTTCCGAGAGTTAATTTTGCTTCGGAAGGAAAAAGTCTTAAAAAACAAATAAGTGTCTGAGATAAGAATTTAAGCTTCGGAAGATGGGTTTAGACTTCTTCCGAAGGTAAAATCTCTTAGACAGTTATTTATTTTGAAGACATGATTTTCTTCCGAAGATAAAATTTTATCTTCCGAAGTATCAGAAAATTTTCAAGAATCTAAGGAAAGTCTTCAAAAAGAATTTTACATCCAAAGAAAACATGAGCTTATGAAAGTGATGAACTAGACAACTTAGGACACACATATTTTAAGAAGAAATAATTAGAATTAGTTTTAAGAAAAATTCTACTCAAAGTTAATCATCCCAATAGCTGATATCATATATTTAAATCTCTGTTCATCAAAAGCTTTTGTAAACAGATCAGCATATTGTTCATCTGTATGAACTTTGACTAGTTTAATTAATCCTTTTTCATAGTTATCTCTTATTAAATGATACCTGATGTTGATGTGTTTGGTCCTTGAGTGCTGCACAGGATTCTCAGTGATAGAGATAGCACTATTGTTGTCTATGTGGATAGGAGTCTTCTTGAAGTTAAATCCATAGTCCAGCATCTGATTTTGAATCCAAAGCACTTGAGCACAGCAGCTTGCAGCAGCAATGTATTCAGCCTCAGCAGTTGATGCAGACACACAGGATTGTTTCTTGCATTGCCATGAGACAACCCTTCCACCAAGGAATTGACATCCCCCAGATGTAGACTTTGCAGTCATGTTGCAACCACCATAATCACTATCTGTATAAGCATACAGATTGAAGTCAGAATTCTTTGGATACCATAAACCAAGTGTTGAAGCACCTTTGAGGTATCTTAGAATCCTTTTGACAGTGATTAAGTGAGACATCTTAGGGTTGGCTTGATATCTTGCACAAATACATGTAGCAAACATGATATCAGGCCTGCTAGCTGTAAGATACATAAGAGACCCAATCATAGCCCTGTATAAATGTTCATCTACACACTCCCCCTCAGATCAGGTCCAAGGGAGTGGTTTCTGGCTATGGGTGTCTTAGCAATCTTACAATCAGTCATGTTGAACCTCTTGAGTATGTCCTGAACATACTTTGACTGACTTATGAAGATGCCATCTTCAACTTGCTTCACTTGAATTCCCAGAAAGAAATTGAGTTCTCCCATTGCACTCATTTCAAATCTGTCTTTCATCAGCTTCTCAAAGTCTTTGCAGAGCTTTGGATTAGTTGAACCAAAGATGATGTCATCTACATATACTTGAACTAGCAATAAGTCATTTCCCTGTCCTTTGATGAAGAGAGTTCCATCTATAGTACCTCTCCTGTATCCATGTTTACAAAGATACTAGACAGTGTCTCATACCACTTCCTGGGTGCCTGATGCAGCCCATAAAGAGCTTTGTCAAGCTTGCAGACATAATCAGGATGATCAGGGTCTACAAAACCAGGTGGCTGTTTGACATAAACCTCTTCATCAATCACTCCATATAAGAAAGCACACTTTACATCAAGTTGGAAGACCTTGAAGTTCTTGGATGCAGCAAATGCCAGGAATATCCTAACAGCTTCTAATCTTGCTACAGGAGCAAAGACATCAGTGTAGTCAATCCCTTCTTCTTGTGTGTATCCTTGAACAACTAGTCTTGCCTTGTTCTTGATGATGATTCCTCTATCATCCTTTTATTCCTAAAAACCCATTTGGTTCCAATGGTAGTCTTCCCATGAGGAAGAGGACAAAGGTTCCAAACTTTCTGCCTTTTGAATTGAAGCAGCTCTTGTTGCATAGCTTCAACCCAACTTCCATCCTTTAGAGCTTCATCAACTTTCTTTGGCTCTATCTGAGATAAGAAACAAGAGTGAAGACAAACATTTGCTTCATGGGTTTGTCCTCTTGTTCTTACCCCTGTGACAACATCTCCAATGATGTTTGTGGTGGGGTGAGACTTGTGGATCCTTAGCTGAGGGATCACAGCAAGTTGCTGAGAAAGATCCAAATTTGAGAAATTTAGATCTGGCATAGATGATTCACCCTCCACATTATCACACTTATCAAGATTAACTTGATCCAATGAGTGTGTGACATCATTGATGTTGTCATCTATGGTGTGGTTATTAGCATCAAGGAATTCCTGATCACTATCACCATCACCATTGTTTCTTCTACAATTGAGGTATCTTTATCTGGTTGAGGAGCCTCTGAGCTGGAATTTGAAGGCATACCAGATGTATCAGCTGAATTTGTCATTGTAGTGCTGATAGAAACCTCATTTGCAGAAGTAGTTCCAACTGGAGCTGAAGATGTATGAGTTGAGGATCTTCCTAGCTCAAATCTTGGATCAGGATCACCTGTATTTAAATTTTTTGCAGATCCTGAAACATTCTCACAAGATTTGTTAAAACAGTTGGTAACTAAATCAAGATCAAATAGCCAATCAGGACCAGAACCAGCCACACAGGGTGTGTGTTCATTGAAAGTCACATTGGCTGACTCCTCAACAATTCTAGTTCTGAGATTGTATACTCTATAAGCCTTAGCTTGGGAAGAGTATCCAATAAAGTGTCCATCATCTGATTTCTCAGCAAACTTGGCAATTTGATCCTTGGTATTCAAGATGGTGCAGGGACATCCAAATGACCTGAGAAAACCAATGAAAGGTTTCCTCTTGTGCCAAAGTTCATAAGGAGTCTTACCATGTGTCTTAACTACTAAAACTCTGTTTTGCACATAGCAAGCAGTATTAACTGCCTCTGCCCAGAAGGTGATGGGCAGTTTAGAGTCAGACAACATAGTTCTTGCAGCTTCAATAAGTGTCCTGTTTCTCCTCTCAGCAACTCCGTTTTGCTGAGGAGTCCTGGGAGCACTATATTGTCTTGTAATACCTTTTTCATCACAAAATGTATCAAGGATTTGGTTCTTGAATTCAGTTCCTTGATCACATCTTATGGTTTTGACCTTGTGATCACTTTGATTCTCAATCTTTAAGATGAAATTCTTCAGAATCTCAGGGGTTTCATCCTTAGTTCTAAGAAAGAAAACCCAAGTGAATCTTGTAAAATCATCTGTGATCACTAAACAATAAGAGGTCCTTCCTAGACTCATTACACTGGTGGGGCCAAAGAGATCCATATGTAACAAGTGTAGGGGAGTAGTGATGGAGTTCTTTTCCTTAGGCTTGTGAGATACCTTGTGTTGCTTCCCTTTCAGGCATGCAACACAATGATCATCACTTGTAAACTCTTTCTTTGGCATTCCAGTTACCAAATCATGTTTAATTAATTTATTCATGTTCTTAAAGTTTACATGGCACATTCTTTTATGCCATAGGAAAGACTCATCACTATTTGCTTTAGATAGAAAGCATGAAACTTCTCCAGAGGGAGATGTTTCTTGCAAATCCATCTTGTACGTGTTCCCTTTCCTGGGGGCTCTGAGCAGGATATGCTCATGAGGAATGACCACTCCAGGCTTGAGAACAATGCACTCATGCTCAGTAAAGAGCATGTTATGACTCTGATCACAAAATTGGGATACACTCAGAAGATTGTACCCAAGCTCCTTAACAAAGTTTACCTTCTCAATGCTGAGCTTACCATTTGTGACCTTGCCCCTTCCTGAAATGTAACCACCTTCATCTCCTCCAAAAGCAACTGGTCCTCCATCAATTCTCTCAAAATTATGGAGTAGAGACCTATTGCCTGTCATGTGCTTGGAACAGCCACTGTCAATTATCCAGACATTCCTGCTAGTCTTGAGCTGTTCCTGCATAGAGAGAATGATTAGTTACATTTGGAAACCCAAGCCTTACTTGTCTTGGGCTCACTAAGTGTAAAGGAAGGTAATGCAACAGTAATAGATCCTATGGTTATACTATAGGGATCTTCAGCTGTGGTTGATGGAGAAATTTCAGTCATTTGGTCTTTCTTAGACTTCCACACCACCTTTGGAGTCTTAGACTTGACCTTCAAAACCTTAGAAGCTTTTGGGACTTCACAAGTTTTGATGACTGAACCTTCGGAAGATTCTACAGTCACTGCAGCAGACATCAGTGCTTCGGAAGAACTCCTTTCTTCCGAGACCAAGTTTACTTCCGAAGGTAATTTTCCATTTACCTTCTTCTTTGATTTGGAGCTTCCGAAGGAAACAGACTTTCCTTTCGAAGCTTGAATCTTCTTGAGACTCTTTGAAGTCTTAGTATTGGTCATGTGGATAGTACTTTTAGGATTGTATGGGCAATCCTTAGCAATATGGGAGGTACTTTCACACATGACACATAACATTTTCTTCTTCAAAGGAGTCTCCTTATGAGAGTAAGACTGGTTTTGGTCACATCCCTTCTTCACCTTCATCTTGGTAGATGCTGAGACAGTTCTTTTGGGCTGTGAACTGTTCTTGGAGTTTGATGGTCCAGGCTGTGCAGCAGTGGTACACAGCAGCTCAGTCTTCTTCTTTGTACTGAGATGATTTGAACAAGAACCAGAACTCTTAGCTGAGGAGTCTTGGTTGATGTCTTCAGTCCTAACTACTTTGAAACCTGCAGAGATAAAAACTTGTTTCTGCTTAGCATCAAAAGTAGCCTTGATCTCTTGAGCCTTCTTTGCTTTCCTTTTGCTCTTCCTTATCAAGTTCTTTCTCTTGGACTTGGTCATCACAGTATATTTCTTCTCCTCAGAAGGATAGTGGCCCTTGGTAGAATCCTCTTCTTCACTCTTCTCAGAGGAATTCTTCACTATCACTTCTTCATCTTCCTCACTTATAGGATCTATGAGAGGAAGCTCATCTTCACAAGTTCCACACCTAGGGGATCTTACAGACAAGATTGTGTGTGGAGGAGCTATCTCATTTGATCCCAGTCCCTGTCTATTTTGATAACACACTTTGTTGTGCAGGGATGAGGATATCATGTTCTTGAAGGTCTCTTCTTCAAGAACACTCTTTTCTGCATTGGCTTTGCTGATCACAAGCTCAGCCTGGCACTCAGTCAACTTAGTTATGAGATCCTGGATCTGAGTTCTAAAATCTGTATGTTCATGTTTTAGTACTGAAATGGTTTTCTCCAAGTCCTCTATCTTTAACTTGTAATTATTTTCAGACTTTCTAAAATCAGATTTTAATATGTTTAATGACTCAAGATCAGATCTCATCTCTAAGTTGTAGGACCTGTATCTATTTACTTAAGCAATGCATTCAGGAGTACAGAGATGTTCCAATACCTTGGCTTCATCATGGTCAGCCATCAGTGCTTGGTTTGGAGAAGCATCTTCCACCTGAAAGCTCCAGTCAAAGCCTCCCTCTTCAACAGCAACAGCAGCATGTTGCTTTGGCTTCTCATTCTGAGGGGCTTTGTCAGTGTAGTTTGGTCTGGGTTGTGTTTGGCCCCCATTTGTTTTAGGTGCCTTACACTCCCTAGCAAAGTGGCCCATAAGGTTACAGTTGTAACACTTAACTTTGCTTTTATCCAGCCCAAACTTTCCACTGGTAGCATTGCTTGGAAACCTTCTTCCTGTTCTCTTGTAGAACTTCTTGGCTCTGTGAGTGAGTAGAGCCATCTGCTGAACTATCTCCATGTATTCCAGGTCATCTGGGTGGATACAGTCCAGGTCTTCAAGAGTGAAGAGAGAGTTCCCACAGCTTTCATCAGTAGACACAAAGGCTTGAGAAGAACTTGTCTCTTGGAATGGGCTTCCTTGAGTAAAGTTCTCCCTTGGTGTCTCCAGGAAGGTGATGAAAGGACCCTTTTGTGAGTTGTCAGGGTAGCATATGAGATGATGTTGGGGTTCTATGCTATCCCTTTCAACCACATGTGTCACACCCGGCCCCTCACACCAACAATATTGTCCGCTTTGCCCACGAGGAGCTCACGGATTTGCTTTTGGTTGCCCGGGTGGAAACTTCCCAGTATACGACTATTTGAGATAGATACAAGTCAATTTCTCGACCCGTTATCCCACATAAGTCAATATGAAATTAGCCAATCGGTCTATAATGCACCAACTGTTACCATGACATCTAAAATAAGAGGCACTTAACGATGAAAAGTTAAACAGGAGATTCATAGGAACACGAATGTTAGGCTTTGTCATATAAGAAGGTAAGACTCTTGGACACATACCAAGTTATGTCTTTTCTTCTATGCCAAACCCATGACTACAAGTTACGAAGATTTATGATTCTCCATATCCGCGTCGCAATAACGAGTCTCGTAGATCGAATTCAAGATAGAGTTTTAAAGATTTCCAAGGTTAAGGTTTCAAAAGCGATTCAAGAAGTAACTCAAACAATAAGACATGCATTTGTAACCATGTTTTGCAAGGTAACAAATTTCCAAATATAGATTGCATACGTAATTCATCAAACCCATAAGCACAGTCGAGAACATTCGTATGACTAGAAAGACATAACCACGGGTAATTCGTCATCGTTTTTCAACGTTTCATCTCAAAATGTCTCGCGTTTATAATGTTAAGGATCTTGTAAGATTACATAAAGTGAAGCATTCCACTTGTAATCAAACGTCAAACACTGTTCGTTGAACACTCACCTTTCATTACAATTCCTTTGTTTCATTTAAGTTCATTCTTAATTTCGGGACGAAATTCTTTTAAGTTGGGGAGACTGTGACATCTCATATTTTCGTTAAATTAAAAGTAAACTTTGTTAAGTTTTAAAAGGACCTTTTATGTCAATTTTGAAACTTTATGGAATTAATATGCTTGATAATTAGTTTGGGGTTTAACAAATTAATAGAAATAATATTAATAATGTTTAAAACGTTGGTTAATAAAATAAAGCTTATCAACAAGGGATAAAAATCTTAAAAATAATTGTTATAATAGTAATTATAAAGATATTATTATTACTATTACTAATAATAATATTAATGTTAATGTAATAATACTAATAATAATAACATTAACAAAAATTAATGATAACAATAATGCTAATAATACTAATCTATTAAACTTGTAAAAGTTAAAACTTAAAGTAAATAAGTTAAGGGGTTAAGGTTGCTATTTTTTAAAACTTCAAAAGAAAGCTTTGAGTATAAAATAACAAAGCACAAAGATACAGGGACTGAAAGTGTAAAACACCCAAACCAACCCCCTTTCCCCCTCGTCGGCTGCCATCTTTCCGGCCAACCTGACGGCGGAAACATAAGTTTCAATTGTCACATTACAAACATAAGTCTCAAAGAAAATAAAAGCATAACATAGAATGTAACAAGTCATTCCATTTTATTTATTTATCTAGGTCCATTCCTAGATGTGCAAGCTTCAAAGGGTAGAAATCAAACTTGGGGGTATTCCTGAAACATGTTAAAAATAAAAGGTCAACATAAAAATGTTGGTGAGCATTCCATAGTTTTCAATACATAAGTATATAAAAGATGGCAATTCAAGTCATAAGTTAGTGAATAAAGTGATTAGGGATGTTATGAACAATGCAACAATCAAACCTCGACAAAAGTTTTACAAGTCTCAAACGTTAAAAGTATATACGATCAGCTAAGTGTACTTGGATCAACCAAGCAGGCTTGTCTTACCCATAGATCTATGACTTCGCTGGGCTAGCAATAGTTAATGATTGTACATATAACGCCATAACATGGTAACCACAAAAGTTCAACTAACCATAACTTTACAAGATGAATTGCCATAGGTTTACAAGTCTCAAATAAGTTTACAAGTGCAATGATAATATGTTAACATGTTTCACCCCAAAGTGTGAAAATAAGCAAAAGGGGTATGGAAATACTCACTTGGCCAATATATCAAGTTGAATGATTAATAAGAAAAATAATAAGCAACGTCCCAACGTATTCCTTCAAAAGGTACCTAAGTATATATATTTTTACAAGATTTAGGTTAATAATAAGATTAGTGATTTAACAAAAGTTAGGGTTTCAGTTGGAGTTTGGGGATCTTCGTAGTAATCTAAATATTGTAACAAGAAATGCACCATTTACATGAGTTATTATAGAGAAACAATATTAAATCATCTATAATGGCTAATGAAATTTAAATATGAACTTGAATAAACATTTGAAGTGATCATAACTTTAACGATAATACTTTTAAAGAAATATTTGGATCAATACAAATTTTACTAACTTAATATTTAAAATCCATTTTGATAGAAGTAGACTAAGAACAACCTTTTTTTAAAAAAATATATAAAAATAAAAAAAATAATAATAATAATAAATAAAAATAAATAAATTATGTTTATTAGGATAACTAGTGATTAATATTTAGAAAAATTTCAGAAATTCATTTGGTGCTCCATATAAATTTTAAGGTTTACAAAAACATTTTTTTATTGATTAAAAATTTTCCCATAATTAATTTAAGGCTAAAAGCCTTTAAAAATAATACATGAGGTTGCCCGGGTTCGAACCCGGGACCTCATGTGTAGGAGATAAGTGCTTTAACCACTAAACCAAAGGCCTTGGCCGCGATGTGAATCTGTTTCAAATTCCTAAATACTAAAACTTAAACAAACCCCAATTCTCCAAGAACCCTAGTTTCAATTGATTCGAAATTGATCCACCAATTGATGTTGTTAATCAGATTAAGGTTAGGGCTTTCAATCCCCTCATGAAATCGAGCATGAAAGTAGTTTTAATTACCCAAATATTGTTCGATTTCAATGGTTCGACTCGAAGAAATAACAGCGACCAAGTCGTGAATGGTTCGGATAGTAAATGCCGTTGATACTCGAATTCACTTTGCAGAAGGCTTCCAGTAACCTTGATGATGAAAAGCCCTCTAATAATTTCGCGTTTGGAAGCTTTGAAGATGGAGTTTAGTTGAGTTGCAGGTTCGATGTCAAGGTGATAATCGAATGGCTTGATTGTGTGCTTTGTTCGTGCGATTGATGGTTCAGAATGGTTTAGAGAACTGGTTAGAAAGTTTCCCATCATTCAAACAGATGAAATTCCAACAGATACCAGATCAACGAGTTAAGGATTTGTGTTGATGACTTCGGTTTCAATTTACTATGTTAATGGTCGAATAAACTCAATTAAACATGCTTTTAAGTTCGAAACCGATGTTTAAGAGTTAGAGTTCGGTTTAATCTTAAGCGTTTCAAAAGAGAAGTAGTCGCCGGAGTTAACGCCGGAGGTTGGCCGGAAAGATGGCAGCCGACGAGGGGGAAAGGGGGTTGGTTTGGGTGTTTTACACTTTCAGTCCCTGTATCTTTGTGCTTTGTTATTTTATACTCAAAGCTTTCTTTTGAAGTTTTAAAAAATAGCAACCTTAACCCCTTAACTTATTTACTTTAAGTTTTAACTTTTACAAGTTTAATAGATTAGTATTATTAGCATTATTGTTATCATTAATTTTTGTTAATGTTATTATTATTAGTATTATTACATTAACATTAATATTATTATTAGTAATAGTAATAATAATATCTTTATAATTACTATTATAACAATTATTTTTAAGATTTTTATCCCTTGTTGATAAGCTTTATTTTATTAACCAACGTTTTAAACATTATTAATATTATTTCTATTAATTTGTTAAACCCCAAACTAATTATCAAGCATATTAATTCCATAAAGTTTCAAAATTGACATAAAAGGTCCTTTTAAAACTTAACAAAGTTTACTTTTAATTTAACGAAAATATGAGATGTCACAACATGAAGGGCTGAACCCATTTGATTGTTGGAGTTGCCAGATGAACCTTGCATGTTCATCTCCATCTGGTATCCACTGAGAATCCCATACAACTCTGTCAGAGTAAGAGTTTTAAGGTTCTCAGTCCTCTTGATCACCACACAATAGTGTGTCCATTGCCTAGGAAGTGAGGACATGAACTTCCTTACAATGTCCCTGTTCTCAAGAGGAACTCCTCCATCCACTAGGGTATCCACTATCTCAACATACCTGAAGTATTGTTGAGTCATGGTTTCACCTGCTTTAAAGGTGAAGTTTTCAAACTGCTGCTTCAGGAGATCCTTTTTGTTCTCCTTGGCTTCAGAGGAGCCTTCATACATCAGCTTCAGTGCATCCCATAGCTGTTTAGCTGTTTTGCACTTCTTAAAGCCTCTGTATACAGAGTTTGGGAGAGCAGTCTGAAGAGCAGTCATGGCCTTCCTATCGATCTCTACTCTTTTTCTATCTTCATCAGAGTAGTTGGCCACATCTTTTGAAATCATACCAGCACCAGTAGCAGAAGGAGTGCTGGGTATGAAAGGTCCATTCTCAATAGATTTCCATATTCTTGAATCAAGAGACCTGATGAAACCTTCCATTCTCATACACCAGGTGTCAAAATCATCAAGAGTGATCAGTGGGGATTTGTTCATGGTTCCAGTCTCCATATCAGTCTTTGAGATGGATGCCATTTGGAGAGTTTAGTTTTTGTGTGTGTGAGGGATCTTAAGATGGTTAGATCTTATTCAAGAGCCTGGAATGCTCTGATACCAATTGCAGGACCGTTTAAGGGCTTGAACAAATTACAACACAACAACACAATGAGGAGAGCAACTAAACTTTGATCAAACAGTGAACTGGATTAACCAAGTATGATACTAAGAACACAAGTAAAGTAAAGAGACAGAACAAGAGAGTTGGGTTTCAAGGAGGCAGTATATTGCTTTCTCAAGTTCTTTTACAAGTGTTACAAAGCATAAAGAAAGATACAAGAACTTGGAATACTTATACTACAACCTACAGCCGGCTATACTTTGAAAGCCAGCTAGATACAATTGACTAGACACTAACAAAATCAATTGTAGGATCAAAAGGCATATCTGCCTTTTGACCTTGTGACTATGACATGTCATAGCTCACATCCTTATCTATTACAAAAAGGATAAAGTACATAAAGTAGAAAGTTACAGACTCAAGACCTCAATGTACAGTTACCAAAAGCATGGACCTTTTCACCAACTCATGTAAGTTGGTGACTTTACAGAGATGCAGCGGAAAGGTGCTTTATGGAACAATACATCAGATAAAGCATGTGTACTAAAAGTCTTCGGAAGAAATCTGTCTTCATAGGTTGAAGCTTCGGAAGACTTTGTCTCTGAGGCTTCGGAAGACTTCATGTTTGGCTTCGGAAGATATTGGTCTTGGCTTCGGAAGATTTTACACTTAGAGTATTTTCTAATGTGTTGTGTAAAACTTCCGAAGCATTCTTTACTTCAGTACTTAGTGCATGTTGCAGAGACATATTGGATGTTTTGGGTTGCATCAGACTTAAGGAATCCTTACAGTGACCCTTCTTAGAATGTTCTTCTTCACTCTTCTCAGAGCCATTCTTTAGCATCTCCTCTTCATCCTCTTCAGTCAAGGGGTCTATGAGGGGAAGCTCATCTTCACAAGTTTCACACCTAGGAGATCTTACTGATAAGATTGTGTGTGGAGGAGCTATCTCACTAGATCTCAGTCCTTGCTTATTTTGATAACAAACTTTTGCATGCAAGGATGAGGATATTATGTTCTAGAAGGTCTCTTCTTCAAGAACACATTTTTCCGCCTTGGCTTTGCTAATCACAAGCTCAGCCTGGCATTCAGTCAACTTAGTTATGAGGTCTTTGATCTGAGTCCTGTAGTTGGTGTGCTCATGTTTAAGAGTTGAAATGGTTTTCTCTAAGTCCTTTATCTTTAGTTTATAATCATTTTCAGCTCTTTTGAAATCAACTTTTAAGATATTTAAGGACTCAAGATTAGATCTTATCTCTAAGTTGTAGGACCTATATCTATTAACTTTAGGAATACATTCAGGAGTACAAAGATGTTCGAATACCTTAGCTTCATCGTGGTCTGCCATGACTGCTTGGTTTGGAGATGCATCTTCCACTTGAAAACTCCAATCAAAGCCTCCTTCTTCAACAGCAACTGCAGCTTGCTACTTTGGCTTCTCATTCTGGGGAGCTCTATCAGTGTAGTTTTGTCTGGCTTGTGTTTAGCCACCATTGGTCCTTTGTGCCTTACACTCCCTTGCAAAGTGTCCCATCTGGTTACAGTTGTAACACTTCACTTTGCTTTTATCCAGCCCAAACTTTCCACTGGCTGCATTGCTTGGAAACTTCCTCCCTGTCCTTTTGTAGAACTTTTTGGCTCTTTGAGTGGGAAGAGTCATCTGCTGAACTATCTCCATGTACTCCAGATCATCTAGATAGATACAGTCCTGGTCTTCAAGGGTGAAGAGAAAGTTGTCTGTGCTCTCATCAGCAGAGACAAAAGCATGAGAAGAACTTGTCTCTGGGAATGGACTTCCTTGAGTGTAGCATTCTCTTGGAGTCTCTGGGAAGGTGATTGAAGGATCC
The DNA here is from genome assembly GCA_025215565.1 of Flaveria ramosissima. Classification (NCBI taxonomy): domain Eukaryota; kingdom Viridiplantae; phylum Streptophyta; class Magnoliopsida; order Asterales; family Asteraceae; genus Flaveria; species Flaveria ramosissima. Next base: position 47,541,980 of record CM046034.1, on the reverse strand, counting down.
TTTTGTGAGTTGTTAGGGTAGCATATAAGATGATGTTATGGTTTAATGCTTTCCCTTTCAACCACATGGAGGGCTGAACTCAGTTGATTGCCGGAGTTACCATATGAGTTTTGCATGTTCATCTCCATCTGGTATCCACTGAGAATACCATACAACTCTGTAAGAGTAAGAGTCTTAAGGTTCTCAGTCCTCTTGATAACAACAAAATAATATGTCCATTGTCTAGGAAGAGAGGACATGAACTTCCTCACAATGTCCCTGTTCTCAAGAGTTACTCCAACATCCATTAGAGTATCCACAATTTTAACATACCTGAAGTATTATTGAGTGATGGTTTCTCCTGCTATCAAGGTGAAATTTTCAAACGGCTGCTTTAGGAGGTCCTTCTTGTTCTCCTTAGCTTCATTGGACCCCTCATACATGAGCTTTAGTGCCTCTCATAGTTGCTTAGCAGTTTTGCACTTCTTGAAGCCTCTTTAGATGGAGTTCGGAAGAGCAGTTTGAAGGGCTGTCATGGCTTTCTGATCAATCTCTATTCTTTTTCTGTCTTTATCAGAATAGTCAACAACAGCCTTTGGAATCATACCACCTCCACCAGCAGCTGAAGAGGTGCTTGGTATTTAAGGTCCTTGAACAATAGATTCCCACATACTGAAGTCTGGAGACTTGATAAAGCCTTCCAATCTTTGACACCAAGTATCAAAGTCTTCAAGAGTGACCAGTGGAGACTTTGTCATAGTTCCAGTTTCCATATCAGCTTTGGTAATAGCTACCATTTGAGTTGTTAAATATTTTGTGTGTGTGAGGGATCTTAAGATGGTGAGATCTTATAATCAAGAGCCTGGAATGCTCTGATACCAAATGCAGGATCGTTTAAGGGTGGTCACTTACAACACAACAACACAATGAGGAGAGTTCTTTAGAATACTTAACAAATCAAATAGGAACTGGTAACTTATATGAAAAATACTAAGAACGCAAGTAAAGAATGAGACAGAACAAGATTGCAAACAACACAAGTGTATGGTTTTAAAGAATGTTGTATATTGCTCTCAAGTTCTTTTACAAATATTACAAAGCATAGAAAGAAAGTTACAAGTACTTTAGATACTTTATACTACGTCCTACAGCCGGCCATACTTTGAAAGCAAGCTGGATACATAAGACTAGACAACAAAATCAAATGTAGAGTCAAAAGGCAGATTGCCTTTTGACTAGTGACTATGACATGCCATAGCTTACATCCTAATATATTACAAAAAGGATAAAAGTACATAAAGTAGAAAGCTCAGACTCAATACCTTAATGTACAGTTACCAAAAACATGGACCTTTTCACCAACTCATGTAAGTTGGTGACTGAACAGAGTTGTAGCGGAAAGGTGGTCCAGCTTTATGGTAAAGTACATTTTAGATAAAAGCATGTATCTAAAAGTCTTCAGAAGAAATCTGTCTTCACTCTTTGGCTTCGAAAGACTTTGTCTTTGAAGCTTCGGATGAGTTCACTTTTGGCTTCGGAAGATGTTGGTCTTGGCTTCGGAAGATTTTACACTTAGAATATTTTCTAGTGCATTGGGTAAAACTTCCGAAGCATTTCTACTTCTGTACTTCAGTGCATGTATGCAGAGAGACTTTGGATGTTTTGGCTGCATTAGACTTATAGGAATCCTTACACTAATGAAGATCTCATGTTCCATCAGGTCCATGATGTTGATCTCCCAGACCAATATTTGGATCAACTAATCCCTAGGGAACCTTTGATTTCTAGCCCCCATCAGCAAAGCCCAATTGAGGTGAGTCGCACAGATGTGGAGGGGACTCATGTAGCTTCAGCTGTCACTACTGAGAGTGTCTCATTGACTCTGAGTACAGTGGTAACATCTCTGCGACTGAGTCTACAACAACCTTGCCTATTGATGCTTCTAAAAGAGACATCACTCTGCAAGGGAAACCTAGGTACCAAGAAACCATATCTGGTGATGAGAATGAACATACTAGGTATGTTATCTCATCTCCTTGTGATTCTTCAAAAGAAGATGAGAGAAGTCTGCAACTCCATTAGAGACCTGCTTTCTAAAGTCTCAAATCTTGATTCAAGGTTAAGACTTTAGAGGATAGGTTTGCCCCTGAGCAACTTGAGATTGACAATCTCAAGGCCAAACTAGCTGAGACACAGATTGAAAAGTCTGTCAGGCACGTACCTATTCAAGTCTCTTTAAGTTCATCCTCTAGCTCATCTACTTCTCAAGTTGATGCTACCAAAAAGAGGGAGAATGTAAAGAGTGAAGCTCATGAGGAACCAATATTAGCCATTTCTACATTATCTTCATTTTACCCCACTCAGCAACAATCATCAACCATCTTCCCTTACCCACCTCCAATCGCATTTCATGTGGACCCAAGGATGCTTATTGACCTTAATAGGTTCTTAACCAAGTTCCTAATAAGCTCATCAATTGAACAACCCTCACCGGATGTTGCTGAAGCATACTTTGGAGTTAAATAACTTCAAAGGTTGAATGCACCACCTACCACTAAGGAGGAAGTTGGTCAAGCTAAGGCCCTTATCAAACCTGAGATTGATTTCGAAGAGGAAACAAGGACAGATGGCTCAACAACTGACTTAGTTGGGACAGGTAGTGCAGCTCCATTCTCTTCCGAAGCAAACACCCAAGCTGCGAAAGGAATTATTTAATTATCATCCTTATCCGATATCATAGAGGCCATACTGAATATAGCCTCTGAGATAAACAGTGAGAACCTTCTCAAAACCCCTCTCCTTCAAACACTATCAACACCACATTATCCACTTCTCTCCCAACCTGAACCCTCTAAGCTGGAGTCTCCTAAAGATGAATCTTCCAAAGATCCAAAAGGAAAGAGGAAGATGACTGATGTGCTCCAAATTATACATAAAAATCCTATCAAAACACATCAATTATTCCTTAATATCTTCCTTAAAATGATGAAAATGTACTTGAAAGTGTTAAATTGTGTTTTTAGGTGTTTAAAAGGGCAAGATGGACAAAAGAAGCATATTTAACAAGAAATTGAAGTGATCCGAGCTTTGAGTCCAAGCATGGGGTCGTGCCTCATTAAGCACGCCCCCATGCCTTGCCAGAAACACACCCCCGTGCTAAATTAACACACCTCCGTGCTTGGACATCTGACAAGGACAAAAGTACTGTCCCCTAAAAGTAGACACGGGGCCGTGCCCCATAAGGCACGGGGCCGTGCCCCACCTCCAACACGTGGTCGTGCCCCATTTAGCACGGGGTCGTGCCCGACACAACCTGCATGTACGAGCCGACCAACTTTCGTAAGCATTGCACTAGCACGGGGCCGTGCCTTTTAGGCACGGGGCCATGCTTAAACACTCTAGAAAGCCTATAAATAGAAGCCTAAGCTCACCATTTTTGGCAAGCTTTGGTGGGAGAGTTACTCTGCAGAATTCTCTCGGGAATCAAGACTTCAAGATCATTTGGTGGCTCGGGAGGTGCATACAACACTTGGAAGAAGCTTGGGATCATCTAAACATCATCCATTGTGGATTATCGGTTTGATTTTTCCATTTCACCGATGATCACATATCTATCTTCTTTGTTATATGTTGTTATGTTCAAGCTCATTATGAGCAAAACTCTATTTATCATCCTAATCGGATGAAACTTATGTAATTAGTGATGAACTAATGGTGTGATAAATATTATGCTAATGTTATGGTGGTCTTGGGAAAACTATTGATGGGTAGCATCTACATTTGAACGGGAAGTTATAAATTTATGGTTTGTGATTGTGGTTGTCATACAAGGTTGAAAACCGTATGATTAACTTTCATTCGCAAAACCGATCTTCAAAATAAATCCATGGCTAATGAACTAGAAATGGTTATTAGAAATCATATCACTTTAACTTTCTGATCATTTGCAGGTTCCCTTTTATTAGTTCGGAAACTTCAGTAATTGTTACGGTTTTCTAAAATTAATGGTATGTTAGGAAGGAACCTGATCAACTCTCTTTTTAACATTAAATTATGTTTTCAAAAATCGTATGTCAAATAGGACACAAAAGATTCACCTACATTACTAGGGCTTTGATCTGAGCAGTAAACTCAGCCTGACAGGATCAAGTCACTACGGCAGCAGGATAGACGAGAAATCACGCCGGCTCATCTTTATAAACATTAACATAATTACATTAATCAATATCTTTAAATCACATCACCAATTCATCACAATTACATAAGTGGAGTCTAATTAGGATGATAACTTTTATTCCCTGATTTTAAATCCAAACGCTTCAAATCTTAGTTTACTTTCTTTCTATTATTGTTTATTTTTAAACCCTAAAAATCTTTCCAAATGCAAGTTATCACTTTCTTTAACAAAAACCAAATCTGATAGTCAAACATCAAATTTGTTGAGTAGGCTAGGTGTGTCCACGGATTGATACTCGGTTCTTACCAACACTATATTACCTCACGATAGGTACACTGCCTTTTGTGTGTGTGGTTTAGTATTAGTAACAACCAATTAAAACTGAATCTGTGCAATAAATCTTTATCAAAATATATATACTATCTGCACCAATCAAGTTTTTGGCGCCGTTGCCGGGGACACACGGCAGTTTGAAAGACAAACTAAATTTTTGACTATCTTGCATATAACCTGTTAATATATTTTTGTTTAAACTTCATTTTTATTTTTAGGTAGTTTCCCTTAGTTAATTTAGTTATTTTTGCCTGATTCATTTTAAGCCTTAGTTAGTTTATGCTTCCTTAAGTTAGTGTATGTCCGACTCGTCTAGTTCTGAACTTGTTCCGCCTCTTCCGGAAACCAAACGACTTTTCCGTCAAAGATTGCGCAAAAGATCACAACAAGAAGCACCGGTCATTAAAGAAGACATTTTGGAAGATACACCATCCGAAGAAGACATGGCTAACCAAGACGAGGAAATGAAGATGACACACTATGCCATACCGTCAATAGATGGTTATGAGTCTAGTGTTGTCCAACCAGCAATAGCGGCCAACAATTTCGAGATTAAGTCTAGTATTATGCAACTCGTAGAAAACTATGTTCAGTTCCATGGGTTACAAGACGAAGATCCTAATGCTCACATCTCACGATTCCTTCGAATCTATGCGACCTTCAAAATCAATAACTGTTCAGACGACGCCATTCGACTAAGACTTTTTCCATTTTCACTTCGAGGCCGAGCCATCGATTGGCTTGATTCACTTCCGCCTGGTTCCATCACCACATGGGCGGGAATGGCTGAACAATTTCTTTTGAAATACTTTCCACCCGATCGCACTGCCAAACTAAGAAGCAGCATCACAAGTTTCTGCCAAGACGACGATGAATCATTACACGCAGCATGGGAGAGATATAAAAGTCTCCTTCGGAGATGCCCACATCACGGACTTGATCTGTGGGTGCAGTGTCAAACCTTTTACGATGCGATCAGCGGAGCTCACAAGCAAGCGGTAGACCAAAGTGCGGGAGGAGATTTCAGTGTTATGCCAACAGAAGCATATCAAGCCTTAGAAAGAGCAGCTAAGAAGAGCTTTGCTTACAATCCTTTAAGAACCAAACCCAGTTCTAAAGGTATTCATCAAGTAGACTCTGAAACCCTAATTGCAGCCCAATTAGAAGCTCTAACCAAAAAATTTGAACAATTGCAAAGCGAGTTAAAGAAAACTCCAACACGATGCAACACATGTGGAAATTCACAAAAGACCAACGAGTGCCCACAAGGCATTATGATGGTTGAAGATGTTGACTACGTAGGAGGCCCAAACAACTCATACAATTCAAATTGGAGAAGCAACTCGAATTACAAAGATGCTAGCAATAACCAACAATCATCTGGGTTCAACCGAAGGCCACCTTACCAACAACAGAAACCACCATACCAAGGTCCTAGTAGTAGTAACGAAGACCGTGGAGCGTCATCAATGGAAGACTTATTGCAGCAATTGTTGTTAACCACACAAGCCACAGATGAGTACATCCGGAAATCTGATCGAAGAAATGAGGAGAGGTTCCAAAGAAACGAAGCTGACATAAAAAGCAACAAAGCATCATTACAGACCATAGAGCACCAAGTAGGACAAATAGCACAACAACTCTCTAAAAGACCTCAAGGAGCTTTGCCCAGCAACACTGTGACAAATCCTAATGCTCAAGTCAAAGCCATCACCACCAGGAGTGGCAAAACCACTCAAGGTGATGCACCCGCATTACAACCCATCCTTGAAGAAGTAGAAACTGAAACTCCAAGTAATGCGAGTGATAAGCAAAAGCAACCTGTTGTTATTGAAGAACCAGCAAAGAAATACGTTCCACCACCACCTTATTTTCCACCACCTCAATATCCAGGTCGTTTGGGACAACAAAGAATGGAGGCACAATATGGCAAATTCCTTGGGTTGTTCAAACAACTCCATATCAATCTGCCCTTGGTGGAGGCCTTAGCTCAAATGCCAAACTATGCTAAGTTTCTAAAAGGTGCCTTGTCAAGCAAAAAGAAGTTGGAAGAGTTATCACATGTAGTTTTGAATGAGGAATGCTCTGCAGTTCTTCAAAACAAACTACCTCAAAAGATGACTGATCTAGGAAGTTTCACCATACCTTGCCTAATAGGAAATCTTTCTGTCAGTAATGCGTTAGCTGATTTAGGTGCAAGCATTAACCTTATGCCTTATGCGGTTTTTGAAAAATTAAACCTAGGTGAACCTAGACCTACCCGTATGAGCATCCAGTTAGCTGACCGTTCTGTCAAATATCCGAGGGGCATCGTTGAAAATCTCTTAGTTAAAATAGACAAATTCGTATTTCCCGTTGATTTTGTGATCCTTGACATGGATGAGGACAATAATGTTCCTCTTATCCTAGGTCGACCTTTCTTAGCGACTGCTCGAGCCCTCATTGATGTTTGTACAGGCAAACTCACGCTTAGAGTAGACGAGGAGGAAGTAACTTTCGATATAGGCCAATCCACGAAACACCCTCAACATCATGATGACTCACTCTATTATGTTGATGCTTGCGATTCGATCATAAGTTGTCATTTGAAGGAAGCCCTTCAAAATGAAGCTTGCAACACTCAATTAATAGAAGTCCAAATCACCGAACCCATCTGTGAGAACCAAATCATTCCAGAACTTGAAGTTGATGAAACATCATTTCATCAAGAAGCATTTGAGATCATTGAGCAAGACTTAGAACCAAAAGCCAAACCTTCTATCGAAGACCCTCCAGTCTTAGAGCTCAAAGAACTTCCATCTCATCTCGAATACGCTTTTCTTGAAAACACATCTCAACTTCCTGTCATAATCTCATCCGCCTTATCAATTGATGAGAAGAACAAGTTGCTCAATGTGCTTAAGGCACACAAACGAGCAATTGCATGGAAAATCATGGACATCAAGGGAATCAATCCATCCTTTTGCACTCATAAAATATTGATCGAGGAGAACTTCAAATCCGTCATTCAACCTCAAAGACGTTTAAACCCGAGCATGCAAGAGGTGGTGAAGAAAGAAGTAATCAAACTGCTAGATGTCGGTTTGATTTACCCTATTTCTGATTCGCCTTGGGTCAGTCCCGTCCAAGTTGTTCCAAAGAAAGGAGGAATAACTGTTGTAACTAACGAGAAGAATGAGCTTATTCCCACTCGTACGGTTACAGGATGGAGAGTTTGCATAGACTATCGCAAACTCAATGACGCCACAAGGAAAGATCACTTCCCTCTTCTTTTCATCGACCAAATGCTTGAGAGATTGTCTGGAAAAATTTTCTATTGTTTCCTGGACGGCTTCTCAGGTTATTTCCAAATTCCTATTGCTCCCAAAGATCAAGAAAAAATGACATTCACCTGTCCATATGGCACATTTGCTTATCGGCGAATGCCCTTTGGATTGTGTGATGCTCCTGCTACATTTCAAAGATGCATGGTAGCAATTTTCATGACATGATTGAACACTCAATGGAAGTTTTCATGGATGATTTCTCCATCTTTGGAAACTCATTCGAGCAATGTCTTGAAAATCTGGAAAAGATGCTGGTTAGATGTGAAGATTCCAACCTTGTTTTAAATTGGGAAAAGTGCCACTTCATGGTTACGGAAGGAATAGTGTTAGGACACAAAATCTCTCGAGCGGGGCTTGAAGTCGATCAACCCAAAGTCGACACTATTTCTAAACTTCCGCATCCCTCAACCGTGAAAGACATCAGAAGTTTCCTAGGACATGCAGGATTCTACCGTCGTTTCATCAAAGATTTCTCAAAAATCGCTCGACCAATGACTCAACTTCTGGAGAAAGACGCGCAATTCGTATTTTCTTATGAATGCATTAGTGCATTCAAATTGCTTAAGGAGAGACTGGTAACTGCTCCAATCATGGTTTCTTCAGATTGGACGCTACCATTTGAACTCATGTGCGACAGAGGAAAGACAAGCAATTTCACCCAATTCATTATGCGAGCAAAACCCTAAACGACGCACAAGAAAACTACACTACCACCGAAAAAGAACTTCTTGCGGTAGTTTTCGCATTCGACAAATTCCGCTCGTATCTCATCCTTTCAAGGACAATTGTTTACACAGATCATGCAGCCCTTCGTTATTCGTTCAACAAACAAGATGCAAAGCCGCGATTGATTTGTTGGATTCTTCTGCTTCAAGAATTTGATATCGAAATTCGTGATAAGAAAGGAGCGGAAAATCTAGCGGCTGATCATCTCTCGCGTCTTGAGGATTCAAATCCTTCACGAACTGAGGAAGCCAAAATAAACGACAATTTTCCTCACGAATTCCTTATGCACATTCAATCCTCAATCGATGAACATCCTTGGTTCGCCGATTTTGCAAATTACTTAGCAAGCGGAATCCTTCTCAAAGGAATGACTTATCACCAAAAGAAGAAGTTCTTTACTGATATCAAACATTACTATTGGGAGGACCCGTATCTGTTCAGAATCGGTGCAGACCAACTCATTCGAAGATGCGTATATGGAAGTGAAGCAGAACAAATTCTAAGGCATTGTCATGAAGGACCCACAGGAGGACACCATGGAGCAACCTTAACAGCCAAGAAAGTATTCGACTCTGGATTTTACTGGCCCGCGATTTTCAAGGATGCTCACAACATGGTACGCACCTGTGATGCATGTCAAAGAGCAACCAATATCTCAACACAGGATGAGATGCCTCAAAAACCAGTTCAAGTATACGAGATATTTGATATATGGGGTATTGATTTCATGGGGCCATTCCCGGTGTCATTTGGCAATCGTTACATCTTGGTAGCAGTTGATTACGTTTCAAAATGGGCTGAAGCTCAAGCCCTGCCTACTAATGATGCCAGGAACGTTGTCAAATTCCTTAAGAAACTATTTTCTCATTTTGGTACCCCCAAAGCTTTGATTAGTGACCGAGGAACTCATTTCTGTAACAATCAGCTTGAAAGAGCAATGGCACGTTATGAAGTTCACCATCGCTTTACAACTGCTTACCATCCACAAGCGAATGGGCAAGTCGAAGTCACTAACCGAGGTATCAAACGAATCCTTGAGAAAACTGTAGGTCAAAATCACAAGGACTGGTCTACCAAGTTAGATGATGCATTATGGGCTTTTCGAACAGCCTATAAGACTCCTATCGGCACAACACCGTTCAAACTAGTTTATGGGAAGTCGTGTCATATACCTGTAGAACTAGAGCACAAGGCCTTTTGGGCACTCAAAGCAGCAAACCTGGACCAAGACCTTGCAGGAAAGAATCGATTCCTACAAATTCACAAATTGGAGGAATTGATGGAACAAGCATACGAAAACGCTAGGGTTTACAAAGAAAAGACAAGAAAATTCCACGACGCTCGATTAAAGAGCACAAAACGATTTCATGTGGGAGAACGTGTCTTACTGTATAACTCTCGTTTACGTTTATTTCCCGGAAAACTGAAATCACGTTGGTCTGGACCTTATACGATCAAAAACGTGTTCAGAATGGTGTCATTGAAATTTATAACCACATGAAGATCATGTTAGGTTGGACTCACTTTAGTATAGATGTTTACTTTACATTGTAATAGGACTTTTGTTAGTTTCATTTTGTATTTTGTTTGTAATTAGAAGTTTTGGCAGTCCAGCGAAACTGTGAGCGAATCTATAGTTTCGCTCACAGTTTGCTGTTTTGGTTCACCCGGCGAACTTGTGTTCTGCCGGGCGAAACTATAGTTTCGGCATGACAGTTTCGCTAGTAGCGAAACTATGACTGCTATATATACTATTGTCATTTCATTTTGCAATATAGGTTTGCAAAACCCTAATCGAGGAATTCTGTTGCAAACTATCATTTTCAAGCAGTTACTTCATTGAAATACAATTGTGCTTATTGTTATTGAGTGAGTTTGTTCATTTGAATATCAATTATGTCTTGATTCATCATATTCACCTCTCAATTGTTTGTTATTTGGTTTGTGTATTTGATATTGATCAAATTATCCTATCAATTGTACTGTTCATCGATCACATGGACCAACAATATGGTATCAGAGCCTTAGTGCTCTTGATTTGTTGAGTTTTGGTGGTTTTGGTCAATATCTAGTTTCAATCAATTCTCATTGGATTATCAGCTGTTTTTGGGATGGAAATTGATTGAATTATGCTTGTTCTTGATTGAGGAAGATTCTACAATCATCAGATCTCAAATTCATTGAGTTTTGGATGATTTCAGATTGATTTTAAGGTGAAAAAGGGTTTTGAGATCGACCAGCGAAATTACTGTTCTTACTGCGAAACTGTCATCTTCATTCAGCGAAATTATGAGTTATTTTGGATCTGAAGTTGTTTTCTAGAGTTTCAGCGAAAGTATTTCTTTGAACGAAAGTTCAGTAGTGTTTTTGATCAATTATCAAGCGAAAGTGCTGCCGAATCTATTTCTGAACGAAAGTTCAAGCTTGTTTCCTGCGAAATTAGCAGCGAAACTAAACAATTGTTGTCTCTGATTCAAGCGAAAGTGCTGCTGAAATTGCAAGAGAAAGTGTCTGTGTTTGCGAAAGTGTCTGCGATAGTATTGTTTCAGCGAAACTGTTAACCAAGTCAGCTTTCTCAGCGAATTTGTTAGCGAATTTATCATGTCGAAATTAACTACTCTCACACTTGCGGATCTTGAAAGTGTTGCTCCTAATAGACCTCCAAGACTCATTAATGGAGATAATTTTGAAGATTGGAAGAGGTGTCTCAAAGCTTTCTTTTTCTACACAGATCATAATCAATGGGAATCGATTATTTCAGGTCCTCATATACCTACGGTTACAGTTGGTGATGTCGTTTCTCAGAACAAAGATCCATCTTCTTATACTGAAAGAGATCTGAAACTAATTGATCGTGATCAAAAAGCATTTGGTGCTTTAACTCTCTGCTTGGCTCCTGACATCTACAATCGTTTTGCAGAGCATAAAAATGCTAAATCTCTTTATGATGCTCTCTGTGAATTCTTTGATGGGAATGCAGATCTGGTGAAAGACAAAAGCATTCAAGCTGAAAAGGAGTTCAATTCGTTTGTAGGATACAAGAATGAAAGTTTGACAGATCTCACAAATCGTTTCTTAACTGTCTCAAGCACTCTGAAGAAGTATGATGAAAGACTCTCCAACAGTGAACAAGTTAACAGGCTTCTCGATTCTCTTCCACCACAGTGGAGTCTTCAAGTGAGGATGCTCAAACAAGAAAGAGGTTTTACAGATTATAAGCTGATGGATATCATTAACAAGTTGAAATCTTTTGAGTTGGATATGAAAAGAAGAGAATTTAACCAGACTATGATGCCCACACCTGGTTTCTCTCAAAATGTTGCTTTGTTGTCTTCCGCTGCAAACTCTCACATTCAAAATCCAATTCAAGGGGGGAGCAATACAAGTAATTTCTCGAGTGGTAGTAATCATGTTGGAAAAGAATTGGGAAATTCTAAGGTGAATGCTGAAACTACAATTCCATCTGAAACAATGGCTCTTTTTGGAATGTTTGTTCAGAGCTATGAAGCTCTTGTTGCTGGTGAATTGAAAGGTAAAGGAATGACTATGGAGGATATGTATCAAGTTGATCCTGATGATTTGGAAGAAACTGACATTCAATGGCAAATGGCAATGTTAACTTTAAGAGCCCGGAGGTTCATGGAAAGAACAGGAAGAAAGAATTTTGGTGGTCAATCATCAACCTCAAAACTAGGATTTGATAAGTCAAAATTGAGATGCTTCAATTGTAAACAATTGGGACATTTTAAACGTGAATGTCCATTACCAATTGTCACAGATCCTAGTAACACTGGAGTACCAAGATTGACAGCAGAGAAAGTAAAGGAAGAGGGAAATTCAAAAAAGGAGTCAGCCTTGATCTCAAATTTTGACTGGAGTGCAGAGGTGGAAGAAACAAGATCTGAAATAAATCACGCGTTAGTTGCTGAGATTGTGGAAAGTGATGAGATGGAAGTTGAGAAAGATGAGTTTGTGTTGTTTAAGAATTCAAAGGAGAGAATGAATCTTCAGTAAAGGAGAAAGAAGAGAAGGATGATGGAGAGAAGAAGAGGAAATTACAGATTCAAAAGCTGTGAAAGGAAAAGAGAAGGATGATGCGGCCGCTACTGTTGAGGAAAGGAAATCAAGTACTCCAGTATGCATGTGCGATAAAGCTTTAGCTGCCGAAAAGATGGTAATGGGACTTCCTTATGAGGTAATACAGGATATGTCCTCATCTGCTTGCAAAATTAGACTTTTTGGGGTTTATAAGGCTAATCGTTTGTTAATTGATAATGAAAAGGATTTAAAACGAATTAATGATGAACTTAAAATGAATGAATCAAAATATTTTGTGAAATTAAATTAGGCTTTAAAAGAAACTGATCATTTAAAAAGAATTGTTTTGGAAAGGAATGTAGAGATTAATACTTTGACTGAACGGGTTGCTCTTGCTGAATTTGAAGCAAGCAAACTTCAGTCAAAGTTAGATAAATGGACTATTTCTGGAATGAAACATGATGATCTTTGTAAATCTCAACGGGGAGCAAGAATTAAAACGGGTTTGGGTTATGAAAATGTACAGGTTTATCCTCCTCCTAGTACATACTGTTATTCTCCTATGCCTGTTCCTCATCCTTCTAATGATTTAATCAAATCAGATACTGACAGTTGTCTACAGGTTTAGTTGGGAATAACTCTAAGTACATTCGTGAAGACTACGACTATGGACCAACTAGTGGGCTTGGATGCACTAGTTCTAGTACACCTGAAAAACAGCAGTCTGTTTTAGATAATAAGTCTAGTTTAAATTCAGTGTTTGTTTCTAGTTCAAATGTAACAGACTTGAATGTCTCATGTTCTCTTGATTGTTCTATTTCATCTTGTAATTCAAATCTTGATAGTGATGATTTTTGTTCTGGTAATGAATGCAATGAATCTGATGTTTCTCCTAAAACAACTGAGCAACTTAAAATTAATTCTTTCGAAAAGTTCTTTTCTCAACCTATTCCATCTTTCATACCATTAAATATGACATCTTCAGAAAAATGCAGTTCGTCTTCATCTGAAACTGGTACCAATGGTACGAGTTTTACTGATTTGTCAGAAGAATCAAGTTCTGATTTTGTAAAGAATAACTCTGAGTCAAATAAACAAAAACATCATGAGATGTATGAGACATTCAGTGATGTTGATTCTAGTTTGTCTGAATGTGATGAGGAGATTATTATTGATCCTATTTTTACCTCATCACATCATCGACCTAGATTCAAACATCATTGTTTCAGGTGTGGTGAAGAGGATCATCTTATCAAAAATTGCCCTTTGATTGAAAGATCCTCTAATAGAAATTGTTTTGGGAATAAATTGACAAAATTGGTTAATAATTTCTTTCATAAAAATTCAGCTTCTTTAAAAACAAAAGTTGTTCAATCTTGGGTCCCTATTACTCCTGGCTAAATGATTTGTTCATTCATTTCAGGGATCTTCTTCAAAGATTGTAAACAGTCTGTGGCATGTTGATAGCGGCTGTTCCAAGCACATGACGGGATTAAAGGATTTGTTGACTAATTATCGGATTATAGATGGAGGATATGTGGCATTTGCTGGAGACAAGAAGGGTGGAAAAATGATTGGACAAGGAGAAGTTACCAATGGTTCTCTTACTCTGGAAAAAGTCAACCATGTTCCTGAATTGGCATTTAATCTTCTGAGCGTCTCTCAAATTTGTGATAAAGATATTCCTGTTCTATTTAAATCTGACGAATGTTTATTTTTGAAATCAGAGATAGCTATTCCAGAAGATTTAATTCTCATGCGTGCTCCAAGGAAACACGATACATATCTTCTTGATATGAATTCTAATGAGTCAAAAGCTACTGCAACTTGTCTTCTTTCAAAAGCATCAACCTCTGAGTCACTCTTGTGGCATCGTCGCTTAGGCCATGTCAATTTTAAGATAATTAATAAATTAGTAAAGAACAATCTTGTTAGAGGACTTCCTTTAAAAGATTTTTCTGTTACTGAAAAATGCATGGCATGTGCCAAAGGGAAACAACATAAGAAACCTCATAAGCCTAAACTTTTAAATAGCATATCAAGTCCTCTTGAGTTGTTACATACTGATTTATTTGGGCCAATTAGTGTTAAATCAATTGCTAAAAAATCTTTTTGTCTTGTTGTTACAGATGATTTTTCACGTTATTCATGGGTGAGGTTTCTTGCTCACAAAAGTGAAGTTGCAGAGGAATTACAGAAATTAATCATTTCTATTGAATCAGTCAGTAAGAAAAGAGTTATGGGATTAAGAAGTGACAATGGCACTGAATTTAAAAATCAGATTCTTGATTCATTTTGTGCTCAGAAAGGGATCGTGAGACAATTTAGTGCTGCAAGAACACCCCAGCAGAACGGCATTGCAGAAAGAAAGAATCGTACTCTTGTGGAAGCTGCTCGTACAATGTTGATAGAATCATCATTACCAGTTATTTTCTGGGCTGAAGCTGTTAATTGTGCATCTTATGTTCTAAACAGGGTGCTAATTGTGAAAGATAAAGTGAAGACTCCTTATGAACTTTTTCATAAGAGGAAGCCATTAATTGATTTCTTTCGCCCATTTGGTTGTTCTTGTACTCTTCTGAACACTCAAGCTCAAAAGACAAAATTTGGTGCTGTTTCTGACGAGTGTTATTTTGTTGGATACTCTTCTTCACAAAAGGCATACCGAGTGTATAACAAGAGAACACGTATTGTTCAAGAGTCATTCTATGTTGACTGGCAAGAATCAAATCCTTCTGAAGTTAAATCTGAACCTGCATGGTTCTTTGATTCCGATACTGTGTTCAATTCATTTAATTTGCCAGTTTTCGATGATGATACATCAATTCCATGTACTCAAACGAATATTATTCCATCATCTTCATCGTCTGTTCCATCCATTCCACAAGTAAATGATGCTGTTTCAATTGATGTTAGCTCATCGTCTCCGATGCCTGATCAAGCTCCATTATCTGATTCTTTATCTCCTACATCTCCTAACTTACCTGATTCAACACTGTCATTGATACACCTTCATCTACTCTTTCTCCGGCGGCTGATACTTCTTCAACTATCTTTCCTTCTTCAAGTGATTATAAAACTTTGAAAGATCATCCGCTTGATAATGTGATTGGATCTGTTTCTGATGGTGTTCGCACACGAAGTCAATCCGGTCTGATTAATGTTTGTCTTTTCTCATGCTTTATTTCTCAAATTGTTCCTAAAAATGTTCATGCTGCTCTACAAGATCCTTGTTGGGTAGAGTCTATGCAGTTGGAACTTCAACAGTTCCGGAAGCTTAAGGTTTGGACCTTAGTTGATTTACCTCCCAACAAGTATCCAATTGGTACAAAATGGGTATTTAAGAACAAACCAGATGATCGGGGTGTGGTGGTGCGAAACAAATCTAGACTTGTAGTGCAAGGCTTTGCTCAAGAAGAAGGAATTGATTATACAGAAGTCTTTGCTCCAGTTGCTCGTCTTGAAGCAATCCGTATATTTCTTGCTCATGCTGCTCATAAACAGTTCAAAGTGTACCAGATGGATGTGAAATGTGCCTTTCTCTATGGCGACATTGATGAAGAGATATATGTGTGTCAACCACCAGGCTTTGAAGATCCTGATTTTCCTGATAAAGTGTATAAGCTTGATAAATCTTTGTATGGCCTTCATCAAGCACCCAGAATCTCGTATGAGACTCTTACACAATATCTTTTAAGCAATGGTTATTCTCGTGGTACCATTGATATGACCTTATTTAAAAAGGAGGTGAATGGTGAAATGATCTTTGTTCAAGTGTATGTCGATGATATTATTTTTGGATCCACAAACTCTCAATTGTATAGAGAGTTTGAAGAAGTGATGAGCCAAAGGTTTGAAATGAGTATGATGGGTGAAATGTGCTTCTTTCTTGGCTTGCAAGTTGAACAACAGAAAGAAGGAATTCTTATTCACCAAGAGAAGTACATTAAAGATATTCTGAAGAAATTTAAGATGGATGATGCGTCTACTGAAATGACTCCTTTTACTGCTCAGACGTGTCTCACTCAGATGAAAATGGAAAACCAGTTGATCCTCATCTTTTTCGGTCTATGATTGGCTCTCTTATGTATCTTACTACAAGTCGTCCTGATATCACTTTTGCTGTTGGTTACTGTGCTAGATATCAGTCGGCTCCAAAGGAATCTCATGAGAAAGCTGTCAAACGAATATTTCGTTATCTCAAAGGATCATCTCGTCTCGGACTGTGGTATCCATATGGTGGAAATTTTGATTTACATGCTTATTCTGATAGTGATTCCAATGGTTGCAGGTTAAACAGAAAATCTGTGTCTGGAGGTTGTCAATATTTGGGAAATTGTCTGGTATCCTGGCAGAGCAAGAAACAAACTATTGTTTCTCTTTCTACAGGGGAAGCTGAATATATTGCTGCATCTAGCTGCTGCTCTCAAGTTCTCTGGATCCAACACCAAATGATTGATTATAGAATTAATTTCCTTCATACACCTTTATTATGTGACAATGAGGCTGCCATTGGAATTGCTAAAAATCCCATTCATCATTCTCGCACAAAGCATATTAAAACCCGAATTCATGCGATTCGTGATGCTCAGGAGAAGGGTTTCATTAATATTATTCCCATCGATACAAAAAATCAAAAAGCTGATCTTTTCACAAAAACGTTTGATAAACCTCGTTTTTATGAATTGATTTCTATGCTTGGGTTAATATCTTTTTAAATTTTCATTTTCTATTTCTTTGATAATAATTAAAAAAAATAAAAAAAAATAAAAAATCAAGTTACAATTTTATTTATAATTATAGACAAATGAAAATAAAAATTTGGGGGAGTAATATCATTATTCTGAGATCGGATTTAACATGATGAGAAATGATTGTATATTCTCTAAATATTTCTTATTTACATGACCAGTAATTCTATGAGAAATGATAGTAACTGTTACTAGATTCTGTTTCACATTAAAATAAAAAGAAATGGATCAGATTCTTTGACGATATGCTTGATAGACTCAGCCTGATGAATGAAGTAGACAGCAGCTTTATGATTAAATTAAACTTTATGCTTAAGAATGCCTGGATTTACTCATTCATTTTGGATTGCACAAAAACTGAGTCCTGACAAAAATTGGATTGAGAATGAATCTTTCGTTCATTTTGCTTTGTTATGTCATCATTCTCTGCTGGTTTATTTTGTGTCAAGATGTCTTGTGTCTGTGCTTATCTCCTCTGCTGTACGTGAGTACTGACCTGGAGTGATGATCTCCTCTGCTGTACGATAGTACTGACCTGGAGCTCTCATCAGCACATGTTCAAATGGTTATCTCCTCTGTTATACGTGAGTATAGATCTGGAGCTCTTACCATTTTGATATAATTATGTCAAATCATCTTATCGATGAATTTCTCTCAGAATGAAATATTCTGTGTATAATCATTTGCACACTTATCCACAAATCTTGTTCCATGAAGATTGATTCATAATTCAATAAATCCTGAGGTTGGGTGAGGGTTTTTACCAAATGATTGTGGGGTCTTAACATTCTAAAGCATCTAATCGAACCTTAAATGAATCATAAGCTGTTGTTTGAAAAAGGATAAGGCATGAGTTTAAGTGGACAATTATATCAGCAATCGTTATTGATTTGTTCTAATTTCAGTTGTTTCTGTGCAGATTGTGATCAGATCTTGTATTCAGTATGATCTCATGACTGGTAGATGATTTTTAATCATCATTATGTTCTAAAATATTTAGAGAATGTGATCTCTGATTATTTTAGATCTCATTATGTGATGTGCTTCCTTTGAGTATTATAATTTAAAAAAAATAATAATAATAATAATAAATAATAATAAAAAAATATATAATAAAAAAAATGGTGCGAAATTATTCTTTCGCTAACAATTTCGCAAAGCGAAACTGCAATTTCGCTAGGTTTGCTAATAAATTGTTAATCAGTTATCTCCTAGCGAAATTACAGTTTCACTGGGCGAAACTGTAAATTCGCTAGACGAATTTATAGTTTCGCTGCCAGCGAAACTGTTGGCTATATAAGTCATTTTTGCGAAATTTCTTTCATAACTTCGCGAAATTGTTCAGTGTCGTCTTTTAGGGTTTTTTAGTTTCATAAACGGCGATTTTGATTTGTGATTGTGTTTTGGACTGATTTTGAGTGCTATTCACTTCGTATGTGAGTTTCGAACTTTGATTGACTCCTTAATCTGGATTACATCACGTATTCATCAGCGATTTGGATTATGTCGCTTCGGTGGTTTCGCTGTTCGTTCAGCGAAACTACTGAAGTTTCTGCGAAATTGAACGAAAGTTCACATTCTTTCAGCGAAACTGTAAAGTTATGCTGTCCGAGCGAACTTAACAGTTTCGCCATATCTTATCTAATTTCGCAATGACTAATCCTTATTTCACACAGTTTCGCCTGTATTTTCATGCGTCAGCGAAACTAATTTGTAATAGCGAAACTAAATTAATTTTTGGTGAAACTAATTGCGAAACTACTTTGATTCATTCTAATCTTGTCGAAACTACTTTTTGTTCTGCGAAATTAACAAGTTTCTATGAGCGAAATTATAGTTTCGCTTGTCGAAACTGTTTGTTTTCCTTGTCGAAACTGTCCTTGATTCTGCGAATCTATCATGTCTTAGTGAGCGAAACTATTGTTTCGCTTGCCGAAACTGATTTTTTCTTTTGTTTTTGTTTTATTTTCTTATTTTCAATATTTCTTATTCAAATTTATTTGTTGATCTTTTCAGGTTATTATGGCGAATCTCAAGTTTGACGAGAGGAATAATATCACTGCCATATTAGATGATACTTTGCCAAAGGCGGCCGGATTTCGTGATTGTATTAGATGGCTCCAAAGATCACCCATTGCATATGCTATCTCTCACTCACCTACTATCTATGATCTTCACATTAGAGACTTTTGGAGATCAGCTGAATACAACACCGGAGGAGATGTTCAGAGGATCACAGCTAGAGTGCTTGATCATGATATATCTATTACTGCTGAGAACGTGTCGAGGATTCTTAGACTGGAAGATGATACTGGTGATGAAGTTGATATGATGGAATCTGAAGTATTCCAAGCTTTCAGGCAAATGGGATATGAGGGACCAGTCTTTGGTTCGAGGAAAGAGATTAAAAAGTCCTTTTTTTCTAAAGAATGGAGATATATAGCTCACGTGTTTATTATGTGCTTAGATCACCGTAAGGGTGGATCTGATGGACTTAACCTTGACTGGGCCAAAGCTATGGTTATTTGTTGTAAAGGGGAGAAAGCAAACATTGCTAGATTGATCTTTGCCTGTATGGCAGAAAATGTGATGGCAGTGAAAAAGGATAAATGGTTGTTATATCCTCGTTTTATTCAGATGATTATTGATGATCTGATTCATGATGTTCCTAAACATGGTGAAGTTAAGAGATTAGTTCAGATGAACCCTCGGATATTTGCAGACTGTTGTGCTATACGCCATGATTTCAGTGGTAAAATAACCCATCTCTGGGAAAACATGTACCCACCAAAGCGATGGAATTATATCAGACGGGTTGATGAGTCTGAAAATAAAAGAGCTGAGGAAACAAGGGTGAAACAAGCTGATGCAGCTAAGAAAAGAAAGAGATATGCAAAAGAGAAAGATTATGATTTCGAAGAAGACATAGATACACAAGCAGAAGAAATAAGGGTGGAGAAAGAACGAAGGTCTAAAAAGAGAACTGACTTTGTTGAGCCTGAACGACGGACAAAACATAGACACGAGGGTTTCACAGCAGGGAAAGAAGCTAGTGCTGGTCTTGATGAGGATGTGATTCGTGGTCTAAATACTTCATTGGCAAATGAGTTAAGTATGATAAAGACTAAACTGACGAATCAGGAGATTAGGGAGCAACAGAAAGATGAGGTCATTGAAGGAATGAAAAAGATGTTGGTTGATCAGAATAGTTTGATTAAGAGGTTATTTGAAGAAATCTCACAGATGAAAGCTGCTGCTGGCCTACCCAGTCAACTAACTCAATCTGAGTTAGATGATATGACTGATATATCTAAGTACCCATTCTTGAATGTGGGTACTTCATCCAAGGTAGGAGATGGCACCTCTGGAGCAGCTGATACTGAAGCAAGAGAACAAGAGATCCCAAGAG
Source organism: Flaveria ramosissima (assembly GCA_025215565.1). Lineage (NCBI taxonomy): Eukaryota > Viridiplantae > Streptophyta > Magnoliopsida > Asterales > Asteraceae > Flaveria > Flaveria ramosissima. Next base: position 47,521,241 of record CM046034.1, on the reverse strand, counting down.
AAGATGCTGGAAGAAATGAGGAAGATGATATTGTTGAAGCAGGGTTTGTTAACCTACAGTTTGATTTTGATAAGGATGTTTTGGGAGAAGAAGTGGTCGTTACAGTTACTAATGAGGAAGTATCAGATAAAGAAAAGGGGTTGATTGATGAAGAAGAGGAGGATGAGCAGTTGGTTGATTATGATTCTGAACCAGAATTCTATGAAGTAGATGAGAGACCTTTGGTGTATGTGGCTAAGAAGGGAGATGATGAGAATGATGTGTTTGAGATGGATAAGAGTGATTGGTTGGTAAAAGAGAAGGAGGCTGAAGAACTTACTCCTCTGTTTCAAAATATGGAGGGTTTAAGCAGAAAAGAGGCAGACAAGAAGATAATCAGTTGGTGTTATAATCCTTTCTTAAAGATGTTTTTGATTAAAAGAAGAGGAGGTAATACAGTTACATGCTCAAGAGGAAGGCGTTTAAGACCTTGCCTAAATGGGATCTGAGACGGTTGGCTACCTTGCCTTTGATTAATGCTCATTTAAGTGAAAGGGCAGTATTTCTTGAGAAGGAGATTAAAAATGGCCTTAATGATAATTTTGAGTCATTTGGATTTATGAAGGCTGAACGAAAGAGATCGAAGAAAGATAAAGACTGGGAGACTGGGAAAGGGAGAATTGTTTTGAGAGTCAAACCACCTAAGACTGTAAACAAAGTAAGACTGGCTGATCCTCTTCCTCCTCGTTTATAGGACTTTGAGAAGTGGTTCTATGATAATAACACTGGTGAGGCTGTGATTAGAGCCAAACAAGGAAAAGAGTTTAGGGTGTTTGACCCAATGGAGTTATTCAGCTTCTGTGATGAAGATCTCTTGATTCTCTGTGAAAATCATATAAAGGCCGGGGCAGGTGAGGAAACAAGAAAGGAGGCAAGCTTGTTTATGAATGTGGCGAACAAAATAAGAGGAGTACGGGCAGAAGTAAAGAGTTTGGCTGAAAAGGTGAGAGCACAAGATGACTTTGCCATGGATGTTCAAGACATGACCAGGCAGTTTGCTAGAGCTAGTGGTCATTCGGATGAAGTTGATGATGCAGGAACTAATCTTGGAGAATCAGTGGCTGAAGCTTCTAAAGACATTGCTGCAGGAGGGGATGAAGATAGACCAACAGCAGCTGAGGAAACGGGAGCTGAAGAGTCAAACCAAGAGCAGTGAAGATAGTGAGGTCCAACCTAGGGGGAGTATTGAAGATCATGTTAGGTTGGACTCACTTTAGTATAGATGTTTACTTTACATTGTAATAGGACTTTTGTTAGTTTCATTTTGTATTTTGTTTGTAATTAGAAGTTTTGGCAGTCCAGCAAAACTGTGAGCGAATCTATAGTTTCGCTCACAGTTTGCTGTTTTGGTTCACCCGGCGAACTTGTGTTCTGCCGGGCGAAACTATAGTTTCGGCATGACAGTTTCGCTAGTAGCGAAACTGTCAGCGAAACTATGACTGCTATATATACTATTGTCATTTCATTTTGCAATATAGGTTTGCAAAACCCTAATCGAGGAATTCTGTTGCAAACTATCATTTTCAAGCAGTTACTTCATTGAAATACAATTGTGCTTATTGTTATTGAGTGAGTTTGTTCATTTGAATATCAATTATGTCTTGATTCATCATATTCACCTCTCAATTATTTGTTATTTGGTTTGTGTATTTGATATTGATCAAATTATCCTATCAATTGTACTGTTCATCGATCACATGGACCAACACCACACACGTTTAAGTTTCAAAGTAAATGGTCATCGTTTGAAACCGTATAACGATGGACCAACCAAGATTCCTTCGGAGGAATTACACCTTCGCCCCGACGAAAACTAAGTGTGGGGAAGGGTCGTGCCGAAGACCCGAAACTTAAACGCGGCACCTGTACATAAATTTTTCTTACTTTTTAACAATTTTTAGGACTTCACAAGCACAAGCACGGGGCCGTGCCTCATCAAGCACGCCCCCGTGTCTCTGACAAATTCTTTCCACGATCTCCGCTGACGACTCTGGAACGTTGCAGGTCGAATTTAAGGCGAAATTTGACAAGCACGGGGCCGTGCCTAGCCAAGCACGCCCCCGTGTTCACTTTTCACGACCTATGTATAAATACCACACTTGTTCCATTCTTTCATCACACTTATTCCTGTTTAAAAACGTCTGAAAAAATGAAAGAATCAAGTCACGGAAGCTCAAACTAGAATCCTGCGAAGAAACCGCGTTCTGAAACGCGAGAGCCAACGACTCAAGAATATTTCTTCAAGATGCATGAACTAATCAAGCAATTGACTGAAATGAACCCCCGTTGCTTCCCAACGCTTAGCTGAACTTATCCAAAAAGTTCAACAGATGAGCGAGGAACTCATTTCCATTAACCTGCAGCTTGCGGAATTAAGCAACCGCACTTCTCACTATCCCATGCCGAACCTTCCACACGAAATGTGTGGAGGTTTCTTTTAGAAGCATTCCGTGATGTGTTAAGTGCGCTGTTGCGCGTTAAAGAGTCTGGTTTTGCTGTTTTAGATTCTCGGCTTTTAACGTATCGTGTAACCGTAGGACCCTAGGAAATGTAATTTTCAATTTGGCTTGTGTTATTTAACTATAGGACTATTTTCGTATCTTTTTTGAGGATTTGGAAGTGATAAAACTTAACCGGGAAAATTACATAACACGCGAAACTGAAAAACGAAACAACAAAAGACTGAAACCGAACGATAACTCATGAGCACGCCCCCGTGCCTAAGGAGGCACGCCCCCGTGCTCGACAAGACATGACACCACCTGACATTTTTCAGCCTTTTGTCTTGTTTCCCATCAATTTTGCATGTTAAAAACCGAACTCATTTGCCTGCAAAGTCGTATCCATCTTCAATTTCATCTTGTTTTCCATTTTTCTTTCATCTTTTCAAGTGTTCTTGCAAGAGTAATTGACCAAGAGGTTAGTATGCTAATTCCTATAATTATGAAAGTCATTTACATGTAGTTAGGTGATTAGGTCTCTAAACAACCGAAATCCTAGCCATTATGTGTAAACACTTGTTCTTAAACGTGTTATGGAATGATGAATGCTTTTAACCTACTTGTTCATGTTTATTCTTGTAGTAGATTAGTGTTAATTAGTATGTTTAGTTAGTTAATTAGTATGTTTATTTAGTTAATTAGTTGTTTTCTTTTATTGTTAACAAGACTATATTCATAACTCGTGGTGAAATCTTTGTTAATCATGTTCAAGTTACAAGAATTCTCAAGTGGTGTAAAACAATATATATATTTTTTGAGTATCTTGAATTATTAACAAATGATTAAAATGTTAAACGTATAATCTTTAATTTTTAAAGCAAGAAAATGTTAAACTCGTGCTTAATCAACGATTTACAAACAAAACCACGATTGCTCGAGTCAAGATTTCATGCCTAAACATGTTAACCGCACCCCCACATTTTACAAAGCGCACCCCCATGTTCAAAAATTTTTCTTGGATGATAAATTCTTAGCTATTTTTTAACATGAATTGAATCATTATGATGTTATGTCTTGAAAAACACATGATTTTTACTAACATCATGAAACTGCTTAAGAAATTTCTCTTGTCTAGATTAACTTATTTCTAAAATTTCAGGATCATGGATCATCCCTACTTACATTTTGAAGGGAGCCGTGAGAGATGGTGTCATGATAGACTTCAAAGATTGCTACAAAGGGTCGAAAGATCCCACTTACAAGCAGATGAAAAAACACTAGCGGCAGTCGGATAGCTAGAAAGATATAATAATTTATTAAGTGTTCAGTGGAAACGTTTATTCTCACAAAATAGACCTTCCGTTTATGAACTAACTCTTGAATTTTTAGCGTCTTTTAAATTTAGCATAAAAGACTCTAACCCTTGGGATGATAGTGCAGTTTCATTCAGACTAGCTGGGCATTGGCATAAAACATCCATTGCCTTGTTCGGTGTCTATCTCGGAATATACACGGAACAAGAAATGAAGGAGGAGGCAATATATGGAATGCCGGCATACCATACCTTCCCGGGCGAGGAAAGTAAAGACGCGGAAAGTGGTGCAATGAGGAAAGCATTTTGGGAGCGGATTGGAACCGGAGGGTTCAACTCGAGTAAAACAAAAAGCAGTCAAATACGAGACCCGCTGCTGCGATACATTCATCGGTTACTCAGTCATTCCATAACAGCTCGTGGTCAAAGCGAGGGAGTTGTTAATTTGAGAGACTTGTTTATTTTATATTGTATGGTTAATCAGTTGCCATGTAATATTGGGTATTTGTTTTGTAATCTTTTTGCCAGAAATGCGATTGCAGGTGCTCCAACACCCATGTTTGGAGGAAGCTGGATTTTGAACTTATACGAAAGCTATGGTTATAACACTGAGGGAACCGTAGGAGTGATGCCGGGACTGTTAGACTTGAGCATTTGTACAAGTATGTACATGGTGACAAGCCTACCAAATGGGCAGCCGAGATTCATGGATAAGAAGGGACAAATATGGGATCCGGCGGATCCTGAAGAAATAATCATGGACCTCGACATGCCGATACAGCCGGAAGGAACCGGAGCTGGATCTTCAAGTTCACGTACAAGGGAATTCCCAACCATGTTAGACTTTTATGAGTCAATCCAAACCACCAGCGACCATGCAAGGCGATCATTTGAATATGCCCAACGAGCCTTCAACCGAGTCGAAAATCTGCACTCCCGAGTCGATGACCTGAGCAACGATGTCACGTACATCAGGAACCGAATGTACCACGAGTGGGGGGATATCCCACCACAAAGCCCTTGAAAACCGTATCATTTTTGGGGCCCCGGCACAGTTGTTTTGTGCCAATCTATCTTTTAATTTATGTCGTTTTGTTTTTATTTTGTGTGTTTAGGATTTTAATGCTTTCAATAAATTGGTGACATTTCAGGTGATACCGAGGATTCTAACAACGCGCGGCAACCAAACACAAGTGAAAAATTCATCATTTTTAGGGGAGTTATTTCATTACCCTTTCTTGATCCTGAATATGTTAATCACATTGAGGACAATGTGAATTTTAAGTGTGGGGATGGGAGTAATGCATTTGACTTTGCTAAAAAGGTCCAAATTAAAATTTTTAAGAAAAGATCACTTACCAAGTAATTTTTGTGACAAGAAACCAAAAATTTAATATAATTTTTGATAAACCAAATTATAAATATGCATTTTCGGGAAATAAAGAAGTAAATCCATGACGTCCAAATAAAATTGAAAATGTTTTTTGTGATATCCTTAAAAGCAATAATCTAGTAAAATATTTAATAATGTAAAATGAAACACTTTTACCCAATTCCATCCGTATGTGAGTTTATTTTTTAGCCTTAAACAAGCTTTTGCAAATTGCAATTCTACTTTCATTCTGGATTTAATTGAGAGTGCCATATGATACGTGTGATTAGAACTTGCTTTGGGTATACATTTCAAGACCTTAATTAGTATTTGTTGCATAAAAATGAGTTAGGCACTAGGAAACCTTAACCATTCAAGCCCTAACCATTGTCTTTAATTTTCTTTACCCGAACGTCAACCCTAGTTAGCCCCGTTGAGCTTAAACGTTTTTATCTTTCAATCACCCGAGTCACCAAGTCACTTAACCAAAAAGCCTTCAACAAAACTCGTTTTCGTTAAAGACACGTTTTTGGCTTATAAAAAAAATTTGGTATTTTACCGGCAGACCTTAAATAACTGGAATGCATTCTTTTGATTTCAATTTGCTTTGTTGCCTTCATCACGCAAAACCGAGACTTCCCCCGGAAATCCGCGAACAAATTTTCAATCTCACGTTTGACGCAAGAAAGAAATGGCAAAAAAAGGAACATGTTCCGCCATTTTGTGGGATTTCAAAAAGTGCTATAAAGAGACGGGCAAAAAGATATGAAAGATGCCCGAATTGTGGAAATTGGTCTCATAATGGAAAATGCAAAAAGAATCAAACTGAATCTCAATACGAATACACAGAATTAATCCGATTGGGTGCTATTAGGCTTCAAGCCGAACGATCCTTGAGAAGGGAAAGTTTTGTGTATCTTCGGGTAAAAGATGAAGTACGATTCTTGAAAGCAAAATATGGTCTTGACAATCTGACCTTAAACGAGTCCTCAAGCTAGCATATCCCTTCTAGCTTGAAGTATTGTATAGGGAACCTTTATTGCTTTCCTTGTAGTTTATGTTAGAAAAATAAGCCAAGACCGGCATCTTTAGCAATTACCCACTTTTTCCAAATATTCCATACCCGAGCCCGAGCCAAGTTACAACCCATCAAAGACCTAATGATTTATGCAAGTAAATATCTAAGTAGGTGGAGATTTGATCCCTTAACAAGCATATGATTTCACACGTATTCATACTAGGCAATTGAGTGTATTAGTCATACTTAATCTTGATTATGACTCCATATATTTAGCCGAGTGTGAGTGCATCTTGTGAGAAGTGTGGATTTTTACATGATAATAATCTTTACTAACCAACCTATTGCTTGCTAGGATATCATTTTACATGTGCTTAGAATATTTATATTTGGATGAAAATAATATTTACTTGCGTATTTCTCGAAAGACATGTTTATAATTTGATTTATTTGGTTTTTGGTGGAATTGTCATTTTAAGTGATTTTTGCTTGAGGAAAAGCAAAGTTCAAGTGTGGGGATGTTTTATGTGCTCCAAATTATACATAAAAATCCTATTATAAGCACATCAATTATTCCTTAATATCTTCCTTAAAATGATAAAAATGTACTTAAAAGTGTTAAATTGTGTTTTCAGGTGTTTAAAAGGGCAAGATGGACAAAAGAAGCATATTTAACAAGAAATTGAAGTGATCAGAGCTTTGGAGTCCAAGCATGGGGCCGTGCCTCATTAAGCACGCCCCCATGCCTTGCCAGAAACACACCCCCGTGCTAAATTAACACACCCCCGTGCTTGGACATCTGACAAGGACAAAAGTACCGTCCCCTAAAAGTAGACACGGGTCATGCCCCATAAGGCACGGGGCCGTGCCCCACCTCCAACACGGGGTCGTGCCCCATTTAGCACGGGGCCATGCCCGACACAACCTGCATGTACGAGCCGACCAACTTTCGTAAGCATTGTACTAGCACGGGCCCGTGCCTTTTAGGCACGGGGCCGTGCTTAAACACTCCGGAAAGCCTATAAATAGAAGCCTAAGCTCACCATTTTTGGCAAGCTTTGGTGGGAGAGTTACTCTGCCGAATTCTCTCGGGAATCAAGACTTCAAGATCATTTGGAGGCTCGGGAGGTGCATACAACACTTGGAAGAAGCTTGGGATCATCTAAACGTCATCCATTGTGGATTATCGGTTTGATTGTTCCATTTCACCGATGATCACATATCTATCTTCTTTGTTATATGTTGTTATGTTCAAGCTCATTATGAGCTAAACTCTATTTATCATCCTAATCGGATGAAACTTATGTAATTTGTTATGAACTAATGGTGTGATAAATATTATGTTAATGTTATGGTGGTCTTGGGAAAACTATTGATGGGTAGCATCTACATTTGAACGGGAAGTTATAAATTTATGGTTTGTGATTGTGATTGTCATATAAAGTTGAAAACCGTATGATTAACTTTCATTCGCGAAACCGGTCTTCAAAATAAATCCATGGCTAATGAACTAGAAATGGTTATTAGAAATCATATCACTTTAACTTTCTGATCATTTGCGGGTTCCCTTTTATTAGTTCGGAAACTTCAGTAATTGTTACGGTTTTCTAAAATTAATGGTATGTTAGGAAGGAACCTGATCAACTCTCTTTTTAACATTAAATTATGTTTTCAGAAATCGTATGTCAAATAAGACACAAAAGATTCACCTACATTACTAGGGTTTTGATCTGAGCAGTAAACTCAGCCTGACAGGATCAAGTCACTACGGCAGCAGGATAGACGAGAAATTGTGCCGCCTCATCTTTATAAACATTAACATAATTACATTAATCAATATCTTTAAATCACATTACCAATTCATCACAATTACATAAGTGGAGTCTAATTAGGATGATAACTTTTATTCCCTGATTTTAAATCCAAACGCTTCAAATCTTAGTTTACTTTCTTTATATTATTGTTTATTTTTAAACCCTAAAAATCTTTCCAAATGCAAGTTATCACTTTCTTTAACAAAAACCAAATCTGATAGTCAAACATCAAATTTGTTGAGTAGGCTAGGTGTGTCCACGGATTGATACTCGGTTCTTACCAACACTATATTACCTCACGACAGGTACACTGCCTTTTGTGTGTGTGGTTTAGTATTAGTAACAACCAATTAAAACTGAATCTGTGCAATAAATCTTTATCAAAATATATATACTATCTGCACCCATCAATGACTGTGGAAGAAATTTTAGAGGAAGAAAGGTTGGAGAAATTAAAGAAGAAAGGTAGACTTAGCTCTGGGAAGTTGTTGGCTACAAGTAGCAAACCAGCAGGTACAGCCCAAGAGGCTATCAATAACAAAACAAGAGTTAAGGTTATTGACAGACTTGTCAATATGAGAGTAACAAATGAAGAAATGTTATTACTCCTAATGAATGAGCTGGTGAAGTTAGAAAAGGCAACCTTGCTGCAAAAAGAAAAGGAGGAAGTAGCTAGGTTGGCCGCGGAGGAGGAGAGAAGAATAAAGAAGGAAGAAGCTGAGCAGCATCTGAGGACTAATAGGTAGCCTTCTTGTGCTCTAGAGGCTATTCATAGGAAGAGCTGAGTCCTCATGACAATGACACGATCTTGTGGCTTTTTCACAAAGAGCAAGATCAAATTGCCAAGGAGAGGAAGAAGGCTTCAAGTGAAAAATTAAAGGAAAATAAGAAGAAGGAAGAGGAAGCCAAGCTTGTGGCTACAAAGAAGGTAGGAGACAAAGCCTGGATGAAGGCATATCTTAGGGCCCATGGCTTCTCTGGAAGATAAGTTGGTCCAATGACTGAGAAAAGCCTGCAGCGATATGTTAGTGACATCAAGGTTCACACTCGCTCAGGAAGAAGGAAGGAGGTGTTTCAAAAACCAAGTGTCCAGACGATGGTAACCAAACCTATTCCCAAGCCACAACCTCAACATGAACCCTCTCCTTTTCCTTTTCCCATCAAATCTGAACCAACCACTGAACCATTCACCCCTGAACCTATACCATCAACCTTACTCTCATCCTTACCCATTGTCTCATAACAACCTCCACCACTACCCATCCTCAAACCTAAAACACTACCCAGAACCCAACCATCAACCACCCATCCATCACCCAAGCAAACATCTAAACCATCAAAGCCTCTAACCTTAGAGGAGTTTAAGGAGATCAAAAGGAAGCTATCAAACTAACATACATTGATGACTCTTCATGTTCCTCATAAGAAAGGCATTCCTTGATCTGCTTAGGGGAACTTGTGCAACAAACTCTTATTCCCTTAAGGAAGAAGAGAAAAAGCGGAGAAGAAGACTGGTCACTCTGCTGGACACAAGAAAGGTGGATAAGCTGCCATCTCAACCCCCCGTTCCTTGGAAGAAGATTGTCCAGTGGAGGCTTGAAGAATCTTCTCACAACTTCGTTGATGAAATAGAGTATGTTGAAGTCAACCGACTCAATACACCGTCTCTGCTACACTCAAGTAGGTTTGATATTGCTGAGTTAGCAAAGAAACCATTCTCCAAACCCTACAACTCTCAAGTAGCTACTCACATCAGGAATCACATGAGCAGTCTTCATCTTGCTGAACTAACCACAAAGGCAAAGATTGAAGAAGAGTAGAAGATGAGAGCGAAGGAAGAATAAGAAGGGTCAACCAAAGGAAAGACCTTCCTTCAAATGGGTGAAGGCCCTGATTTGGAATACATAGTTAGATTGGAGTATGACTACAACTCCCATCAACTAACTCTCTACAGAGGGCCACAACAAAGGGTACATGTCATCCAGAGTAACAGACTGGACCTACCAATGACTTGTACAAACTTCTCAACACCACCTCCGAAAAGAAAAGAAAAACAGATAAGTATCTTCTTTCCTTGGTGCTAAAAGTTTTGAGAAGCCAAAGAAAGTGAAGTTTTGGTAGCATTAGCCTAGGAGGAGGTTGTTGGGTTAGATAAAGCTCGTGCAACCAAAACAACACTTAGAAGAATTTTGGTGCAACTGAAGAAAGTCTTCCAACGTTTATCTGCTCTTCCAAAGTCAAGTTAAAGAACATGCGAAGCTCAAACAAGAAGAACTTCCTAAGAGAAACTAGGTCTTTCGAGACTAAGTTAATTCTCTTCCGAAGCTAAACTCTTAGAAGGTTCAAGACAAAGACTCCCGATGAACAAAGTCTTGAAGACTAGCGGAAGTATCGAAAGAAGTGGATTCTTCCGCAGTATAATTGGCTTCGGAAGAACTTATTCTTCCGAAGCCAGTTTATCTTCAGAAGAACCAACTATGAAACAGTGGAAAAAATATGGTCGGTTAGACAACCGCTGCAACCTCTGATATACTGCATGGCGTTTTCCCATGCCATGTAGTTGACCGTACTTTATTACATTGTTCACCCGTCATCAGCTAGTATAGTTACCATTGTTAGTTGGTGAAAAAAGTTAGTCATGGACCTGTCATGACTACCTAGTCTAGGATAATATTTTATCTTAGATACCTTACTTCTAGCAATGTAGTATTTGTTTAGTAGTAAGTTTCAGCTAGTAATATAAGTATAACCGGCTGTAGATGGTAGTATATATAGTTTCTCATTGTAACTTAGTCAGTATGCTTGTAAGAGTCTTGTAAACTTTGAGTTGAGAAGTAATATATACAAGTATCTTGAAATACCATCTCTTGTGTTCTTTAATTTAATATATTATTATCAACTCATTTAATGATTCTGCATCATCATCCGAGTATGTCTAAGTGAGTTTGAGGTTGAGTGACCATAACTGTTCCTACAATGACTCAACAAAATTTTAGATAAAATAAAAATAAAAATAAGAATAAAAATAAAAATAAAAATAAAAATAATAATAATAATAAAATAAAGTACGATAAGATAGAATAAAAATTTTAAAAATACGAGTCACGAAAAAAAATTTTCAACACTTGGAGTCTCAGGGAATGTGATGTATGGCCCAGAAGAACAGAATGGCTGCTGGGTGTATGACAGGTACTATTGAGGTTGGGGGGTCCTGAGCCTTCAGCAACCATTAAAGCGTTGCTAGCAGGAAGGCTTGAGGGTCTGCTCGTCTGATGGCCTATCTTGTTCTCCATCTCTAAACGGTATCCATCAAGAATGCCATAAAGTTTAGTCATGGTGAGGGAGTTCAGATTTTATGTCCTCTTGATAGAGACATAGTAGAACGTCCACTCATTTGGGAGTGCACTAATGAATTTTCTTGTGAGATCTCTCAATTTTAGGGCAATTCCCACAGACTTAAAGGAGGAAATAAGATCCAGATACCTGAAGTATTGCTGGCTGAAGGTCTCTCCAGCATTATAAGTGAAGTTCTCGAACTGTTGCTTCAGGTAATCCTTCTTGGAGTCATTGGAGCTGGAGTACATCTGAGATAATGCATCAAAAAATTCTTTAGCTAATTTGCAATGCTCAAACCCCACCATGATAGAGTTGGGTATAGCAGTCATCAGAACAGTCATGGCATTACTATCAATGTCCAGCTTCTTCTGGTCTTCATCATATTAGTCTTCTACAGCCTTCTCTATCATGGCATTGTTTCCACCTGGTGCTGCCACCTTTGGTTTGTAAGGGCCATTTACAATAGATTGCCACAGTTTGCTATCTTGATATCTGATGAAGCCTTCAATAATGATTTAAATTTTTCAAGGGTGATGATAGGTGTTTTAGTCATTGTCCCCATCACAACTTCAGACTTTTGGTTGAGGTCTATTTTTTAGTGTGGTAAAGGAGGAGTGAAAAACAGGTTGATTTGGATGGTAAGATCTCACAATCAAGAGCCTAAAAAGCTCTGATACCAATTGCAGGATCAGTTTTTGTCACTAAACACTTTGTTTTTCTCTCAAACTCACTTGAAACACACTCGGTTCAGATGATGATGCAAAATCCCTTTTAAGAGTTTATTATAATATACTAAGTAACAAAGAACACAAGGAAATAATTTTCAAGGTACTTGTATATATTACTTCTCAACTCAAAGTATTACAAGACTCTTTCAATCATGTTACATGAGTTACAATAATAAACTATATATACTAGATCCTACAGCCAGATATACTTTGATACCTGCTGAAAACTATGACTAAAGCATATACTACAATGCTAAAGTTTTGGTATCTTAGATAAAGTATTATCTAAGATAAGGTAGTCATGACATGTCCATGACTTACCTTTTGTCACCAAATAAAGTTGGTAACTATACTAACTGATAAAAGGTGAACAGTGGAATAAAGTATGGTCAACTATATGGGCGTGGGAAAGCGTCATGCAGTATCTCAAAGACTTGCAGCGGAGTGTCAGAAGGGCCATAGTTATGTCCACTGGTTCATAGTAGTGTCTTCCGAATGTTAATTGGCTTCAGAAGAACTTGTTCTTCTGAAGCCATTTATACTTCGGAAGAGGCTGCTTCTTCCAAGGCTTGTGGACTTCTTCAGTTCTTCATACTTCGGAAGTTGATGTCTTGATTTCTTCTAAGTCTTGAACTTCGGAAGAGACAAGACTTTGTCTTCGGAAGCTGGAGTCTTCCTTCGGAAGATCCTTCAGACATGATCTTCGGAAGTTCTGTCGTTGGCTTCGGAAGAACTCCATTTGCCTTCGGAAGTTCTGTACTTAGCTTCGGAAAACTTTTATATGTTGTACCAAAATTTTATAAGTGTTTTGGTTTTGGTTGCACCAGCCTTTCTAGATCCAACACCTTTAGCTTACTTTGTTATTTTCCACATGATTTCGATAAATACAGCTTAGTTGGACATGATACATTGTTACATCTAGGACTTGTACCTAGATATTAAAGAAATTAGTTTTATGTTTTAGTTGAATTATACATGTTTGTTAAACAATTATTGGAATGTTTGATTTAATGAAATATGCTTCTAATACTATTTCACCGCTTTAAATACCATGTGTTATGAGCAATCGGCTCATGTTCATCCGATCTAATGATTCCACTATCGGTTGGGATATGACAGATAGTTTTTATGCAAATTTGTCTCAGAATATGAAGTTTATTCCCGAGCATAACGTATGCATACTTGATGGACCACCAAAAGAATACATATACTACAAGTCCTTGATTATGGGTCTTAACATATTGACATTAATTATGCTATTGTGAAGAATCAGATTATTTGTTCAATTTAATCAAACAATTCTAGAGCACTACAAGAACCTTCATTGCTGCTAATGTGGAACAGTAGATTGTCGGGAAACTACAAGACAAAGACTTGATCATTTTTTAAACCATTCTAAGAAATGCACTGAACTTTGACAATCAACCAAATTATCCTGTCGAGTAAAAGAAAGAAGACACCATTTCTATTATGCCCAGACTTAGTTATGAGGGCAACTATCCCTAATTGAGAAGAAGTTGGTACCCGTATATGAAAATATATATCTTTCTAGTATGTCTGAGGGTAGAAAGGGAGGATTTGACCAACTAAATAGATTCATTAGCCTTTAATGATCTAATTATGAATTAAAGATTCATGTACCCGAATATGATATTCTTAGAGTTCAAGAGCAGCCTATAAAGGGTTAAAGAAAGAAACACGCATGATGTTTCCCTGATTTATCCAAGTGGTAATAAATAAAAACCAAAGAGATCTTGTAGCATAATATCATATTATTGGAACTATATTATTTTGCTCATGAACTTTACTTATAGTCCATTTTATCAATCACCAATGTAGAGACAACTTATTCATTGAAATACATGAATTAATTTGCAATAGTGTAATGTGCTAAATGTAACATATTTACTTGGTGTGTTTATCAATATCTCACGAAGTCTATGTGCCCATTTCATGTACTCGAACTTGCTAAACATCATTCCTAAGAATGGCGCACATAGGTATTTACATGTATTTATTAGCATGTTGCCACGTAATAAATCAAAGAAGCCAAACATTAAGAATCAAAATTAAAAAAAGTAAGTTAAAGTCTAACCTGTTTTGGTGACGGATGTCACACATATCGAGTACTATAAAAGTTTAAATGACTTTAGCTCCTGGACTTAAGTGGACTTGAGAGAGCTGAATGACACTTACTTTCTTTACACGTAAACAACATGACATCCTTACTTTATTAAATCAACAATGTCTGCTAGACTTTCCTACTATATGTGAATATTTCCAACTCAAAGCTCAAGAAGGCAAAAGGTGTGAAAGATCCTTACATGAAAAGAATACATACAACGTGATCTGTCAGCCAACAAAGAAAGCAAAGATTATGTTGGTTCATAGCAAGCTTCCAGTCGATTCACTAAGTGATTTTGATTTTTGTATGTGTGATCCAATAACTGGTGAAGCTATAATCATGGTTCATGGCAAGCTTCCAATCAATTCACTAAGTGATTTTGATTTTTGGATGTGTTATCCAATAACATGTGAAGCTATAATCATGCGTGAAAGGTGTAAGTACGGAATTTTGGATCCGGTAGATCTGACGAAGTTTGGAAAGGAAGATATAAAGAGATTGAGTAGATGCTAGATTTAATATTAATCATTGTTTGAAGATAAAGCTGAGGTGTACTAGAGCAATTGTGAAGATATTAGAAAAGATGTTTGTGGGTAGTGGTGAATACCAATTTGAGATGAATTTTTGAAGACCATTTGATAGCTTCAACCTCAAAGGATATTATAGAGACCATATCAAAAAGGTTGATGTCTCAAAAAGACTTTTGGTTATAATAGCATTCTTAGTACTCGACTTTTGGGTCTTAGGCCGAATACTTATTGAGCCGAGTACAAGAACTTGACTAGGCTTAAGTACTTGGTTGGGCTTAGTTTCTTATATTTGTGTGTATATATAATCATGTGTAGGTCGAATACTAGTTAGTCAATACATGAGGGTTTTGCGGTATATGGTTAAAGTGTGATCATCTTTGTAATCGAGGTAAAATCATTATTGTAGTACAAAGTGTGTTAAAAGTGTATCGTTCTGTGTTCACCCTTATTCTCGAATCCATTCGCGGACTATTATCAGATACTCTACGTGTGAGTATTGATATTAAACGTGTGAGAAGATCCTAATCAACTTCAGGCCCTTTCACTAGTTAAACAGATTCAATTATAAATTGTTTTAACAAGTTCTACTTGGGTGTGGTTATTGTTTCTATTATTGGATTACCTTTTATGTATCTTCTCAAGAGTTAATTAATTACCAAATTCTTACATTATGTTTGTTTATAATAATCATTAAGAATTAAATGCCATTCACTAGCTCTATAGAGAATTAACACTCTACTTACCATACTAATCATTGGTGAATAGAATACTTAAACGCTTTATTATTTATTGGTTCTACATCGAGCAATTAACCACCTCAAACCATGTCACTAAGAACAATAAAACAACAATCATAAATTTTTTTAATATGTAATTATCATAGCACACGTCTATAAAAACCATTCATTGATGTCAATAAATCACAATTTCAATACACGCAATGATATGACAAATTTACAACCCAGACACTAGTCTTTTCTAGACATTTGTGTATGGATTTGTATTTGGTTAACAATCTCAAAGATTTAGATCCTATAATATTCCTAATTAAATGCCATGAAAACATACATCTATATTTTCATACATAAAGATTTTGACTCATAAAGTTTTCTAGAATAATATAATCAAAATCCTTACACGACGGAAACTTCACTTAAATAAGTATTGCATAAAAAATGCACAATAACCTTTTATATTGTAACTAACAAAAATGGTTACTCCTTCATGATTAACTATTTCCTCTAAATACTTCAAAATGTCCCGTGCATAAGTGTACTATAACAAGAAAACTCTGAACATGTATATTGACTTGTGCTCATAGCTAGAAGCGAAGAGAAAACTTTAGAGACACTTCACATTTAACCATGAAACATACAATACAATTTTTTTTCCTATTAGTTGTTTAATTCACTATTATTTTAGATGCACATATGTCATTCAAAGTGAAGATTACATCTTTGATTGCAAAATTCATAGAGTGATCAAGATAGCAAGTGATAAGTCTTAAAGCAAAGGAATATACTTAGATTATAATAAAGTTCATACTTTCATTTTCATACTTATATTGTGTATTTTATTCATTTGTAAAAGATCTAGATTACGTTTGGCCAAGCTTGAGGAAGAGATGGTAATGAGCCCTCTCCATATACATTCACATAAAAGAAGAATTTGTGTTTGATAAAATTTACTTCATGTTCATGTTAATTTAGAATCTCGAAAGTTATAAAAGAACAAACTTACACTCAACATTGTTTTTGATGCTTGACTTTTCACTGTTTTAACTTCGATTAGTTATTTTAAATTGTCCATCAACCCAACAAATCAAAAATAATCTAAAAAAATCAGAACAAACTAAGATAGTCAACCAACTAATATAGGGTTAATTCAAGATAAGGTTTAAGAAATTTACACTTCCAGCGCATGCATAAAACCGGTGTCCTGCATTTATTGATATCCATGATGTTTGACTAACTACACGTAACCCACGTGAATACTTTACTATTTCGCAACGGTCTAGAATATAAAGAAAGAAAAGACAGTTAATGAAACATGACAAATTTACTTAAAATAGAGTAAACAAAAGAAATAACAAAAATACCCTTACGAAATAGTATTATCTTTAACCGTTAAAAGTTACAAAACAAAGATAAAACAAACAGTTTTGTTTCACAACCAAATAACCTTTAGTTTTAACAAAGAATTCAAGCAACTATTTAGACAATTACATGATTTGTATTAGAACTTGCTTTACTCCCCTTGAAAAATAAAATTATTATATTATTTGTTAGCAATTGACCAACAATTAAAGGGTGAAAATGTGAAAAAGAAAGAAAAAGGCCACCGAATGATGTTATTTAGCATCGTTTACGTAACACTCACACAAACACACACACACACACGTACACCTATATATGATAACTGCGACACGATTAGGGTTTTTTTAACCCTCTGCCCCTTCGTCAAATTCTTCATCATACACTCGCGAAATCACCGCTCGCCTCTCATCCGATCCAATTCAATCGATCAAATCACTCGCATTCATCTTAATTTATCCGTTTCACCATCGGTTGTTCTCGTTAGGGTTGTTCAATTTGGGGTATTTCGATCAATTGGGGGTTTTCTTGTTCATCTGCGAACGACGATGATTGGGGATGATTGCTTCTTCGATCGTCGTTGATCGTTGAATTCGAAAGGGGGTTTGGGGTTTTGTATGGAAACTCGTAGCCGGAAGAGGGCGGAGGCCACCTCATCAGCCCATTCATCGTCGTCGTCCGGCGGACCTACCACTCGTTCCAACAAGCGCACTCGTCTTTCCACCACCGTTTCCTCCGCCGCAGCCGCACCTCCCAACGTCGTCGTTCAATCGGTTTCTACTCGTTCACGCGCTTCTAATATGGACAATTCGACCAATGAATCTTCTGGCTCCGGGTCGGGTCGGGGCCGTCGTAGTCGGAAGAATACTGCTAATCAGAATCTGGATAGGGATAATTCGGATAAAGGGAAGGAGAAAGAACATGAGGTTAGGGTTAAGGATAGAGATAATATCAACAGGGACAACAATTTGGGACTGAATATTGATGGTGGTGCCGGTGGAGCTGATGACGATGATGATGATGACAGTGAAGGTGGAGGTGTGGGGATCTTGCATCAGAATTTGACTTCTGCAAGCAGTGCTCTTCAGGGTTTGTTGAGGAAGCTGGGTGCAGGGTTGGATGATCTGCTTCCTTCATCTGCAATGGCTTCAGCTTCTTCGTCTCATCAGAGCGGTCGGCTGAAGAAGATCCTTTCGGGATTGCGTGCTGATGGGGAAGAAGGAAAGCAGGTTGAGGCGTTAACACAGTTATGTGATATGCTTTCTATTGGGACTGAAGATTCGCTCAGTACATTCTCTGTGGATTCTTTTGTGCCTGTTCTTGTTGGGTTGCTGAATCATGAGAGCAATCCGGATATTATGTTGCTTGCTGCAAGGGCACTCACGCATCTTTGTGATGTGCTACCGTCTTCTTGTGCTGCTGTGGTGCATTATGGTGCTGTTTCTTGCTTTGTTGCTAGGTTGCTTACAATTGAATACATGGACTTGGCTGAGCAGGTTTGCCATAGCTAATTACTTATAAGTAGACTGAGAATGTGAATGAATTTCTTATGGGTGGATTATTATGTGCTTCAGTGTTCCGAGTATCATTGAAATCTTGTAGTTAACGATCATATATTTGCTTATACTTTGAATTGATAATGAGAACTGTGATTTATAGTACTGGTGTTGATCTTTGCTATCATTTTGGTAACAGTCCTTGCAAGCTCTTAAGAAGATATCTCAGGAGCACCCAACTGCCTGCTTGCGAGCAGGGGCTTTAATGGCAGTGCTTTCTTATCTTGACTTCTTTTCAACAGGAGTCCAGGTACCCCTTTATACCCTGTCATGTTAGATGCATAAAGAAGGGGGACGTATGTTCAAGAATATCGTATTAAATTAATTTGTTGTTTTATCTCAGCGTGTCGCACTATCTACTGCTGCAAACATGTGCAAGAAACTTCCATCTGATGCAGCTGATTTTGTCATGGAAGCTGTTCCTTTATTGACTAATCTTCTTCAGTACCATGATGCTAAGGCCAGTATTACATATTTTCAGTTTTAGCTACCCAAGGCTGGTTAAATACCTTTTATTTTAAATTTATTATATATACAGGTTTTGGAGCATGCTTCAGTTTGTTTGACTCGAATTGCCGAGGCATTTGCTGCATCTCCTGATCAGCTGGACGAGCTTTGTGTTCATGGATTGGTTAAGCAAGCAGCCTCGCTCATTTCAACCAGCTGTTCTGGAGGTGGACAAGCATCCCTCAGTACATCTACATACACGGTACATAAGCAACTTGCTATATATTAATTAATTTATTTTTTGTTGTTTTGGTATATAGTATTACCATATTAGGGCTACATTACTTAATGTGAGCTTTGCAGGGCTTAATCCGGTTGCTATCTACTTGTGCAAGTGGTTCTCCATTAGGATCCAAAACTTTGCTTCTTTTAGGGATCAGTGGGATTCTCAAAGATATATTATCAGGTTCTGGTCTTGTTTCAACAATGTCTGTGTCACCTGCCTTGAGTAGACCACCAGAGCAGGTAATTTTTTGTTTTTTTACTTTGTATTTTAGTTTCCTTAATTATCAAGGTTTACTCTTAGCAATGTATTTAGAGTAATATGTTTCTTTGGGTGCAGATTTTTGAGATTGTGAATTTAGCAAATGAGCTTCTTCCTCCATTGCCTGATGGAACTATAACTCTTCCTACAAGTAGTAATGTGTTTATCAAAGGGTCTCTGTTGAGAAAATCAACTGCAGGAAGTTCTAGCAAGCAAGAAGAATCCAGTAGCAGTGCGCCCGAAGTCTCGGCTCGCGAAAAATTGTTGATCGATCAGCCTGAGCTTCTGCAGCAATTTGGGATGGACCTTCTTCCTGTTTTGATTCAGGTTACTTCTAAAGTGACACAATATGCAGTCGTTATTTTCAACTATTTATTCATGCAAAGTGACTTTTTTTGGTCTTGTAGATATACGGGTCGAGTGTAAATGCTCCTGTGCGTCACAAATGTCTTTCAGTTATTGGGAAGTTGATGTACTTTAGCAGTGCTGATATGATTCAATCTTTACTTGGTGTTGCAAACATATCAAGGTATGTCAATGATGATTACATTTTCTTTTATTTATTATTATTATGTAAATGTTTCTAATGTTGTGAAATTGCAGTTTCTTGGCTGGGGTTTTAGCATGGAAGGACCCACAAGTTTTGGTACCTTCGCTTCAGATCGCAGAAATACTAATGGAGAAACTTCCGGAAACTTTCAGTAAGATGTTTGTGAGAGAAGGTGTTGTTCATGCAATAGATACACTTGCTGAGTCGTCATCACCATCTGGTAATGCTCTTTCTTCACCATTATCAAGTGAGAAGGTTAATGATTCTATATCTGGATCCTCCTTACGCTCGAGGCGTTATCGACGCCGCATTGCTACAGATGTAAATGCTGCTGAAGATTTGAAAAACTCTGCTGAACTGCCAGCTGTCAGTTCTAGTCTTCGGATGGCGGTTAGTACAAGTGCAAAAGCTTTCAAAGATAAGTACTTCCCTTCTGATCCTGGTGCTACTGTGGAAGTTGGGGTTACCGATGATCTCATACATTTGAAAAATCTTTGTAAGAAATTGGGTGCTGATGTGGATGATCACAAGACAAAGTCAAAGGGGAAGTCAAAAGCGTCTAGTCTTCGATTTGTTGATTTTTCACCTGGAAAGGAAGAAAACTTGTTAGGAGTGATAATTGAAATGCTAGCAGAACTAAGCAAAGATGATGGTGTTTCCACATTTGAATTTATCGGTAGTGGTGTTGTTGATGCGTTACTAAACTATTTTTCTTGTGGACATTTTTCTAAAGAACGGGTCTCAGAAGCGAATTTGCCCAAGTTACGCCAGCTGGCTACTAAAAGATACATGTCTTTTATACAAGTTGCGCTCCCACTAAGTGTTGATGCCGGGAAACAAGCGCCTATGAGTGATTTAGTTCAGAAGCTTCAATGTGCATTGACATCTGTAGAACGGTTCCCAGTGGTTCTGAGTCACAGTGCCAGATCATCTACTGGAAATGCACGTTTGTCATCTGGTCTTGGTGCTTTATCTCAGCCATTCAAATTACGCCTTTGTAGAGCACATGGTGAAAAGTCTCTTCGTGATTATTCTTCAAATGTTGTTCTGATTGATCCGTTGGCCAGCTTGGCAGCTGTGGAGGATTTTCTTTGGCCACGTGTTCAACGTAGCGAGTCTAGTCAGAAGCCTTCCGGATATGCTGGTAACTCTGAGTCTGGAACCTCTCCTGCAGGAGCTGGAGCATCATCTCTATCTACTCCTGCGGCTGCTACACGTCATCACTCCACAAGATCCAGGTCATCAGTTAATATTGGTGACTCGGCCAACAAAACAGAAGAGAAAAATGCAAGTTCTTCAAAAGGGAAGGGAAAAGCTGTATTAAAGCCAGGTCAAGATGAGGTGAAAGGGGGACCCCAGACTAGAAATGCTGCTCGCAGAAGGGCTTCCTTGGATAAAGATGCACAGATGAAATCTGTGGATCGGGACTCTACTTCAGAGGTACCAACTTTGATTGTTTTTGATATCATACTTCTCATAAAAGTAGTATAATCCGTAGGTATATCTTAATAGTAGTATAATCAGTAGGTATACTCGTGCAGTAATAGTAATTATATTCATGCATTGTAACCTCTGTAGTCCACCAAAAACAGTTCACCTTTTCTGACATTCATACATTTTGTCTGCTAGTTATTCTCACAATTTCATATACTTTAATATTTATTTAGGAGGATGATAATGGCTTATAATATTCTGTCTGCTTTAGGATGAGGACTTTGATATATCACCTGTTGAGATGGATGATGCACTGGTGATTGAAGATGATGACATTTCTGAGGATGATGATGAAGATCCTGATGATGTATGTTGTCATAGCATCTTCATTATTACGTTTTATTAGTAGTTGCAGTTATAGTGCTAACTGAAATGGTTATGCAGGTACTAAGGGATGATTCCCTTCCTGTTTGCATGCCAGACAAAGTTCATGATGTTAAGTTGGGTGAGGAAAGACCCACTGGTGGTGCAGCAAGTGATAGCCAGACAAACCCTGCTGGCGGTTCTAGCAGCAGCAGCAGAGGTACCGTGGTTCGGGGGTCGGATTCATTAGGTTCAAGGGGTAAAATGTCCTTTGCTGCTGCTGCCATGGCTGGGCTTTCTTCAGCAAATGGTGGTCGAGGAGGTATAAGGGGTGGCAGAGATCGACATGGGCGGCCCCTCTTTGGCTCTCCCAGGCTGATTTTTTCTTCAGGTGGGAAACAGCTAAACCGTCATTTAACAATCTATCAAGCCATTCAGAGACAACTTGTTCTTGATGAGGATGATGATAATGGAAGTGATTTTGTATCTAGTGATGGTAGCAGATTATGGGGTGATATTTATACCATCACATACCAAAGAGCAGATACCCAAACAGTTGGGACCCCGTCTTCTACAACCCCATCTAAATCCACTACTAAAGCGGGGTCTACTTCAAACTCTAATAGTGATTCACGAATCCATCAAATGTCTCTTCTAGACAGCATTTTACAAGGGGAACTTCCATGTGATCTTGAAAGAAGCAACCCTACTTACAACATTTTATCTCTATTACGTGTATTAGAAGGTTTAAACCAGCTGGCACCACGCTTGCGTGTACAGTCAGCAACCGACAGTTTTGCTCAGGGGAAAGTCTCCAGTCTAGATGATTTGAATATTTCTGCTGGTGTTAGGGTGCCGTCTGATGAATTTATCAATAGCAAATTAACTCCAAAATTGTCTAGACAAATTCAAGATGCTCTTGCACTTTGCAGTGGTAGTCTTCCATCATGGTGTTATCAGTTAACAAAATCATGCCCGTTTTTATTTCCTTTTGAAATTAGAAGACAGTATTTTTATTCAACTGCTTTTGGTTTATCTCGTGCATTACACCGGCTTCAACAGCAACAGGGTGCAGATGGTCATGGATCTATAAATGAGCGAGAATTCAGGGTTGGAAGGTTACAACGCCAAAAAGTTCGTGTTTCACGAAACCGTATATTGGATTCTGCTGCAAAAGTCATGGAGATGTACTCAAGTCAAAAGGCTGTTCTTGAAGTTGAATATTTTGGTGAAGTTGGTACTGGTTTAGGCCCCACTTTGGAGTTTTATACCCTATTAAGCCATGACCTCCAAAAAGCAGGATTGAGAATGTGGAGATCTAATTTGTCGGATGTCAACACATCAGTGGAAGTTGATATGAGAGAGAAAAAATCTAGCAAGGGTGATGGAGACCTTATTTTAGCACCTTTAGGATTATTTCCACGTCCTTGGCCTCTTACTGCTGATACTTCTGATGGGACCCAGTTTTTTAAGGTGACAGAACATTTTCGTCTTCTTGGTCGTGTAATGGCTAAAGCACTTCAAGATGGTAGGCTTTTAGACCTCCCACTTTCGGTCGCCTTCTATAAACTTGTGCTTGGACAGGTAAGCTGCTTCTTAACCAACTTTAAAGGCATGGATATTATATGGGCAGGAAGGTGGGTTAGGCAATGGGTCAAATTGGTACAGGTTGAAATGGTTTGGGCTGCACACACACACCAGTCTTTTTCTTTACTGGTTAATGCTTTTAACATGTTTACAAAGATTTATTACAATAATAATTGGTCCTCTTAACAAAGTATTTTAGGAGCTTGTATGCATTTAGAATACATCTAAACCGCCTTTCAACCCTGTGTGACCCAATTTATATATAGCTAATTTTGATTTACCTGTTAGACCCATTAGAGATAAAACACAATCCAAATCAATGTGTCCATTGCTGAGTAAGTTGGAATTGCCACATTCAAAATTTAGTATATGTATTTCTTTTAGTTTCATGCGACTTTTTTGTATCACAGGAACTGGATTTGCATGACATATCATTATTTGATGGGGAATTTGGTAAGACATTGCAAGAATTGCAAGCCCTTGTTTGTCGGAAGCAGTACTTAGAGTCTATACATGACCAAAATGGCATACTCAACTTAAGGTTTAGAGGGGCCCCAGTTGAAGATCTTTGTTTGGATTTCACACTTCCTGGCTATCCTGATTTTGTTCTCAAAACAGGCGATGACATTGTATGGCAGCAGCTTTTTGTTTTTTAATATTTTTTATGAGTTTATGTTATTCTAGCATTTCATATAACTCTTCTTACAGGTTGATTTAAACAATTTGGAGGAGTATATTTCTCTGGTAGTTGATGCCACTGTCAAGACTGGTATAACACGACAAATGGAAGCATTTAGGGCTGGATTTAATCAGGTCATCTTTTTCCTATTTTTATGTGGTCCATTTCTTAGTCTTAAAACCAATTTATGTAAAAATTTGTCGATTTAGGTTGTATATTATTGATAGTGGGTAAAGTTGGGTTGAATGGTTCAGAGAGACATGAGAAATATTTAACTTACAGGCTTACAACTTCTTGAGTTGCGTTTCAAAGAATCTAGATTGCTATTTGAACGATAAGTTTTTGTAATTGTTATCTATGAAATCTAAACAACTGAGAAAAGTAGTGATGGCAGGTGAGTTGAACCTAATCCAACCACTCGCTCGTGTTTCTCCCGTCTCTAAACTATTTTTTTTTTCATACTGCTGTAGACTGTAGCTAATGAATTTCATGTTATATTTATGATCATTAATTGCTTTGCTGTTCAAGTAGAACGTGAAGGTCAGATCTTATCTGTAAATATAAGGCTAATGTGTATCTCATCTAAAACTATCAGGTTTTTGACATTTCGGCTCTACAAATATTTACCCCAAGTGAGTTGGATTATCTACTTTGTGGCCGTGGAGAGATGTGGGAGGTAATTTTTCTGGTCCATTGCTTGTATTTAAACATTTAAAAGCATTTAAAGGAAAGATTAGTTAAACGTTGTTTTAAATGCAGGCTGATACACTTGTTGAACACATAAAATTTGATCATGGATACACTTCCAAGAGCCCTGCAATAATTAACGTCTGTAACTTCATCTCTTCAAAAAAAAGTTTTTATATTTGTCTGTTTTCCGGACAAATTATATATTCTAATAAAATTTGTTGTCTTTAGTTGCTTGAGATTATGGGAGAGTTCAATCCAGAACAGCAGCGGGCCTTCTGTCAATTTGTGACTGGTGCACCTCGCCTTCCTCCTGGTGGTCTGGCCGTGTTGAATCCCAAGTTAACAATTGTGAGAAAGGTATAAAACCATTGTGTTTTTTCTTCAATTTTTTATTATTACTGTATCATTTTATATTATCATGTTATAATCTGTTTTTGTTGTCTGGAGCAGCATTCTTCAACAGCCAACAACACGGTTTCCAATGCAACTGGGGTGTCGGAATCTGCAGATGATGATTTACCAAGTGTGATGACCTGTGCCAATTACCTAAAGCTTCCTCCATATTCCACCAAGGTGTGATGGACCTTTAATTCTCAACTTGGTTCGAATAATTCCTTAAATGTTAACCTTATTTTTCTAAGCTAGTGTTAAATTTGTTTTCACAGGAAATTATGTACAAGAAACTCTTGTATGCCATTAGTGAAGGACAAGGATCGTTCGATTTGTCATGAGTTATCATTTCAAACTAACCAAATTGTGTATATTGTATCCTTTGATAACTGGTGCATAATTGGGGTTCAATAAAAGGTTTCTTTCTCTGCTCTCCCCAAAGTGTCAGTATGGCATGGTTATGGTTAAGGTCAGTTCTCTTTTGTTTCCTAGAAGCATGGATTTGCACTACGTTTATCTTTCAGTTTTGAAACTCGAAAACAGATCGTATTGGTGGGTTAGATACGGGTCGGGTCCATATGCGTGGATTTATGTGCAGGTTGGGTTGGGGTTGGGGTTGGGTGGACATGACCTGCTAATCTTTTTTTGTGTTCATCTGTAAAACACTTGATGTATTAAATAGGATTACATTATTTGTATGTGATAGTTTTTCTTAATAACAAACTGGTTTAAAACATCGTTACCATTTTGATACAAACGCTAGATGGTTTTTTGTTAGTTTGATATGTTTTACATTTATATGGGTTTTTGACCTGTTCTTGATGAACGACGGTGCAAAAAGTTTTAAATGGTTCTTTTTTTTTTCTCAGTTCAATGGTGAAGCGGTTGAAAATGATTGATCAAGAAGGCTCCTGAGAGAACGAACAAGTTTGTCGAGCTGTTTTTTCTTAAATTTACTACAAGAGTTTTGTAAATAAATAGTGGAATGTTGATACATTCTGTAGTTTGCTTTTGTCTACTTCAAATTTTTTGTCTATGCAACTTCCTTTGGAACTGTGTATTTGGTTCTCTTGGATGTTTTATTTTGTTTATGAACTATACAGTTTGAAGGTAGGGTGATGCTCTAATTTAAAAAATGAACCTACTATAAAACTTTTATTGAAAAATAAGCTTTATTATTTTTTTCTAAGAAAGAAATCTTAACATTTCTGAACATGTTTTACATTAAATAATTTTTGGTAGATATCAGTGTTATATATCACAAGTCTGATTATAAATTATTTCTGAACATGTTTTACATTAAATAATTTATGAATTATTAACTATCAAATCTTAGATCTAAGGTTTTAGAAAATCCAATGACATAATACTAAATAATTAAAATTTTATATTATACACCAAGTGTATATTAGAGTATTCATAACTTTTTTTTTATTTTTATGTGAGTGGATGTTCTATATTATAGGGGATGGTTGTGAATGGTTGTTAGTGAAGGATAAAGGAAATTTATGGGGTTTGTACCGTGATTTCCCATATTTATGGAATCATGGTACAATCCCTATAAATTTTTAACATTTTAAAAAGTGGTTTGTGAGTGAATGAGATTGAAAAGTTAATGATAAAATTATGAAAAATTATTATTTAATTGAAAAGGACAGAAAAAAAATAAAAGTTCTTTAATGTGATTATACGAATGAAAATAGGAGATGGATTGTGAATGCTCTAGTCTTAGTCATATTTTACGTTTAACCATTTTAATTAAACGCTTATAACTTTAAATACGATATTTTTTTTAATTACATTATAAAAACGGGTGTGTATGTTTCTTTAAAACACGTATAATGTTGATATATAAAAATAATAATTTTTTCATATTATTTCAGCTCATTGTGTAATATTCATCATGTCATTGTGTAACATCATATTATTGTATAATATTGATCGAACCATTGTGTCTAGCGTTGATCAATGTGTTTTCTATTGCGTTTTTCTAAACTAATAACTTTTAAATAACATAATGTTGAAAATGTAATTTTTTTTCATGTTTTCCAGTTCATTGTGTAATCCTGATTAAGCTATCGTATAATCTGTGTAACACAACCCAAGGGTTGTTTGATAATTTCTGAATGATTAAGTGATGAATCAATAAGAGATCAGAACCATTAAGTGATAAACCATTAAGAGGTTTGAACCATTAAGAGCTAGTATATCGGTTAACTATTCAAAGGCAATTGTCTGACCAATTCAGATAAAAGGTCCCAACCATTCAACATTAGACCTCTTAACCATTCAGTATTAGTATAATGTTTAACCATTCAGAGGCAAATGTGTGAACCATTCAAACATTTGCTCACGAAACAAACAGTCTGAATAATTAAGTGTTGAACCATTCAGACATCTGAACCATTAAGAGGCTGATTCAGATGCTACCAAACAGCTCCTCATTATGTCAAGGTCATTAAGTTTAGTGTTGGTTGTTATGTTATTCATTTTGTATAATATTGATAATTATGTCGAATGATAACTGTTATGTTATGCATTGTGTTTTTCAAAAATAATGATTCGAAAAACACAATACTGAAAAATGTAAACCTTTTACATCAATGTGTGATCTTCATTAAGTAATTGTGTAATACGGTCAAATTAGAAAATTACACATTAACTTGTCGAAATTACCCAATGAGCTAAAAACGTAAAAAAAATTGATTGTTTATATCAATACTATACGTGCTTTAAAGATAAGAAAATGCTCGTATTATTAAAAAATAATATCGTATGTAAAACTAATAGACTTCAAAAAAAGGGAAAGTGTCACAAAATAATAATAAGGTTTCAAAAGTGTTTCAATATGGTCACTTATGCATATTTTTCTCAAATTGGATCACTAAACCATCAGATCGAGTTATTATAAAATCTTCTTACGTAAGAAAGTTATGTAGGAGAAGATGTGAGTGTCAGAATTTTCAATATATGATATTTTATTAACAAAAAATAAAAGATTGTGTATTATTAAAAGAAATAAAAAATACCTAAAATTCACGTCACTATTTCACACTAATATAAAAAAAACATATTTTCTAATTAAAACAAGAAGAAAAACATAATAAAAACATGGTTAAAACTTATAATTTAAATAAAATATAAAAGCCTAGTGGCTTAATTGAAATAATTATTAAACTTGAGTTACTTAATTGAAACACTTTTAAATTTGATTACCAATTTATAGAGTTACCCCTTTAAAAAAGATGGAATTTAAGAAGAGTGAACATTACTAATTTTGCCATCAACCTAATCTTGATAAAAAAAAAACACGTGTCGGTATCTTAATCTATCTTACATTTTTTAGTTTTCAAAGATTTCGTATTTAATTATTTCACAATGTAGATACTAAGATATTGATATGTCAATCACTACGGGGTAGTTGTAATGTTTTTTAAAATTTTACCGCTAAATTCTTAAAATTTACAAAATAACCCTCCCAAACTCTGTATATCTCATATATTTTTTCTCTTTACTACTTGCCTAATTTATAACCATTAGCACCAAAATCAGTTCACGACCATCAACACTAAAAATTGTTGATCAGGAGAAAAACAACATGCATACAAGAAACAGAGAAGCAAAAAGTCATCTGGTGGTCATTGACGGTTGCGGTTGGTGGACGAGGGGCGAGGGCGGTGAGCGCCTGAGCGACGTTTAGTGACAGACAACTGTGGTGGTGAGCATCGTTTGGCAAGCGACATCGGTGGTGGTGAGAGTGGTGAACAACATTTGGTATCATCTTTTTCAAAGTCATCGGTTGAACGATATTAAGGATTGAGAGGATGAAACACAAATAAAGATGGTGAATAGCTCAAATGAGGTTAATCACACTTGAATGGTTAACCCTATTGGTGTTCACAGACCATGATAAAAAAGTAGGAGGATTATTAGAATCTTGAACGAAAAGGATAATCACTATATTACAAAAGAACCGCGTAACAACACGTGATGTTTAAATTTTAATTTGTAAAAGGGCTAGACATCTACATGAATACATGGGAAAATGTGATGTTTCCCACCGAAAGGCGAAAAGAAGTTGAAATCTCCCTCCAAAAAAGTTGCAAAATCCCTAGCATATTACATCTATCGATCGATGATATCCAAATGCTACCATAATCATAATTATAATCATAATCACCAACGTTAGTGAATCGATGATGTCTACACACGGTGATGATCTCGATCTTCTTCTCTCCCTTCAAGACAGAGTGCTAGAAACCCCTCCTTCATCTCCTTCTCCTAATGGTACTTTTACATTTACATTCACATTTGTTGTTTAATGTGATTATTCTTGTTGTCTTCTCTAAACCCTAATGACGTGATCGATTGGACGACGTATTTGCTATCAGTCGTCTGTGTGTGTGTTCGTTTTTTGATTATTTGATTTAGGGCAACTTATTATTACACCAGTCACAAATCTGTAAGGTGTTTGTTATTCAATTAGGTTAGCTGAATTATTTTACTTTATTCTTTGTTGGAATTCTTAACAAGATCTCTTTGTGACTGCACAATAACTATCTGATGGCACCTTGCGTATGTATGTGTTTATCAAATCATCTGTGTAGGATTGAGAGGTATTTCAGCAGATGAATCGGTTTGATTGTATGGTTAATATGAGTGTGATTTTGATTTGCTTATAAGTAGGGTCAAAGTAATCACATTGAAGAAGTAAGAAAAGTTGTAAAGTACATTACATACCTTTTTTGTTACGATGACCTAGGTATATAAACATTTCATGATTATTCAACTTTGACTACGAAATTCTTCAGTATTTCAGTGAAATTGTTTACAAGGTAATATGTGGCTTTTATCGTATCACCCAAGTATGCAAGTGTATTTATGTAATTGATATCTGTAAAAGCTCTTGTTTTTATTAATCTCTTTGCTCCTTAGTGTAAGCTTGTTATTGGGTATGTTCATCCTTAATCAAGAAAGTACACTTGTTTCTTTTTCCCCCCTCAATGGAGCATGCAATTCGGGTTATTTTGAAAATTTATGTGGGATTTACAACCCATTATATGAATACAGGCTATCTATCTGATGATGGATCAGGCAGGCAGAGGGGGCAGGCGGACATGTCTGTCTTTAGAACTGCTGTTGAGGATTGTCTAGATTACGAGCCTGAAACCTCCAAGAAAAATCTCAAATCTAACCGTGTAAAGAGCTCAAGTGATGTTGATGTTGAAAAATTCTCAGGTTTGAGAATCCGGTAAGTGGCTCACAGTTCTTCTTTCAAACAAAGAACATGTGTTTCCTTGTATATCATGAAAAGCTATGTAGAATTCATCATTTCAACTGAATTTGTCTCAAAATGTTGAAGTTGGACCTGTATTTCAGATATTAATACCTTACATTTTGAAGCTACTAAATTATGCATAAGATGCAGGATAGAATCATGCTAACATTAATAATGCATACATTAAATAAACAATTGATATATCTCAAGGCATACAAATACAGGCCCTTCAAACTTGTGTTATAAATATTAAAATTTGTTTCCTAAGATTGTGCGTGACAGATAAGTATTTTTCTTCCCAGGAATCAGTTGGTCTCTAAGACAGAAATGAGTGATCGATTCGAAGATATTAGATTTGTTCGTTTAACAGCAATAAAGTATGTTATACCACTCATTTAATGACCTTTTTTTCATGGCTCAACAGTTATTCACTTCTATAAATTTTGTGGTATTATTTAGGAATCTTTTATCTGGGGATACTCTTTCTGGTTGTTGGGCCACT
Source organism: Flaveria ramosissima (assembly GCA_025215565.1). Lineage (NCBI taxonomy): Eukaryota > Viridiplantae > Streptophyta > Magnoliopsida > Asterales > Asteraceae > Flaveria > Flaveria ramosissima. The sequence continues at coordinate 47,490,413 of CM046034.1, read as the reverse complement.
GTTGGAGTTTTATGCGATAAGCTTGGCAAGAAGACTAGTTCTACAGGGAAGCCCTACACTATATGGGAGATTGGTTGTTTAAATGAAAAAACCTTTTCTGTTTTCTTGTTTGGAAATGCATATCAAAAGAACTGTAACGAAGAAGTTGGAACAATATTTGCTCTATTCAATTGTGGTGTCCGTAAAAACTCAAAATCGGTAAAAGTTTTCAACTTACATAACAATAAATATAACATGTTAGCGATATATTATTTGTGCACATTATTGTGCTTTAACTTGACAGGTACTGACATTCTTGTCTCTTTCTTTTTTCAGAAAGAAGGGTTTACTTTGACAGTTTTTAATGGTCCACAAGTGTTAAAAATGGGAACTTCTGCTGATTTTGCACATTGCAAATCTTGCTCACAAGTTATTGACAGGTATGTCATTAGGATCATTACGTATTTTGTTGTAATGATTAGTTATAAGTCAGCCTTTGTAAGTTCTACAACTAAAATTAGTTATACAATTAAAGTGAGTTTTCTTTGTAACTTATTCTCTACAGTTTTGTAAAACAACCCTCATTCTCAAGGAAACATCATTGTGCCAAAACCAAACGTAGATAGGAGTTATGACCAAAATTGAAGAATGGAGGCTAGAGTAAATTGATGAAATTAATGAGACGTGTATCACCATTTTTACTTGTTTTTCAATAGAACTTTTTCCCTGCAATGATAATTATTAGGTTACAAATCTATTTCCCCATTTATTCTGTATTCATAGAAATTTTGGATGGTCACCGAGTTTACACATTTATACAAATAGAAACAGGACTTGCATTGTATTCTTTTTGTGCTAAAATTGGTTGCAATTTGCAAAAACTGTTATTTTCTCAGAAAGGCATTACAACTCAAAGGGTAACTATTGTTTTTTATGTGTTTTCCAGGCGTAGTGGAATATATTGCAAGAAACATAAAAAGGTATGGATGAACCTTGTCTCCATATTCTTTTTCCATTTCTAGTCACATATTACTTTTGCTGACTAGTGGTGTATTGATGATTTGACCACAGAATGCATCAGCAAAATATTCAAGTAAAAGAGTAGAGTTCATGGGAGGGTATGAAAAACACGTTTGTATCTTTAGTTTTCAATACTTTTAAGGGGGTGTTTCTATGCATTTTTAAAAATTAATATTTGATATTTGATTAATCTAAATTTAACTCTAATTACATTGGACATGTGCTTCTGCTAATTACAAGTTAAAATATTCAGTTTTGATGGTGTTGAGTGTTTACAAATTTTGATTTTCTAAGTGACAGATAATATTTGAATATATGACTAACTTTCTGATCACCAGTATTGTTGCAGCTAGTATCAAAATGATTATATGACTTCTAAATAATCGGAGGCAGAAGTTTAACATGTCAACTTATTCAAACACAAAGAGTTTATTTAAAACACATTTAAACACCCCCTAAGCAGTTTAACATTCAACTGTTATTTCTTCCTATATATGAGTGGAGAAAAGAAACTGTGGTAGTGGGTTCCAATAACAAAGAAAATTAGCTAGCCTTTATAAAACAGTTAACATAGATGTAAAAAAAGGCTCATTTTTTGCTTCAGGAATTTAAAGACAGCTTTCAACTACAAAGAGAAAATGCAATCAGAAGGCATTTACATGGTTGAAAACCAGACAAACGTAGCAAAGCCTGGACAACCAAAGAAAGTTTTGTCTGTTGAGGGATTACGAAAGGCTCTAAGGTTTAATTATCTTTAATATTATCTTTAACTTGATTCAAAGTCTTGATGTCATTTAGCTTTTTTAATTTGTGAATCCTGTGATTCATAATTATTTTGTCAAATTTACTTTGAGAAACCACAGATGGATGAATTTAGAAAAAACTGTTAATTTTAATTCTTCCTCTCTTTTAATTAATTATTGTTATGGTGTTGTATACTTAACTAAAAACATGGATTACTCACCTTTAAAGGTGAGGTTCTCGACAAGATAAACAATTGGTCTGTTGATCAGTCCATACTTTGTGCGTGTGGGTCCCTTCAACACCTAATTTCGATGTTACTTTGACAGTAATGCAGGAAAAGTGACAACTAATGTTTACTCACAAGGAATAAGATTTCTATCTGAAGTTGCAGGTACTGTATAGTGTTTCTTGGGCTATAGCTTATTGTGATTTTATGGTGACTAATGAACTCAATTTGACTAACAGGGAAACCAAGTTCAACTTTAAACCAACCAATTAAGAGCTCAGATAAGAGGTAAGAAATCATTATTTCTTTATTTTTTGTGCTTTAATTTTTATTAGAAAGTTGGTGTATTTCTAACCTTTTGCTTTTGGTTTGTGAATGTGAAAGGAAATCGCCGGTTGTGGGATCTAATCCGCCTGAGGTCAAAACAAGTCAACAACTAAACGCAAAGAGAGTAAAGATTGAAATAGGTCAAACATCTGCAGAGAAAGTCAAAGGTACAGAAAAGATGGTTGAGTTGGATATTCTTAGTTCAGATGACGAGTTGACTCCTTTTTGAGACTTATGTGTGTTGAAGTGAAATTGATCGTTTTCTTAAATTATTAATGATTGTATCCCATTGGAGATAGAGAATGGTTTGACTTTAGGTAGGTTGACTTTTTCTCTATTGACATTTTGTGTAAATGGTAAGATACCCATTTCTTGACAAGAAATTGGCTTAATATGCATGACTGACATGAAGTTTTTGGGCAATTAAATGTCAATAATCTAGTTTGTAATCTCATAAATATTGTTTTATTTAAAGTTTGACTTTGACATCTTAGTTTATTTGACCATTTTCTATATTTGTTTTTGTGTTGCTTTCAGGCTTATGTATATTTTAAGAGGTAGTTTAGGTGACACAACATGTTATACAATTGAATAATCCTAGTCTGTGATCAGATTAGCTACTACCCCTGAAATATAATAAAAGTCATAGTCATAGGTTGACTTTGTTTTTAATCATCAAGGATAGTAGGATGTGTTGTGTGTTTTATCTTAAAATTATATATATAATACACAAAACTGAGGAGATCAAACTAAAATATGTTTTTTTTTCTAGAAAGTGAATGGACATCGTGAATAACAATAGTTTAACAGGTGATAGCAATATAAAGTGTTTGTTTTTGTCAATTTTTTTGAACGGCCAACTAATAGAAACCGGCTATCTGGATACCCCAATGGTGTAAAGACACCCCATATGCCCATGGACACAGGTAGTGCTAGGAAGATCAAATCTACCAACCACTAATTCCGGGAAAAACCTGTCAGATTTTGCTGCTTTTGTAAACATAATATTCTTACTCATACACGTTGTCATGTTTATCTCCTTCAATGAAAAATAGATGTTCAATCTGAAAGTAGTTTTAGTATCTCTAAAAACATAATTGAATTTACATTTGCATTTTTAGGATTATTGGTGACTTGTTTGAAGATGCTCACCACGTTAATCAATTGTTAATGATATCCGATTCATAGATTAATCATGTTGCATGCTAATCAACTTGAAGGATATAAATATTACAATGTGTTTGAGTAAGAATATTATGTTTACGAGTCTTAAAATAGAAAACATCAAATCACATAACAATATATTCCTACTCTAATAAAAAGATAACTAACATGTCACTAACACATTCATTCTCATCAAATTTTCTCGTTTCTCTATCATATTAATTACTACATTAATTACTAATAATTTTATTTAGTTTTTTTTTACATTAAAAATGTATTTTAGTAAACTAAGCAAGAAATTTTTATTAATGTTATTTTAAAGAAACAAATTTTTATAATTCTTTTTAAAAGATCAAACTTTTTAATACGAAATATATAAAACTTAGCGGTTTTAAAAAGTAAAATATTTAAAAATAAAAAATAAATAAAATTGGAAGCTATATCAAAGAAATTTTAGAAAATGATAATTTTAAAACGGTTTGTTTTGAAGAAAAATGTTTAATTTATTTTTTGAAAATATAAAAAAAAGTTTAAAATGTTAATATCATTGTTTATCATTTATAGTGCTTACTCATATGTAATTTCAATTGTATCTTATTTTAGAATATCATTTTATAATTAATAAAATTTTATTTATTCAACCCGTGTAATACACGGGTTTACTAAAGCTAGTACGTTTATATTTACTTAATTAGTTTTTTAATATTAATAACTATCCATGGTGTTGTTCTTTACAACTTATTTAAACGATGTTGTCTAGTAGGTGTAAACATGTTATGCATAACACTTATTTAAATATTGTCAAAACGGTCAAACGCTTTTGTATATGTGTATGTCAATGGTATTGCAATGGTGTGTCAAAAATAAACTATATTGTATTGTAGAATTCGTCAAATTCATTAGCGACGTGTCAAAACGTAACATCGTAATGAGATATCATGAATAGATGAAGAAATGTTGAAATTGTGTTGTTCATCTCTTATAAGCCTATATGTAAAGTATCAAGATGGTGAGATGGACTAATATCCGAGAAAGTTAATCTTCTAAGTATATTCTTTTAATGATAAAATGGTCATTGGAGTTTGTGTTGTTCATCTCTTATAAGCCTATATGTAAAGTATCAAGATGGTGAGATGGACTAATATCCGAGAAAGTTAATCTTCTAAGTATATTCTTTTAATGATAAAATGGTCATTGGAGTTTGTGTTGTTCATCTCTTATAAGCCTATATGTAAAGTATCAAGATGGTGAGATGGACTAATATCCGAGAAAGTTAATCTTCTAAGTATATTCTTTTAATGATAAAATGGTCATTGGAGTTTCACTATTTTGACTAATGATAAACTGGATAATCAGGCTCCACCTGTTGTGTTAAATAGCACATATGTACATGACTTAAGAGGGGTTTTTAATAGCGGTAAGTTTTCTTTTTGATGGTGTTTCTGGGTGACTCAGGACTGGAACGTCAAAACCAGTATGAACGGTTGGCATCATGTTGAAATATATGGATAGTTCAATTCAATAACAAACATATTGATATGATTTAGTTCTAATATGATTTTATTTTTTGTTGTCTCATGTAAATATGATTAATGGGCTGGATATTTGGTTGATGAGCTGGATTCATGCATTTGGCTTATTGCTTATGGGCTGGTAGGATTGTGGATGCTATGTTGAAGGCTTGGACTAGAGTTGGGCCATAAATGGGTCACATATATTGGTTTTTTATATAAAAAACTAGAGGTGCTCAACAAAAACATTAATTTTTTATCATCTCACCTTCTCCAATTCATCAAGAGAATTTCTTACCTGATCATTAATGGAAAATCCCTGAGACACGAGTTCCTCTTCTTCATCTAATCTGTTAGGTCTTTGATTTCTTGATTTGTAGTGTTTCATTCCAGATTGTCATCGAATCATTGATTTGTGATTATTAGGTTGAGAGTTTGTAGTCTTTTCGATTTGTTTTAAACTCTTTGTAATCTTGTGAAGTTTTGGATTAGAAATTTATTACAGATTCAATGTTCGAATCTGTAAGTTGTTCAAGTCCTGCGTTTGATTTTGTTTGATACATGTTTTTTGACATGGTATCAGAGCTATGGCTTTGGTATCGTTCGTCTTCCGCTGATTGTCTTCTTCGATTCTTTGATTAGGTTTTTCTCAAATACAAAACCCTAGATCTTGGGCATCTTAGATAGTTCTTGGAAATTCGATTCAGGCTCTTGATTAAAAATTGTTGTGGTATCCATCATGGTTCTGTGAATATTTTTTCTGATTAGAGTTGGTTCTTGGGTAAATCAAGCACTTCCACTGCATTACCTTCCATCTTTTTTCATCAGTTCTAGAAGGATTGTCAATTTCAGAATAGCAACAAAGAGACACCACTCTTACTAAAGGACTTGGTCCGACTGCTTGCATTCTTGAGGACTTATATTTCAAGTTGAAGGTTTTGTATTCAGCTCATAGTTTGGCTACGTGGAATTCTGTAAGTTTCTTTTTCGAGTTTTTTTAAAAGTTCCGTGTCACCTGTTATGACTTGTTAGACATTCTTGGCTGGGTTAGGTGTACCAACATTTATATTGATAAACATGAAGAGTCATACCCTGTTTTGTGTAATTGAATAGACGTGTTTCGTTGTGATGCTGATTGTCTTGGTTTTAATCTACGTTAGTCATCGGTGGTCTACTTTGTGTGCATCATTCAACCATTATCTAAAATATTTGGTTTACAGTTGATAAAATGACTACTTACCGAGTGACTTGTAGTTTGTCAGCTTTCTATTCAATATGTCAAATTATGGGTGTGATTGTTTAAAGGTTTTATGGATTAAGAAATTCTTGATTGAACTTTTGATAATCTTGAACAAGTTCGTAAAGTTGATTTAAAACTAACTGAGTTATGCATGTTAAAATCTTTGATGTTTGAAGTTTTCACCTGGTTCTGTTTTCTCTTAATCACAACTCATCAGATGATAGTTACAAAGGTCTTAGTTTTTTGAACGTGTGTTAGTTTTTTTTATCTATGATTGACAGGTGTGAAAATTTGTATTTGGTTGATCTTGATACAACTTGATAGTCGATGATTGAGTGATTCTTCTAACATGTAGGGTTCTATTGACCTCGTGAATCCACTGACCACTGTTGGGTTGATTTGTTGTTGTCTACCTCATAATTGTTGCTTTATGAACTTGTTTAGGTGTTTTATTCCTACGTTTCGTAAGAATAATTCTTCTTTGAAATCAAAATATTAGTGATGAAACTGTTATACTTAAGATGCAATTTGATTTAAACTATACACACATGTGTTCTAAGATGCCAAACTTCATTTTTAGCATAAAAGAATATTCAACTATTTGACTTTTATCTTCTTGAAGCGATGCTAGCTGGTTCACGATCAGCTCTTTTTGGTAACATCTACAGATTGGTTTTATAAAACATATTGTCCTACCACTAAAACATTCAAAGTCATGCTATCATCTAGATATATGCATATATACATAGGTTAGCATAAAACTTTTCCGATGAAATGTTCAATATGTTTAATGGTTTTCTTCAAAATGATTCATTAACTGCCCAAATCTTCTTGCTGAGTATTCATGTTCCTTCTGTACTTGTGATTGTTATGCTTCTGTTTTGTAATATCTTGAACTATCTTCAATGTTTTTTTATTATATGCTAGTGTTTGTATATATCAAAGATGGTGTTCTAGTCATTTAGGGGGGATGATGGTCTTAAATGACTAGATTGGTGTTGGAATTTTTGGTGTCAAAATGTTGTTTGTAAGACTTAAAAATATCTTTGGTAGGTCTCGAGTCAACAAGATTTCATAATAGTGTTATTCATGATTATACTTTGCATATGTTATTGAATTGATTACTTACACCACCTATTGTACTTACACCACATATTGTATGAACCCAAAATGCCATTAGTTTTACACAAAAAAGAAATTGAAATGTTTTTTAAAAAAGTGTGGAAAAAGTTCAACAATTTGTTGGTTGATTGGAGTGTGTTTGCATTCTGATTTATTAATAGAAAAATAATATTTCATGTTAAACAAGTATTCTAAATCTTAAACTTTTTAAATGAAAGTTGCAAGTGGTTTTGTAATCAAACATATTATGTTCTTTGTGATAGCATTATTGATCCCGTTGTCCGATTCTATATGTGTTAGTCAAGAGGATATGTCTTTTGACTGAATGTCTATATTCTGGTTGGTCGAACTGTGTGGTTCACATGTCTTAACCAGTCATATTATCAAGAGTTTTCTTGATTCTTTGACAGCCTTGTATGTTATTTCTCTTGTGTAAGAGATAGTATCAATCTGTTTGGTTGTATCTTCTAGTCTGGTATAGCTTATGCTTTTCTTATTGTTGCCAGGCTTGTCTTTTGAATCTTGTGATTCGGTATTGTTGTGAAGTTGTAAAAGTTTTTGCTTGGTTCAATTAGTCTTTATGTTCTTTACAAGCCCTCGTATGGCGTATTTCTTGTAAAGTTGTAAAAGTTTTGAACAAGTCAAATTAGTCTTTAGGTTCTTCACAAGTTCTGTCTTCAGACGTGGTTCTGAGTTCAAAAAAAAGCTGTGTGGCTTTTCTCTTATCAGATATGTTTCTGATTTCTTTCTTGCCTGCTGTTACAGGAATTTGATATATGTCTTGTGACATATTCTGTTGTCTTTGCAAGTTCTAAAAGTCGTGTGACTTGGGTTTCTAGACTTGTTGTTCTCATTTGGTTATTGAATCTTGTGATTCATTGTTTGATCATAATAGTTTTCTGATTTGTCTCTTTGTCCAATAGCTATGTTATGGTTCATTATATCATAGTATTGGTTTCTTTTTGTCTTAATCAAATGTTGTTTTTTTCTGTGATAATTCCAGAAAAATATGGTGTGATTTTTGGCATTTTTTGTGGTTATTCTTTGTCAATGGTGAATCCAAAATTTATTGTTGATTAAGAATATATTTGAATAGACTTTGTCAGAAGAAAGTTAAAGTTAGGTTTTATATCTTGTGTTATTTCTTGGTTGGTGATTTTTACACAATATTTTATGAGTTGATTTCTTGTGAGGACTATAGGCTATGAAAGATTTTTTACAAAAATCAACCTGTAATTCGGTGTTGTTCTTATGTGCTAAATTCTTTTCTCTCTGATATTATTATTCATATTTTCAATACTTGAAAGTTGTGTTAAAAATATTACATTACCACTTTTAAAGTGTTGTATCTTCAACCATTATTGTTGTTTGTTTGATTCTAATTTGATTTGGTAATTGATTTGAGCTATATACTTTATGAATCATTTTGTTAACCAGAAAGTTAGGTAGTTTGTTTACTGTTGTAAATCATTCGTGCATAGTGGTTTTAAGGTGATGTGTATTTGATTAGCTTATTGTTTGCTTGCAAGTTAAATCAGTATTCAAGTTTCTATATTTTCTGGTTGCTCTGTTTGGTTTGCATAAAGTTGTTTTGTATGTTGGCATATAGTGCTTGTGAATCTTAAGAAAATTCAAGTTTTGATCTTTCACTAATTTTTCGATTAAGTATTGAAAAATCAATTGAAAACCTTAAGAAATGAATTTAGGATTTAAGGAAAAAATTGTTCCAAGTTTTTTGTAAAGTGTAAGTGTGTAACATTGGTTTGTCGTGAAGCAGTTTATTATCTTAATCTTAATGAGATTGTTACATTGTCAAATTTCAATGTGGTCTTTAAGTTAGAATAACCTTAATGAACAATACTAAAGTTGTAGCATCTGTTAATCAGAGAACATTTTCTTCTTGATTTTTTTATACATTGCTCAACTAATGTTTTTTATATTGTTCATAAGGTTCATATAGGAAAAAAGTAAACACCACTAGTTGTTTTGTTTACAGTGAACTATGTCGCCTTACATATTTTCAAATCACTTAACATGTGTTGTTTTTTAAAAAAAAATGAAATGAATTTCTTTGAAAGAACAAAGTTTCTTAAATGATAGCTTGCTTTATTAATTTTGGTAAAGTTCGGTTCTTAGGGAATGAGTTGTATATGATTCACAAGACTAAATGTCTAAAGTTGGTTGTGTTTGTTATGATTGCTTATTGAGCATGTGCCTAGGTTAGTCCTTCAAAGTGTTGTTTACACATTGAAGTTGTCAATTATCAAACAAAAGCCTGAAGAATTTTTTGGTGTTTCAAAAGAACTGTTGCCTGTATTGATAAAAGGGATTTAATATATGGTTTTTTAAGTTGTTTTACCACAATTAAATGTGTTTGGTTTATTGAATTGAGGGGGGGTGTTGAAATATATGGATAGTTCAATTCAATAACAAACATATTGATATGATTTAGTTCTAATATGATTTTATTTTTTGTTGTCTCATGTAAATATGATTAATGGGCTGGATATTTGGTTGATGAGCTGGATTCATGCATTTGGCTTATTGCTTATGGGCTGGTAGGATTGTGGATGCTATGTTGAAGGCTTGGACTAGAGTTGGGCCATAAATGGGTCACATATATTGGTTTTTTATATAAAAAACGAGAGGTGCTCAACAAAAACATTAATTATCATCTCACCTTCTCCAATTCATCAAGAGAATTTCTTACCTGAGGAAAATCCCTGAGACACGAGTTCGTCTTCTTCATCTAATCTGTTAGGTCTTTGATTTCTTGATTTGTAGTGTTTCATTCCAGATTGTCATCGAATCATTGATTTGTGATTATTAGGTTGAGAGTTTGTAGTCTTTTCGATTTGTTTTAAACTCTTTGTAATCTTGTGAAGTTTTGGATTAGAAATTTATTACAGATTCAATGTTCGAATCTGTAAGTTGTTCAAGTCCTGCGTTTGATTTTGTTTGATACATGTTTTTTGACACATCCTGTCTCAGAAAAACTCAATTGAATATTAAGGGTAGTTCTAAACACCGTTCAAAAAAGAAAAAAAAATCACATACTTGTAGATGTTCCTAATAGCTTAAACAACTCATTGGATCACTTGAATTGATGAGTAATTAATGGAACTATGAATTTGAGTTCATAATCAGAGGGTCATTAAATAAGATTTGTTTTCAGTGCCAAACAACCTACTATTTCCTTGTTATGATTTTAAGGTATAACATTCAAGCCCACAAGAAACACACATAGGAACAGAGATTTCAAAACAGATCAGAATATTAGTAAATTTGGTTGAAGGATATTTTGTGCACTAAAATTTGATTAGACAAGTCACAGATTTGTAAAAGATAGTGCAGTATCTATTAATCTTTCTAGTACTGCTGAAACACCAAAAAGGGATGCATCAAACCAACACATAACAAAAAAACAATGAAAGTGTTATGGACCATGGACTAAACTAGAAATTAACATACATGTGATAATTTTTTAAGTTTTTGTGTTTTATCTTGATGTCACAAACAAAGATCCTTTAAAAACTAACGTTGAGTTCATATGTGAAACAAAGGATTTCAAAGTTTTTGGTTCATGATCCTAGAACTCATGCCATGTTAATTACTATATAGTTCAAAAAGACTAATTTTAAAGCAGCTATTGATGCTGGTATCAAAGGATTTCCAGTTATTAAGGATTTTCACTAGGCTACCAACCAAAGGGCAACTGATATAGTTTTATAATTTATACATAAATCCTAACATTCAATAGCATCAATTGTGACTATCACTAAATGGTCCGGTGATCTTTATGTGTGTACAACTATATTAATTGTTGTTTCGGGGGTCTAATCCTGAAATTGGGCAGTTATGATTTCCTTAGAGCAACAATGTTAATTTGATTAATACACAACAAAACGAATGAAAACACCAAAGAAGATTCAACAATAAAGATTGAAGTAGAAACGAATGAAATATTATTAGCATCTTTGGTTGTTTTTAAATTTTGATTCTTGAGAACAAGAATCATAGATGGAGGGACTATTGTTACATATTAAATGTAGAGGATTTAATTGGCAATTGTTTCACCCGGGTCTAATTGTGAATGATTAACCAGCTATCAGTTAATCCGCTACTTAAACATAATGAGACATCAGTATGGAATTATAGATGATTTTGATCTATTACCTACTGCTTTCTCTATATTACATCTTCTTCTACATTTACTCTTAACATATTTGATTCTATTAGTGAACCTTCAGTTAGATTCATGCAATCTCGTTAAACAATTTGGTTGATGTTAGTATTTAGCGAATTAATTATGAACATTTGAGCATTTTCAGATGTAAATTAATTTACATGTTGCCATTTTTATAACCAATAAAATATGTAAATTATATTTGAGCATGTACACAACAACAACAACGAATAATCACTATTTTAATATCGTAACGATTATTGGAATGTTTGAATACATTTCTATATAATTTGCCTTTGATTGTGAGTTTTTCTTTTTGAACAATAAAAGATCTAATAATTAATAACGTTGATTTGTATTTAATCTTTAGACAATTTTGGAGTTAACTTTACATTTAGTTTATCATCATTGATGTTATAAGGGACAAACATAAACAAATAAAAAGCTTTCTTTTTTATAGTGCCTTATAAGTTGAAGATTCTGGATGCAGAGGAATGATTGGTTTATAAGGTTTGGCCTCCTAAAAGTTAGTAGGGGACAAGTTTGGTTGGAGGTAGAAATGAGAAGGTGATATTTGGGGACTAATTATTCCAAATTATGAGCATGGGCAACTTGTTTAATGATTATTATCAACGACTACTTAACTAAACCCTTAAGAAATAATCCAACTTTCATTTTCATTTGTTTTGTGATCATAATAAATAAATAAATAAAAGGGTCATAAATCCTTTTTTTTATATCAATTTTAGTGTAAAATTACAATAACTATATATACATGTATATATACATGTATGTGTGTATATGTGTGTGTGTTTTGGGTTTGAATAAGTAAATGAACCTACTAACAGTTTGTATGTAGTTTATTTGTAAATTAAAATAATAGTCTGTGCACCTAACATGAGTACTTTAAAAGTTTTTGATGATTATTAGTTTCTAGATTTTGATTTTAAGAATTTTAATTTCCAATATAATGAATTCTTTTAAACTTATTATTTAATTTAATTTAACTTTGAGTTTCTATTGACTTCGTAGCTTTTGGTCCCAATTTGGACCTAGCTAATGGCTTCTTCCCTTTCTTGAAGTCTTTATTGGATTCCAATACATTATTCCTATAAGAAGCCAGAGAATCAACTCCTTAAAATAGTTTTTTTCATTCCACATGATCTTTCTATCTAAGGGGGTCAATTTCTCATAGTTGTTGCTAAGTGTAAAGATGTACCAAAAACATATTTTTGTAATAATACATGACTAATAATTTAAAATTTATTCATATATTCTACTAATACTTAAAAGCAAAGTTCGATGACTAATTGGATTAGGCCACCCAACTTTGCTTTTAAGATATATATCTTCGGTTTCATACATTTACTAGTTGCCGAGCTTAGCCTGTTGGTTAGTGTCTTAGGCTTTTAAATAGAGGGTCCTTGGCTTGATTCCTTGCAGCGTCATATTTTAATTCTTTTTTTTTTCCTTCCTCCCAAGTCTTTAATTAAATTTTATCATTTCAACTCGCAAGAACTTATAATTTTTTAAAAGATAACAGATAATTACAACTTTTGATTATATTAATAAAGAAAGGTCCAACTTTCACCCCTTTTGAATTTTATATTTTTAAACTATTCAAATTTTATAAGTTTATAAAATATCAAGTTAACGTTAACAAACTCCGGGTTTACCTTCCGTATAATACATAGACAAAAATTATCACGTTCTTATTTTTATGTATGTTTCGTGTACGTTTTAATTAAGTTTTTGCAGAAAACAAGTCAGACAAATATAAATTTTGTGTTAGTTTACGTTTCGATGTAAGTTTTGTTTGAAAATGAATTAGGTCAAATATAATACGTTAGCATAAATTCGATCGTTGAACCTTCCGACACAAATTTAGTTTGAAATGAGTTAGTACTATTGTAGTCTATACTTTATCATGTCATACAGTGTCGACGCACATGCTAATTTTTATGTATGTTTAATATGTTTTCATTCGACGATATAAATTCGAATTACTTTACGTTTCGATGTACAATTAGTTCGGAGATAAGTCGGGTCAATTGTATTCTATGCTTTATCACGCCGCGTACGGCATCGCCGCAACGCGAGACGGGTAAAAGTACTAGTTTTTTTAAACATTCAGAATCTACTATAGCATAGCGTAAGTTATTCTTGTCATTCTCCTTTTATCAATCTATAGTCTATAGTATGTAATAAAAGAGTAACTAAGATGTCATATGTCACTCTTATGTTATTCCTCAAAAAAAATTTCTCGCCTAAATTAATATATTATTTTAGTTAAGTTTTTTATTTTAAGAAACTAAATTAATTGTAATAATTTCATTTTGTTTTGAATTAAAATTTTTTATATTATCAACTTAGTTGTGTAATCATATTGTTTTAAACTATACATATTTTTATAACCAAATAAGATTCAATTAAAAAATTAAAAAGAAAAAAATATTTATTGATATATTTTTATATATTTTAGGTTAGTGTGATTTCAAGACAACTGTTTCTTTTTTTTGTAATTTTATATCGGTCAATTGTATGTTATATTATTCAAAAGAGTATTTGAATATTTATTACTTATAAATGTAACCTTTTGTTTTTTATTTTTATAGTAATATATGTAACTTAATCATATGAAATATTTATACATTTATGAATTATGTTGTGTATATATTTTCAACCCGTGTTACACGGGTTTACTAAAACTAGTTTGTTGATATTATAAACATAATTAAGTATAAACAAAATGAAGGGTGATAACCAAGCTAATAAAGATGTATTTATGACAAAAATTATTAGAATTTTTTCTCCTTTAAGTGATATGAAGAGGATGATAGCATCTACGTCTCTAATCTTATAAAGAGTATCTTATATAAATCTCATGAGATTCAACATAGTAAAATAGAGGCTGATTAGGATAATGAAGAGTCGAACTTGTTAGTAACATGTAGCTCCCAAGATCTTAAAACTCTTTTTATTCTTATGTATAAATAAATAATCTTAAACAATAAACACCAACACTTTTCATTAATATCGATTTAATTCAACAAAGTCTATTCTTTCAAAATAGGAAAGCTAAACTAGTTGACTTTCCTATAAAGTCGAAACATTCTAAATGTAGCATAAAAAGGTTTGAAAGATTGGTTGTATTATTCAAAGCACATAAGAGGTGTAAATTATCAATATTCATGATAAAATTTAAAAGATCGCACAACTACTAAGGGGCTGTTTGCCAAAATCTCAATCAACCTCTTAATATTTCAGATGTCTGAATGGTTCAGCAGTTAATGGTTCAGACTGTTTGTTTCGCGAGCAAATGTCTGAGTGGTTCAGACATTTGCCTCTGAATGGTTAAGAAATCTTATCTGAATTGTTCAGACATTTGCCTTTGAATAGTTAAACGATATACTAACTTTTAATGGTTCAAACTTTTTAATGGTTTAGACCTCTTATTGGTTTACCACTTAATCATTCAGAAATTACCAAATAGCCCCTAAGTGGTCTCTCTACTCTAATAAAATGGTATCTACGAGTGACATATGGCAACACTATATTCTTCCTCACCAAAATTTTATCGCTTCTCTCTTCTATTTAATTATCATATTAATTACTATTAATGTTATTTAATTCATTTTTATATTAAAAGAGTTTTTAATAAATTAAGAAAAAGATCTTTTTACTAATGTTATTTCTAAGGAAATAATTTTTCATAAAACTAGAAGATTTATTAGAACATAAACTTTTTTAAAAATACAAAATATTTTATAATTAGTGTTTTAGAAAAGTAAAATTATTATAAACAAGATATAATTAAAACTAAGAGTTATTTTAAGAAAGATTTCAATCATATCTTATTTTAAATTTAAGAGTTATTAAAATTGACATTTTTTAAAACGTTTGTTTTTAAAATAATAATTTAATTTTATTTATTACAAGAAAAATTTCAATCATATCATATTTTTTAATATCGATTTATATTTAATAAATTTTCATATTATTTGATATTTTCTTATTCAACCTATGTAATACACGGTGTAAGGTTTACACTTAAATGCTGAGCAACCAAAGCAACCAAAGAGCTCTCAGCATGCATGCATGAAGTGCAGAGTAGAGTTACTTCGAAAGTTTTACACAACTCAGAGAAAATATTCCAAGTGTAAAATCTTCCGAAGCCAAACACCAAATCTTCCGAAGCCAAAGATGAAGTCTTCCGAAGCCAAAAACCAAAGACTGATTTCTTTCGAAGACAGAGAAGACATGCTTTCTCTGATCACCTTTTGACCAAAAGATGAACAACTTTCCGTTGCCACTCTAAAGACTCACCAACTTAGATAGGTTGGTGAAAAGGTCCATGCTTTTGTCAACTGTAGGTAATGGTCATTGGTCTGTAACTTTCTACTTTGTACCTTTTATCCTTTTTGTAATATATTAAAATGTGAGCTATGACATGTCATAATCACAAGTCAAAAGGCAAGCTGCCTTTTGACTGTACATTGATCTTGTTGTCTAATTAGTGTTTCCAGCTGGCTTTCAAAGTATAGCCGACTGTAGGATATAGTATAAAGTATCTCAGGTTCTCGTATTTATCTTTATGTTTTGTGACACTTGTAATAGAACTTGAGAGCAATATACAACATTCTTTAAAACCAAACTTATTGTAACATCTCGTATTTTTGTTAAGAAAAAGGTTAACTCTGTTAAGTTCTTGTAAGGGCCATTTATGCCATTTATGAAACCTATGGATTATTTATGTTCACTTATTAGTTTTGCTTTTAATTCTTTAAGTTGGAAGTTAATAATTTTGGTTAATAAATTTAACATAATAACAATACCAATAATAATAATAATAATAATAATAATCATAATAATAATACTAATAATTGTAATTATACAAGTAATTACAATGTTTGCTTATTATGTTATATGTTTTTTTTAAAAAATAACAATAAATAAATAAAATAAAATAAAATAATTCTAATAATAATAAAAGTTAACAATTTACAAAAAATAAATTAAACAATTAATAAGTTGTAAAATGATTAAAACTAAAAGTTAATTAGGTTGGGGGGGTTGTTTTGCCAACTTTAAAACTTTAAAAGAAAGTTTTGTTAACACAAATTGTTAAATTGGAAACCACAGGGACCATTTGTGTAATTATTAAAACCCAACCCTTTCCCCTTTACCCCGTAAATCCGGCGACCACGCCGGCCACCGGCGGCCGAGCGCCGGCCAACCCTAAAACTCCATTAAATCACTCACAAACGTTCCCAAATCGTTCCAAATTCAACCGTTTACATGTCTCGAACTTGAATTCACCTAATAATTGAGGATACACATCGGTTACCACTCCATTCGAAGGTATAACCGAAGCACATTAAGGTCCATAACCGTTTGAGCATTAAACTCCAATTATAATCCAATTAACTGAACCAAATCGAACGTTTATCTGATTCTAATCGATTGCAAACATCAATTACACCTGAAAAACACACAAAACCTCTGTTCGATTGTCTTCTTCATTGTGAACCTGCAACTTGATCAAAATCGACTTTCCAAGCTTTATTAACTGCAATTGATCGAGGGCATTACATCAAGAACCCTATCCGAAGCTATTCTGAAGTTTAATTCGATTGTAATCAACGTTGACCATCGATTGCACACCCGTCGTCCGCGACCTGTTCTTCATTAGAATCACCTTCAATTCGAATTGATTCGGGTAAGTTTAATACATCATTGAGTTCGATTTGTTGAGGGGAACAAAAGCCCCAAACTTAATCGGGTTCACAATGTCGTTTTGATCTTCAATTTGGTGCAAATCGTTCTAGGGTTCATATGTGATTTGGGGATTTTTATTTTAAGTTGGGATTTAAGATTTAAAACCTGAGTTCTAACAGGCTTGGGCGCCCGCGCCTACTGGTTAGAACACTGCACCCTTATCCTTGAGGTCCCGGGTTCGAACCCGGGCCCCCTCAACATTTCTTTTTAGGCTTTTTCAGCCTTAAAAAAATATAGAAAAATCTTTAAAAATTATAAAAAATACTTATAAACTTAGTTCATTTTTTTTAATTACTCAAATTACTTCTGCAAATTTATTTTTAAAAATATATTAACATAAATTAATAGTTTTCTTTAAAAATTAGATCATTTTTGTAAATATAAACTTTAGATGATAGTTTTAAACTATTAAAATTATTGCAAAAGTCACTTCTAAACTAATAAGCAAGAGTATTTCAAATAATTACAAAAGCTTAGTTTGTTTTTAGTTTATTATTTCTTTAAATTAGTTACCCAAATATTACATATATTATTCTTTTAAAAATATATGGTTGCTACAATTAAAATGCATAATATATCTAAAAGAACCCCAAATTCTTATCAAAACCCTAATTCACATTTAAACGTTAATCTTATCGCTAAACTTAATCTTGAAATATATACGTTTAGGTATCTTGTAAAGGAACTCGTTGGAACGTCATTTAATTCTTATTATCATCTTATACACTTATACATCATGTGAGTTTTCCTTGTCCCCTTTTTATAATTTCACACTTATTTGGGGTGAAACATGATGCTTATATTACATACACGTTTAAACATTTGAGACTTGTAATGCACATGCAATTCTACTTATTATTTGGTCATGGTTATTTGTGTATTGTAAGTGTTTATATGAGATACATAGTTTGTTTACAATCATTAACTATTGCTAGCCTGGCGACGTCTTAGATCTTTGGGCCTGACAAGCCTATTTGGTGCTAAAGTCGAGGTATTGCCGACTCCTAGAGGCCGTACGCTTGTGCACTAGGGAACCAAATACAATTAGCCAATCTTTTATACTTGTAATCAAGTCGAGGTTTGGTTGTAACGATATGTGTTCTATAACCTTACTAGCTTATAATCCATGACATGAATTGCTACTTGTAATCTTATTATGTATGAAAACTTGGAAACTCACCAACTATTTTTAGTTGACTCTTTATTTTCATCATGTTTCAGGAAATCCCCAAGTTTAAAGTGGACATTTGAAGCTTGCAATAAAACTAGGACTTGGACCTAGTTAATTAAATAAAACATTATGTTATGTTTGAGTTATGTTGAACTTATTTATTTTTGTGACTTATGGTTGTATTTCGTTTTAATACTTATGTTAATTATATTTGCAATTTAAATATAGCGTTATGTGGCTGTGAACAATCTTAACCCTCACATCTCGACGTTTCCGCCGTCAAGGTTGGGGTGTGACACTTATCTTGTTCTTGTTCTTTGTTCTGTCTCATACTTACTTGTGTTCATAGCATTATTAACTAAAACCTGGATCCCTATTTGATCTGTTAAGTGTTCTAACTCTCTCCTCATTGTGAAACTGATTGTATTGACCACCCTCAAACGGTTCTGCACACGGGTTTACTAAAGCTAGTACATAATAGTTATGTTCAAGCCCTGTTGGTAGCCTGGTGCATAATTTTCACTTTTGACCTCTAAGAGGGTATTTTACACCCAATAATGTGTCCATTGTCTGGGAAGAGAGAACATGAACTTCTTCACAATGTCCCTATTCTCAAGAGTTACTCCAACATCCATTAGTGTATCCACAATCTCAACATATTTGAAGTATTATTAAGTCATGATTTCACTTGTCTTGTAGGTTAAGTTCTCAAATTGCTGCTTCAGGATGCCTTTCTTGTTCTTTTTAGCTTCATTAGACCTCTCATACATGAGCTTCAGTGCATCCCATAATTTCTTAACAGTTTTACATTTCTTGAAGCCTTTGTAAATAGAGTTTCGAAAACCAGTTTGAAGGGCGGTCATGGCTTTCTGATCTACATCAATCTTCTTCCAGTCTTCTTCAGAGTAGTCAGCCACTTTCTTTGATATCATGCCACTACCACCAGCAGTTGAAGAGGTGCATGGTACATGAGGTCCTAAGACAAAAGATCCCCACATCCACCAACACGAGTCTCGGATGCTAGCAGACTATCATCTACATCATTTGTTGATGAAGTTTTTGCTCTCTTTTTTTTAGGTAGCTTTCTTTATATGTTTTCTTTGGCGGTCGATATCGGGTCCGAAGGTGTTTGTGACTTCGATGGTGTTTGTGTACCTTGAGTGGGCTGCAATGTGGGATCCGAATAAGTGTGGTAAGATTTTTTAAACTAAATAGGTTGTTTGAACAGGGAGGGGGTGAAACCGAAAACATCTAGAATTGATTAAATGGATGTTCCTCTCGTAGTAGTTGTTTGGGTTTGAGTTCATGGTTTTGTAGTGTAAATTTAAATATGTGTACAATTTTTTTTACAAAACTTAATTATTTATAATGGTAAATACTTAAATTTTTATTATTTGTTTTAATAAAAACCAATGATACCCTTCCACCCCCACATAAATAGATTAAAAAGACAACAATCAAATGGTCCACACCCCTACACGGTCACTTTGGGCTTTAACACCTTAGGTAGAGCGGTGTTCTACGCCATTAATGAGGGCAACGCCTCTTAGGCTTGATTATACATTGTGTGGCCTTAGAGATAAACAAGCTTATTACTTACTTGCTCGACACATACAAATTAGATAGAACTTGACTTTAAGAATTCTTTACTTGACACAAAAAAAGCTTGATATAGAGATGATTACTATGAACATTCTAATGCACTACTTGAACATTTTATTATATTGTGACTTGTATAATTCGAAAAATTATAATATATATTAAAAAGCTTGGTTGGTTGCTACAGTAACAAGAACTTATTACAACATATATTTGGGCATAATATTATATTTTTCACAATATTAAGAACTTCATATGTTAAATACAAACCACATTTTATAAGTATTAAGAACCTAGTTATATATATATATATATATATATATATATATATATAGATATATATATGTATATATATATGTATATATACACATATGTATATATATACACATATGGATATATAGACATATATAGAGATAGATAGATAGAGATAGAGAGAGACAGAGAGATAGAGGGAGAGAGAGAGACAGAGACAGAGAGAGAGAGAGAGAGATAGAGAGAGAGAGAGAGAGAGAGAGAGAGAGAGGGAGAGAGAGAGAGAGACAGAGAGAGAGAGAGAGAGAGAGAGAGAGAGCTAGAGATAGACAGAGAGAGAGATAGAGAGAGAGAGAAGAGAGATAGAGATAGAGAGAAGAGAGAGAGAGAGAGAGATGGAGAGATATACACAGATAGATAGACAGATATAGATAGAGATATACATATAGATATATACACATATATATACACACACACACATATATATATATATATATATATATATATATATATATATATATATATATATATATATATATATATATATATATATTCAAAAATGTTGTAAGTAGTTTGCTTATTAGTTTAAGAATCAAAATAATTCACGTGAATAAAATATTTTTAAACAACAATTTCATATTAGGTACCTATATAGTTAAAAACATATATTTTAGTTGGGGGAATGATTTTATATATCATTGCATTTTAGCAACATGCTAAAATGACCAAAAAAGTACAAGCAACAAATAAAATGCAACAAGCAACAAATAAAATGCAACACCTAATGGTACCATAAAAACGAAAATGTTACATTATGAAGTTTTGTAAACCTACCATATCTATCAGTTTACTACCAATCATTTTACATGATTCTTATGCATACTTGACCTACACCAAGACAATAAGAAAGGAAACCGACTTATCATTGTAGATTTCATCATTCCTTAATCTCCAGTTAGTCTAACACATGACTAAGATAATGACTTGAATGAGTTTGGGTTTTTCTCATCTATTACAACATGCTTATGAATTAACATTGAACTTTTGAATAGAGAAGCAAATATAGGAGGGATTATAAGCCCAAATGTGATTTGCAATGGGACAATTTACTAAAACATGCTTAGAAGTTTCTAATAATCTTTCACAAATAAAACATAAGTAAGAAGTAAGAGAGAAATTTCTTTTTAAAAGCCATACAAGAAGAGATCCCATCCATTGAGATCTGCTAAGCATGGATGTTGACTTTCTTTGACATCAAGTTGTTCAGTTTTAGTACGAAACCATCCCATGTAACACCACGACTATCAATAGTAGACCTAACAGATTTTACAAAAAATAGAGACCCAATTCATCTCTCAAAACCTATCTGTCTAGGCAATCAATTAGTGTAACGTTGCTAAGTAACTACATGCAGTTCCCTAATTCATCTGATTCACGATCATCTAAGTGAGTCCTTTTCTATCTTCAAGCTTACAAAACAATTGCATTATCAACATTGAGTTTTTATTTTTATTTACCAATTATGATATTATTTGATATTGCCAAATTAAACAAAGAGAGAAATTTCACATAATGGAGAGTTTGTGATCTAAGAATTTAACTAGAGACGAACCTCAGACTCGATCCCACCATTGACTGTTATTATCTAAAGGATGTGAATGACATGCTTTAACAAGTTAGAGCCAACTTTAACTATAGCTTTCAAGATGCCAGGAGTCGATCTTCTCACCATAATAGAAAGCCAAGGGAAGTGATGTGATGACTTAAAGAAATGATCGAGTGCCAAAGGTTTTCCTTCTCCATCTTATTCTGCCACATCGATTGAGTCAAGATCCCTTTTTAATTTTCATTTTCTAATCATATTCCATTGTGCTTGGTTAATATTTGATTAGTCTTTGTGACCTGTCCATAACAAATATTTGTGTTGTTTTTCAAGATAGCCAATAACTTTCGTAGAGCCCAATATAAAGATAAATAGTATAAAGGTAAGCAAGTCAAAACCTAATTAATTAGGATTAGTCTTCTTCTTATAGATAACGATCTCCACTTCCATGATAACAATCTAGCTTTGGAAACATCGACAACTTGTCTCTAGTTTTCCTCCAAATTCATTCAATAGGAACACCAGGGTGCAACCACAGCAAAAGCTTCCAATTGATATATATTTCTTCTTGAAATAAACATTTGATTTTTAGCAAAGCAAATTTTTTAGACCCATAGTAAGGTGGAAGCCAAGAAGAATGCTTGATAGATTTTGAACGTTCGAGTGGGTAATTAGTTAAATTCAAATAACTTTTTATTATATGTGTTAACCTCTTATGAGTTTAGTTAAAATCTAATAATATCTAAAATTATATGAGTACATGCTCTTATCAGTTTAATTAAAATAAGATGGTATCTAATATTACATGTTAACCCCTTATCATACATTTCATTATAATCTTATCTTCTAAGAACATATGAGATATTATTTTTCTCCTTTATTTTATTTAGTTAACAAATATGTAAAAAAAATCTTTTATTATATACTAATATTATTTTTAAGACCGCTCTTAATACGAACTTCAAGTTATAATATCTATTTTGTTTGTTATTTACCGGAAATATATGAAATATTTAAACCAATACATAAATTCTTCAAGCCAATTAATTTTTTTCTTTATTTGAAATATATATTAATATATTTCCGCTTTTATCATAATAAGGATAAGAATTGAGGGGTTGGGATGAAAATTAGTAACCAAATACACAATTGAAATCGTATCGTACTCGCGGGTAGCTGATTACTTATTACATTTTAGTTATCGAATAATTCATTAAATCTTACCCTTTTAGCATTACTAAAAATATATTTCATCTCATTTTATTACATTTCTATTTTACAAGTAAATAAAAATATATAAAAATAAAGAGCCTCTACAGTGCTCTATTATATAAAGATAAAAAACAAAATAAAACGAAAATGTTTTCTAGTACGCTTGAGGTAAATAGGTTTTACTTTTACTTGAATATTCGTTCATTTACCCGTTTAATGTTTTAGGGAATTTAGGCTTTAGCTTTTCTTGTTAATTTTGTCATCTCATGCCTAAATTAAGGAAAAAACCCGAAAGTTTAACAAGTTAAACGTTTTATGAGCGATGCAAAGACAAACAATAATCCAATAAAACTAAAAGAAAATTTGATTTTAATAATTCAAACTATTATCTATTGGCTAATAATAATTCATACTATTAATTTGTCCGGTAACACTCCCAACATTCATTTTTATAACCAACAACAGTCCCAGTGACATAATTTTTAATTTTTTAGGTTTGATTTGAACTCAATTCGGTTCGCAACAATAATTATGAAGGAAATGAAGAAACATACAATCAACATTGAAACTAAATAAACACAAATCAAGCGTTAAAATTTAAAAATTATGTCACTGAAACTGTTGTTGATTATAAAAATAAATGTTGGAAGTATTACCGACTAAATTAATTGTATGAATTATTCTCGACCAATAGATAATAATTTGTATTATAAAAATCCAATTTGTAAAAAAAAGTGAGATTGTAAATTTTCAGAGTAGAGATGCAATTTTGAAAAAATGAAATACAACAAAAAAATAATAATAATTTCAAATTAAAAGAGAAAATGATGTCACAAAATATGGAAAAAAAGGGATATGAAAAGATTGAAAAGAAGCATTTGTAGCTGATAGCTGTCTCAACCCAACAAACCTACTCTTCGATTCTCTTTCTTATTAGGTTCTTCCTCTTCAACTTCATCCTCTTCATCTTCATCCTTTTCATCTTCATCTTCATCTTCATCTTCATCTTCTTCACACACACACAGAGTATCTTCTGCAGCATCGACTTCTAAACTGGTGGTTTCTTTTGTGCAGTTTATTATTCTTATAAACCCATTCTAGGGTTTCTTCATCTTCCTGAGGTTAATCTAGTCAAAAGGGCATTCGTTGGGTAAACTCCAATCGGCCAAGAATGAGCGCTTCTAGGTTCATAAAGTGTGTCACCGTCGGCGATGGAGCTGTTGGGAAGACTTGTATGCTCATTTCTTACACCAGCAACACTTTCCCTACGGTAAACTTGATTCAACTCAACTCTTGTTCAATTTGATTTCTGATGGTGAACTCTTAACCTAATGTTATGTTGATTTTGTTTTCAAGTTTTTTTTAAACTTATTTTTTGTACTGATCTATCTGATTGCTTTAATTTGAATCCAATTTTTTGTTTTTTTGAAGAAAAACCCTTTTTATTTAATTTTTATTTTTGGGTTTTTTTTCAGATTTGTATCAATGGGATAGGTTTTTGTTTGAATTTGAAGGGTTTTTATGGTTGTCACTTTCAGTATTTTTTTTTTCTGTTTTTCCCCAAATTCAAGTTGTATCGGTTTCATTTGTTGGAAATTAAAAGGAGTGCAATTCAAGTCTTTTCATTTCTTTTATAGATTTTCTTTGATTAATTTTGACTCTTTAGTTAGTTTGTTCTTAATATATATATGTTTGTCTTGAACTATAATTATTGCTTTTATGTTTTGCTTGCTGAATTTTTGACTATTTTTGTAAGGTTTATGATGGGTGTAGATCAGATACACTTTTGGCCCTGTTAATCTTGTTAATGAAATAGAATGTGGGATTTAATTAAATAGTGTTCTTTCACCAAAGAACATTCACTCTTTATTAACACTTTCCTGTATGTGTACTTTTATGTTATCAGGACTACGTGCCGACTGTTTTCGACAATTTTAGTGCAAATGTGGTGGTTGATGGGAGCACGGTTAATCTGGGATTGTGGGATACTGCAGGTTAGTGGCTTCTAAATGATCAGTAGTTATTGCAGGAATTGTAAGCAACAATGACTTGATCTCTCATGAAACAATACCATGTGAAAAATATTTAACTTCTACCAAAAGTCCAGGATACTTTCCATATATTATAAATGGATTTACTTGCTTTTGTCTGATATTTTTTTGTGTTTATTATAATTTATAAACATTCATTTATCTTTGCTTGGAACAGGGCAAGAAGATTACAATAGATTAAGACCTTTGAGTTATCGAGGTGCTGATGTTTTTATACTCGCATTTTCTCTCATTAGCAAGGCTAGCTATGAAAATATCTCCAAAAAGGTGATTTCTTCGTTCATTCTCTTCTGGATTCTTTCAATTGTTTTATAATAGTTAAATGTTACAAATTTTAATTACAATAACATTTATTATATTAACTTGTAACCCCATATGGTTGATTTTTGATTTCACTAGTTTTTGATATAAACACAACCTGGATTTATACATGCATAAGTATATGGGTGGAAATTGTCACCTCTAAATTAGTAAAAGGGTTGATTTTTTAATTTCACCTGTTTGTCATATAATTTCAACCAAGGTTTATGCACTTATAAGTAAATGGGTCGAAATTGTCACCCTCCAAAGTAGCAAACACTTCTATTTTATAAATTCTCTTTTTAATTCAACAATACATTTGTAGCTAATATTGCAAGTTTTGATTTGACTTTCTCAAATCAATCTACATTACTTTTGTTGTAGATTTTTAACTAGAAACAAAACTCTACCGAAAAGTTTTTATTATGAAGTTGTATGTGCCTATGTGGTTACCAAATTCACATAAAAAACTAAGATGCTGTTTGTTTACGCATTTTAACATTATCATTCTGTGGCCCCCATTGTATTGAGTGGATAATGAAGATGTGAATGTGCTTGTGTCCCTGTGGGCCTCATTTACTTGGTGTTTGTTGGATTGTGCAGTGGATTCCTGAATTGAGGCATTATGCACCTGGGGTTCCAATAATCCTAGTTGGAACAAAGCTAGGTCAGATTCTTCTATCCACATATACGCATGTTTAGTTGCAAATTTGCCATTTGACACTCTTTTTTCTACTGTTTCATAACACTTGATTAGTCTTCATTTATAAAGTCTTCACACTTGTGAAAACTTATCCACTCTTTATCAAATCTTCTCTCTAGTTTTTCTACTGTTTTAGTAAATATATAATTTTTTTGTGGTCTCTATTTGCATATAATAAATTATAATGACGATTAAAGATTGTTTCTTGTAGATCTTCGTGATGATAAACAGTTTTTTACCGACCATCCTGGTGCAGTTCCAATTACAACAGCTCAGGTTTACCCTATTGCCTGTTTCCTATTTCCTCCATCATGTTTTAGGTTTTTATGCATCAAACTTGTATTCTTTTACTAGGTTAGTATCCCATGTATTACACGAGTTGAATAAATAAAATATTAAATAATTAGTGACGAAGACTTATTAATTATTAAACGGTATTTGTTAGTTATTAATTATTAAACGGTATTTTGAGATAAGATATGATTGAAATTACATATGAGTAAATACTATAAGTAATAGAACAATGATATAGTTTTTTTTTTTTTTTTTGTTTTTGTAAAATTGTTTTACATATTTTGTTCCAAAACAAACTGTTTTATTACTTTGGTTTATAAAAGTTTTATTTTTTAAAAACACCGACTTTAAAATATTTAGTATTTTTAAAAAAGTTTAATGTTTTAAACAATTTCTTATTTTTAGATGGTTGTTTCTTTAGTAATTACATTTATAAAAGAACCTCTTTCTTAATTATTAAAAAACCTTTTTTTAATTTAAATAATATCGTTACTAATTAATGTAATTATTTAAAAAGAGAGAGAAGTGGGAAAATTAAAATTAGGATGTCTAGAATTGTGCCAAAGGTCAACCTAAAACCTTCTTTTATTATAATAGATAGATAAGTGAAATCTCAAACTTATTTTTTTGCATCTCAACAGGGAGATGAGCTGAAGAAGTTAATCGGCGCCCCTGCTTACATCGAGTGTAGCTCAAAAACACAACAGGTGATTAAAATACTACGGTTCATAATGAAAACCTTTAGTAGTCATAAATTGTCATTTGGATGTAATATGGTTTATCATCAGGGGTGTTTACTGTCCATTTTTGATGGCCTTTAAGGTTAAAGCGTGAGACAAACTGTTAGTAGCTTTTTCTATTTAAACTGCCGTTTTGAAAATACAAATACTGTACTTTTTTATGGTAAGATGGGAATCATTTTTTAAGAGAAAAATCAAAATTTTTTGACTGTGTATAAGGGAAAAAAGTAAAAAACTTCATTCTTACTGAGATTCACAATTGTTTTGACAGAATGTGAAAGCTGTCTTCGATGCAGCCATTAAAGTGGTTCTTCAGCCACCAAAGCAAAAGAAGAAAAAGAAGAGAAAGGGTCAAAAGGGGTGCTCCATATTGTGATTTTATCCCAAAGAAAGTGAAAAATGAACCATGTGGTGCTAATTACCTCTCGAAGGTATCTGATAAATTGCTCACTTTTCCTTTTATTAATGTCTCAAGAAAACAAGTTGTACCGTGCTAGGTATGAAATAGTTTGGAGGTGTTTGTAAGCTCATATGTATATTGTTGGGGTTTTTTTTTGGTATCTGTAGTTTGCTCTGTTTGGGGTGAAATCAATTTGGTGTGGTTTTTGTAACCCTAATTATATGTTTAATGACAATTACCTTGTTTTATTACTACTTGATATTCTTGTATTAGTTACTGTTTAATGTTTTGGCCATTAGTACTTTTTACAAGTACTTTACACAAGATTACATGTAAATTGATTATAGATGTGTATAAACTTGTCATAAAGATAGGACTTAAGGAGCTCAGGTTGGCAGGTGATTGTTGATTAATTTCAGACCATACTTTGAAATAGAAAGCAAACATGTTATCCATTGGTGGTCCATCTATGTTTTTATCTTTGGTTCTTGGTTCACTTGGAATCTCTTCATGTCGTTATATATAATGCCGATCCAGTCCAGGTAAACGTTTAGTCAGGATCTAAAATGGAGATATTAACGGGTCATTTGGTAATGAATTCTGAAATCTGTTTTGAATCTACATGAGAAAGATGTTATTCCATTATCTAGCGTAAGGAAGAGGGTTGGGAACGAGCAATCTACATTATTTTGGCAAGTGTTAACTTGGTTGGTCGTGGTTGGATGTCCTGTTCGTCATTTGTCTGTTTTGTTTGATAGAGTCGGAAACTTCAGATCATTTATTGCAGTGAGGACTTGAATCGAGAATACTAGATGGATGGATTTGAGATTTCTAAATACAAGAAGCCCATGTGATATCGTCTCTTGGTTGGACTTTGCTCCGTTGTCTAAGGCCAAAAAGGGTGGTGGCGATAGAAGCTATAGTCATGACGACTTGATTGGTGATTTGACAGTTAAGCAACGACACTGTCTTCATGAAGAATAACCGGATACGTGAGGTGAGATCATTTTTGGTGTTATTGTCAAAGTTGAGATAAACTCGGTTGCTTGGTTGCTGTCTTGACACTTGCTAGTTGCTATATTTTTTAATTTTTCGTTCAAAAGAAAAGGAGGGCGATCCAACGTATATGTGGTTTTTTCATAGGTATCATAAAGTTAAAATATATATAAGAGTAAACTAAGGAGGTTAGTTGATTTGAAGTAAAACAAACCTATACAAAGTTGTTGAAAATTAATAAGGGTAAATTGCCAAAAAAAATGTATATAAAAAAGTATACTTGATATTTTAAATTAGGTAAGTTACGTATAATATTAAGATGTGTGCTTCACATCTTTTAAGGCCTCAATCAAATTAAAAAAGTGAGGTCTTTTTAAACTTTTTTAATAAAACCTTTCCTTTTTATCCGGAATTGAGATCGACAATAATAAACTAATACGTTTATAGTTGGCGTGAGATAATTATTTTAAAAATTATACATTGTGTATGTATAAATTTTTATATTACATTTATTTTTCTAGCTCCTTTATATGATGCAAATTCATTATATTGGCAACTTAACTAATTAATAAAATGTATATTTTCATATGAGGGTACATTCTCATTGAATTAAAGGCTCAAATAAATTAATAAATTGTCTAGTCCAATCAAATTTTTTACTTATATAGACTTACTTACAAAACTTGAAGGCCCTTTAAAATTAAGGGCTCAAAACCCCAGCTTTACTAGCTTTGGGCTTGTGCCGACCCTGAATTTGAAGGACCATATGAAATTCTCATGAAATAAAGTATTTGGATTAGATGTATCTAACATGTTCTTTGATTAAAAATGGATTTATCATATTAACAGTAAAAATATAAAAATATCAAAAACACCAAAAACACATAAATTTAGAATCGTAAACAATGTTTTTGGATAGTGAATGAATAAAGAACAAGATTGTTTTAGTGAAACTAATAAATAGATACAGAATCTCTTTTAAGCAATAATAAGAACAATCAAATAGCAACACTAAACTACTTTAAGTTCTTTGTATATTTCACTTAAATACTACAAGTTACAATACAATGTAAAAATGCAAGTATTGAAAGCATAACCTATCAACTATTACATTAAGAAATTTTATACTAAGAATTACAACCGGTTAGACGCAGGTAACAACTGAAAAACCAAAGAAAACTATCTTATCATTTAAAGGTTCTAGATCAATGACTTCATCTCACCCATTGATCTACATAATATAGCATATCGAGATTGTGTATTGTTATTGATTAATAGAAAGCAAATAACAAGACGAACAAAATCTGTTGATAGTTGAGCATAGTACCTTCTACAATTGCAAAGTTGAGCTTGTTCAATGACTCATCAAAATTGACACAAGACAGTATTTCAAAGCTAATAGTGTATTGGAAACGGAAGCATTCTTCAGAAGTGCAATCTATCGGAAGTTGTTT
This sequence comes from Flaveria ramosissima, assembly GCA_025215565.1. Taxonomy (NCBI): domain Eukaryota; kingdom Viridiplantae; phylum Streptophyta; class Magnoliopsida; order Asterales; family Asteraceae; genus Flaveria; species Flaveria ramosissima. The sequence goes on along the minus strand of CM046034.1, from coordinate 47,460,341 downwards.
TGCTATTCGAAAGTAGACTATGCTTCGGAAGTAGACATTCTTTCAAAAACACACAGTCCATTAGCAGTTAACTGTGTCTTCAGTAGTTGGATTTCTTTGAGAGTTCTAATATTTCGTAAGTGAATTTTCAACCGATTAACTAGTTAAGAGATAGTTATGTTTTGAGTAACTTTAGCATTAAATATCCTAACATATTCCCCATAGGTTGATACTACCCAAACTTAGTGTTTGTTTATTTGAGATTGAGAAATCTAAGTGATGACTCTGAAGCCAAAGAAGTGGAAATGATGGTGATGAGGATATACAAGGAGCATCTTGAAACATACAAGACATGCATCTGAATATAGAAGAAAAAGAAAACAAGCCTTATTATTTGAAAATTCTATGCCTGTCCAACCATCTCCGTCAACTGAATTCACTCTTACTCTACCATCTGAATCTCAACCACCACCTCCTTTACAACAATCAACTTCATTAGTAGACCCAAATGCTAAACATTCTCCTATTCCAGTCCAACAATCTCCAACACAAGCATATCATCCATCTGTTTCCCAATTTGTAGTTTCAACTGATGAAACGAATCCTACTTTAGCAACATATAGGATTAGATAGTATTTGAATAAACTAAATCATTCTGAAAATGATTTATCAGTAGATGAAGAAGAACCCTTAGAGAGTCAACAAATTTAAATCACTGAGTGGGGTTATGAGAGTAGTTTGAAACTTACTTTGTTGAGAGTAGTTATGGATATATTTTGATGAAACTGTATTGATACTCCTTTTTCTTCTTCAATCTTCATTTTATCTATAACTTGGGCTCTAGCATCAACATCTTTTCATCTTCTGACTTTAAAAAAGTTTATTTAGAGACTTTGGAGTCTGTGTTGATGAAGTGAGTGCCCAAAAACTCCAATAGTTTTGCTTCTAGTGAGTGCACTGTTGTAAAATTTTCATAGATAAGCACAAAGGGAACTTCAGACAATGAAGGAAAGTGGAGTTGTAGTTGTTTTGTTTGAGCTTTCTCCATCTTTTTTAGGATCATCTTTCTCTTTTTGGTTGCATGACCTATAAATCTAGATGAGTTTTTTTAGAGTTAAGGAGTATGGAACATTTAAAAGTTCTTGTAACGATGGAGATAGTTGAGGTGTTGTCACTATTGGAGGGCTTTGAAAATTTAAAATTATAGCTTCTTGGAGTTCCACCTTCTATTATACTATAGGGATTCCAGTTTCAACATCATTAAATTTACTAGCTTTTGACTTTAGAGTAGCAACCTAGATTCAATACTATAGTTATTGTTACATACTTCCCTCATCCATATGAGTAAATATTAGGATACAAATAAATTCTAAGCCTAGTCTCTACACTCTCACCACTAAATATGGCTTATTGGTATCATAGATTCCTCAATTTAAGAAGTGCTTTACATGAAACATTCTATTCAAGAGTAATTGTGGTATGAGTCTCAATCATGTTAGTACTGTCCTCTTGATTATATGGGGAGCCAAGAGTAGTAACAACCTTTCAATATTGCTTTTTATAATGCTCCCAAGAGCAACTTCTTCTGTTTCAAGAGTGGGTAAGAAGCACCCTGTTTGAAATCAGTTAGCATTATCTATAAAGATTAGGTAGTTAAAGATAATGCTTTCTCTTGAATTTAAACATGGAGTTCTTGTTCCTGGGGCGGAGATAATTAAATTCAAATATCTGGTACAAACTCTAAAGACCCAAGAAGTGGTCCAATACCTAATGAAGAAGCTTCCAAGGAAGCTTTCTCATTCATATAGGATTCCTTTTTGATATCTTAATAGAAATTTATGACTCTAAATGAGGGATTTTAGATAGAGTTTGGTTGTGCACAAAAAGAGGTAGAGGAACTCCTTCTGTAAGATCTATGGTGTTGTGGTGTTCACCTTTTGCTTAGCTAGGACCCTGATTTTCAGCCTAGATTTTTTGGGCTTTAATTTAGGGCCTTGCAATTCCTCAGGTACTACTAGGGTTCTTTTGGTGGATTGTCTTTTGGTTCTTTTTGGCTGTGAAGTAGAGGGTGTAGGATCAGTAAGATTTTGTTTATTCCACATTCGCCCTGGGGGTTTATCACCTAAGTTTTAGAAACTATGAATTGAGTAAAATTTCTAGACAAATGCTTTGTAGGCTTCCTTAAAGCTGTAAAAACTATTGCTTTTAAGTGTGCCTCATATAATATGTGCCCTATCTGAGGAAGTATACCCTCCAATTTTCCATTTAAAATCAAATGTTAAATCTAAGGTACATATAAAACTTCTTTAGTGAGGACACATTCTTAACCATGTTTAAAAGATGAGATTTGAAAAATTGATGATAATGATGATGATGATGATGATGATGATGATGAAAGTTGCTCAGTTGGGGTTGGTTCATCAATGCTCTGTTGTTAGTATACATGGGATGCTTCTGATCACTTAGGCTAAAGTGTATGAGTTATTCGTATCTTCTACTTCGTTTAGGTATTACTATTTGTAGTTAAGTATGTATCTTGAATGAATAATGATGCGGTTTCTTTAATCGGTCCATTTGTTTATGTTTTAGTCTTATCTTCAAAGAGTCTGGCACAAGTTGTCAGGTTATGCTAACGTCATCAAAAAACGTGAAGAGAGTTCTTCATAAATATTATTCAGGGCCATCAAAATCATATTATTATCTACAAGGCGTGAAGTTATGCCGTCCATATAAGAAATTTCTTATTAAGTACGAGAGGTATTCATCAGCTAGAACAAGATTTGGCGTTGTGTCATTTTTTAATGTTCGCCAAAAGGTAATTTGGCGGTCGCCTGATTTCACTAAGGATCGGTAGACATGGTTGTCCAAATAGAGAATACAATTTATTCTTACAACTTTTATTTTTATTAATGAACTTCTGTTTTTATGTCTAACACATTATGATAATAAGAGCATGGTAATTTTTTTCTTTCTAAAATGTCACTTTGACAAATATTTTTTTTCTCATTTTGTCTCTCTAACATTCTTTAGCCACAAATTACCCCTTTAATACGTGCTAAATGTCCTCTATTTTCCAGTCTCGCTTTTATAATAACTTTTGCTTCTATAATATGATTGTGTGCCCCTCTTTATTTATTTATTTATTTATTTATATTGGGCTGCCTCTATTATACAATCAGAACTCTAATGATTTTAACGCCTTTATTATATCGTTGATGGCCTCTATTATAAGGTCAATCCGTCCTATATTGAAGTAGAATGTATATTATGGGTGAGATCGCCTAAGGAGACATTTTGAAGTTAAAAAAGGTCAAATACGCTTTATAAGAAAAACTTTTGGTCTGAAGGATATTTTAAAATGTTTTCATAGTAAATGGTCATTTAGTATTGTATTCAAATACTCTCATAAGAATTGAGATTGTTGCATACACCAACAAAATTAGGATGCGCGACTTAGAGTCACTTATTAGGATGTCTAATTACTGCAAAAATATTCCTTGGATAACAAAAAGTTTAAATACTTAGATCTGATTTGCTTATCATTTGTGTTAATGAAACGAAAAGACACATTTAGGATACACGAGTAAAATAGATACTTGAGCACTAATTTGCATATGTCAAATACTATGTGCGAAATTAATTTTAGAGTTAATTTCAATTTTGCTTCCTAAGGTTTGACAAAAGTAAACATTTTCCTTCAAAAGTTTAAAAACATCAATTTCAATCCAAAAGTTTCATCATTTGTTTCAATTTCAGTCCAAAAGTTTTATTTTTTGGATTCAAGTTGAAACAATTTATGAAACTTTTGGATTGAATTGAAACAACTTATGAAACATTTGGAGGTAAATTGATGTTTCTAATCTTTTGAAGGAAAATGGTTATTTTCATCAAACCTTAGGGAGCAAAATCGAATTTAACTCTTAATTTTAACATTATAATAGGGCTTTAACAAGCTCATAAAAATGACTACTGTGATTTTTTTTATTTTATTAAATAAGTATTTTTTATTAAAGTATATAGTTAATTAGATACTAACCTTTTGAAGAAGAGCAAAATCATATAGTACCAAGACTTTAATGCAAAGTATTATCTAGTTGGTGATGAGTCTCTTTTAAGTGGACCAAAACTTTAAAAAGAGAAAGAGAACAATAAGAGTAGATCAAAACTCTAAAATGGAATAAAACATGTTTGATATGGTGGTCCTTTTTGTTTTTGTTTTTATTTAACATGATGTTTCATATTTTGGACTGATTATTATTATGCAAAAAAAGTTTATTTTAATAATGCATGTAACATATATAATGAAAGGTGTAACATCAAAACATACGGGTTTTATGTCAAATACTTACTTCCAAAAGTTAAAATAGAAGTTCAAGTACAAATGGATCGTATCATCAAGAAATCTTAAAATCCTACCCATTAAAGATTAATAAACTAAAAGTTTGTGTTCATGTACAGATTAGATCGTCAAGTGACCTTATAATCCTACTAGCCTAAAAATCTTAAGTAAATTTATAAGGTTTTGTCTTGTAAATTCATTATATCATAAATTCTTATTATTAGAAGTACAGATTTATGTGATAAGATATTGAAAAAGTGGATAAAAAGACTAGATATATGGATACCAACGTTTTAAAAGTTATCAGATACATCTAAAAACAAATATGTCAATTAAATAAGAAATACAGATACATCATACGAAACAAATATGTCAATTATATAAGAAATACAAATATGTCCTAGAAAACAAATATGTCTATTATATAAGAAATACAATTGCTACTAGATCCAATTTTTATTGATAGATAAAATCAAATAACAAGTAAATGTTATAAGAAGGATGGCAAAAATTTATAGCCAAACCTGTTATGTGTTGTGATGGTCAACAACAAATTAATCAATATAAATATTTTATATAATAGAATAACGTGACATATTTTTTTCCTCTAGAATCATTTTTCTCATATCTATCTCTTTGAATGTACACAGTCTTCAAGTTAACATATATAAATAACTAGCTTTACTAAATCTGTATATTAATCGGGTTGAATAAAAAATATTAAATTAAATAAAAAATTTATTAATTATAAAATAATATATTATGATAAGATATGATTAAAATCTTTTTATTATAAATAAAATAAATATTTTGTTTCAAAACAATCATTATAAAAATGTCATTTTTTAATTATAACTCTCAATTTTAATTATTTTGTTTATAAATTTCTACTTTTTTGTTAGAAGAAATGTGGTGTTGCCATATATACATTCTAGTTACTATTTTATTAGAGTAGGTTGAAGAGATATTAACTATGACATCCTCATAAAAGCATACCATACGAGCTTCATACAGGTTGCGTGGAACCCATGCAATGCATGTATGTGGGATGCAATACAAGTCTCAATCGGTGATGTTAGGGTGATAATCCGGTGAAGCGAACGTTGGTGTTCAAACTTAGCAAAACCCTAGTTATGGAATGTAGGTTGGAAATGTAGAAGGCATAAAAGGATGCTTACAACTTTTTGGGTTGAAATCAACGGTATGAGTGCTAGAGGATTTCAGATCCACAAGCACATTTTGAATAGACAAGTTTTCAATGTAGCACGAGATCATGACACTTTTCAATTAGTCATTTTCCTAGGTAGTTTATTCAATATAATTGTTGAACACCCCTAAATTAATGTTACAATGGAAAGGTCCTCCAGCTTCTTTTTATTTCTTAGAATATCCTTTAAAAACTTAGCATACTTGGGTATTTGAGCAAGAAAATCAATAAATGGAAGGTTGACATGCAATTGCTTAATAAGCTCGATAATTTTATCAAATTGCTCTTCTGTCTTCTCATTGATCAATCGTCTTGGAAATGGTACCTTTGTTTTGTATGTATATTCTTATTCCTTGATTTGCACCAGTACTTGTTGGGCTTCATCTAGGTTGTGCCTCATTCGGGATTTCAGATTTCTTCTAGTCCGCAGGTGGTATAAAGTGTGGTTCATCCATTATAGTCACCTTATCGCTTGTTAAGCTAATAGCATTTACTTATGCTTCTAATTTGGTTTCATTGTTTTTTTAGTGTCGGGTATCGTGTAGCAATTTTAAATAATTAAAGCTATTAGTTTATTATCAATGTTGCAAAATTTTGACAATTAAAGTAGAAGCCTATTTAACACGTTGAGTTAATTATACATTAACATATAAATCAGGCATCCAACTACACATGACTATTATTTCCAACCATAGGGTGTTAAAGATTCTACCATGACAATCAAATCCAAATCCTTATACTTTAGAAGTAACAACGGTCTTGCTTGTTGATCTTGTTCATGAAAATGATAAAACTTCCAACAATTGTAACATGCGAGCAAAACCAACAGCGGCGGTGGCGGCTTACTATGGCAACAATGACAGTTTGTGTTGGTTGTTTGTGACTCACGGGCGAGAAGAAGGGGTGCTACGACTAAATGAATGGAGAATTAAAACTGTTAATTAACTGTAACATTTACAATTCGCACCCCTAGTTAATTAACTTTAATATCGTCAATAATTAACAATTTATTTCCAACAACCTTTGTATTTTATTAATTAAAATCTAACTAAATAAATCCATAAACATTTAAAAATTTAAATTTTAAACTTTAAACCATTTAACTTTTTAATTTTTTAATTATTTTAATAAATAATTAAATAATAATTATTTCTCTAAATGATCAAATGCGTGAACTATAATGTGTAATAATTAGACATTTATCTTTTGTTGTTTGTTCAAACTGTAACTTTTTGGATCGAACCTCCATAGTAATGTTGATATTATCAATATTCAAACATCAATTATCCAATATACTCCCACATGGACAATTCATCGACTAATTGTCTCAACATAGACAGTGTTGTATGCCTAACTACATCTCACTATCCCTAGTAAGGTATATCTATACTTAGCCTATACTCTGTTGCGCCTTTATTAGTCTGATGATGTTCTTCTGTTTATGTTCTTCTTTCTTCTTGATTGTTTGCAATACTATAGCCATAGTAACCTTATATATTTGTCGTTCTGTATTGCACATTCTTTGAACATAAGACATGATTCCAATTTTATATGTATATATTATTCAATCATTTTTGTTCTCGTCTCTAATTTAAAGTGGTCTAACAAAGTAATCTTAATTTGAGTGTGGTCACATATTCACACCAATTCAAATTAATGAGGACACTAGAATGTCCAACTCCTATTTTTCTAGGAGCACAAAATTCCTGTGACAACTAGTGGTGGCTATGTCTAGGAAGGGTTATGCGCACGACATGGCCCTGAGGGGAATGAAAGCCAACAATGTGGAGTTATCCCCTAGTGGTGAAATCACCACCCTATCTATAGATTAGTACGTAAATTGTGATACTCTAGTAGTAGGATATCACTTAGCTATGAAGAGATAGCTTCTTAATAGAGCCAACGCAAGTTAAGTTGAGTTCATCAAAATGTTTTGTAAAATGGGATGTGTGCATTACTAAAACAATCAATGCTTTATATTATCAGTGGTTTTTCAAGTTTGATTAACCTAGTTTGCAAAACTTTTGATTCACATGCCAATTAAAGAGTTTGAAGAGAATTGTATCAGGTTATATTCGTGTAGTTAGTGTTATTTACATTCCTAGGTATGGAGGGAACTATAGGGAGATTGCACGCATCTATTACTAATAAGGTACACACCATTCCCTGAGGTCTATGGTATATGAAATAGTTAATTCTCAATTCACGTTGTGCTCAGTGATTGGGGAGATCTAGTGCGAGTCTTAGCTTAAAATTGCCTAAAAACCTTAATGTTGTGTTTGTACAATTGAGAACGTATCATGTAGACATAGTTGGTGAGTCATCGAAAGGGGAGCTTACATTTAATTTATAAACAGTTTTATATCATGAGGGATTTTTGTTGTGATGTTACAAGGTATGTATTTACTTTCTCCCTGAGATAGTGGGAAATGTTTATTAAAGGAGTACACATTGATCTTTGAATGGTCTTTGACTCTTGAGTTTGGAATGTTATAAAAACACATGCGTAAACATTGAATTAAGTAAATCGAAAAATGAAAAAAGACTAAGTGCCCTTAAAATTAGGTTTTTTAATAAAAACATGACACGTGTCATATTGTGAGTGGTAAAATGGTTTGTTAGTTTTTATAGTTTTTAAAGGTATACATTTGAAATGGTCCCTATATGTATGTATGTATGTACGTATGTAGGTATGTATGTAGGCACGTGTGTACGTACGCACGCACGCACGTACGTACATATGTATGTATGTATGTATGTATGTATGTATGTATGTATGTAGTATGTATGTATGTATGTATGTATGTATGTATGTATGTATGTATGTATGTATGTATGTATGTATGTATGTATGTATGTATGTATGTATGTATGTATGTATGTATGTATGTATGTATGTATGTATGTATGTATGTATGTATGCATGCATGTATGTATGGATGTGTGTGTTTGTGTGTGTCTGTGTCTAGGAGAGAGATCCCTTGACAATGATGTATGTAATTGAAAGACGTGAAAACCCTGGGTTATGTATATTTAACTTGTTTCGTTATCATCTTCGTTACTTATTATTAAAAAACAATATATAATGACCTTAAATAATAAATTTGAAGTTTACTCAAATACACTGAAACATTTAAAAAAAATGTGTTTGGTTAGAGGTGATTGTATCGATTTTCAATTATAAATATAGTTTTCATTTAATCCCTCGCTAACCCGTCAAAATCAATCAAAATCATTATTTTTTTTGTTGAAATAACATTATTACATATATAGAATATTATACTCTTTTATGTATTTGTGTAATTCAAAAGTGTAAAAAGTTAAGACATGTGTAAGTTATAATTATAACATTATGTTTTTTTAAATTATGAACTTGCTTATATCTATAAAAGAACATAATATTTTACATGTGTAATAATATTATTGGAATAAGTAATATTAATTTTAATTGGTCTTGGGTTTAGGGTTTAGGAGGTTCATGCGTCGCCATGATAAAGGGTATAATCAGTTCCCTTTCCTATGCATGCATTCATCGATGTGTGCATGCATGCATGCATTTGTGTATGTAAAATTTTAATAACATATTATTTAACAATTAGTTTTATTTTTCTTTAACAATTTATGCTATCAACTTTTTCTAAATGAAATTTAAATAAAATAGTATTATTTAATTTTTTAATGAACATTTCAACATAAATTTCATTGGAGACCAAGTTAGTAAAATAAAATATTTTTTGGTTTTGTAAACGACTTTGACAAGTGTTTGCATCCATAACTTTGATGGTACATATTTACATACTTTGACAACTCATCAACGTGAGGACTAGATATTTACAAAAAACTTCTTTTGTATTTAAAGTGATTTATTTTTTTTATTTTTATTGACATTAATTTTGTTAAATAATATTATTATTTACATTTATAGTGTTAAAACATACAAATATTATTAGGATTTAAGAAAATAAAAAAAAATTGAACAAAATATGGTAGATGTGAAAACCATTTTATTAGAAAGTGTTGGGAAGTGGATAATGTGTTATATAAGAATAAGGAAAATGTGAAATATGACTAGTCTAACTAAACATCACTTTTCACACATAATAGAAGCCTAATACAAGTTATTCCCCATTAAATAAATATAACTTATGATTGTTTATATTCTATTAAAACTATTTGAAATATAAATATAAGTGAATAATTTCCAATTAATATAAAAGTAAATTAACTAAATTAAAATATATCTTTTAACTATACATGATTTACAACCTTCATGAATAGTGTTTTGTTATAATTGGTTAGCTTGCCACATGTCAAGCTACAACTAGACCATAAAAGTTTTTTTTTGCTTTTCTACAAATTGTCATATGTATGAAGGATTTGGTTACGGATGTTAAACGCTAAAAGGTGCTTTTCCTAGTCGTAGAGATGTGTCATTGAGCTTGCACACCCTTATCCCAAATATGGGTTACAAGTAAAAAACCAATACTAGAACAGTATAGCGAAAGAAAACTATCTTCATTGATATTCAAATATCATGTACAATAGTTCCAAATCTTCTCAATTGTACATGACATACAAAACTAGAATAAGATATCTAAATCTTAAACCCTCAAGATCTCTAATTGTTTTAATTTTTCATATCATCCTCATATTTCCAGTTGTTAATCCTCTAATAATCAGTACCTAAGATAATCCTTAAAAACATTTTTGGGTCATGTTCATAATTAGAGGTTCAAAATTGTCAAACCCTCAAATTTCACCTGCAGGGTTCTACGTGAGAAGCATGACAAATCAAGATCATAGTCATCAGTCATGTTGAATGATCATGATATGAGTTTAAAATATTGGGTTTGCTCATTCAACATAAGAAAAACATAGTTCAAAGTTTAAGTAGCAAAAGCGTAAATAAATAAAAGAACCCAAAAGTACATAATGCGCAAAATAGGCGCCCAACTAGTGTAAGTAATGTAAAATAAAACAAGTTTGAATGTTTGATGAAAACGATGTGACTCCAATCCATCCTAATTATTAGTTGTGCTAGAGATCTGAGAAAACATGCTTAAAGTCTCACACAATGGTTGGTGAGTTCACAGGTTTCATAAGCAAGTAATTTTATGAATATTTTGTTTATAATTTACCAACGTTCAGGTACAAGTCTCGTGTGTGATCCAATAATTCTTTGATATACTTAACAAATCTTATGAGAATGTTTCAGGGTCCACAGATATACTACCTACAGATGATCCTGACCCAAGATTTGAGCTAAAAAGACCTTCAAGCAACACATCTTCAGCTCCAGTAGTAACCAATTCTGCAAATGAAGCTTCTACCAACACATCAATGACAAATCCTGTTGATACTTCTAGGGTGCCTTCCAGCTTAGAGGCACAAAACTTAGAAGAAGGAGCTTCAAATGTTGGAGAAAATGGTGGTGGTGAAAGTGATCAGGAATTTCTTGATGCTGATAACCACTCCATTGAAGACAACATCAATGATGTTATACACTCATTGGATCAAGTCAATCTTGATAAGTGTGCTGATGTGGAGGGTGAATCTTCCTTGCCAGATCAGAATTTCTCAAATTTAGATCTGTCTAAGCAACTTGCTGTGATCCCTCAGCTCATGATCCACAAGTCTCACCCTACCACAAACATCATTGGAAATGTTGATTCAGGGGTGAGAACAAGAGGACAAACCCATGATGCAAATGTTTGTCTTCACTCTTGTTTCTTGTCCCAGATAGAGCCAAATAAAATTGATGAGGCTCTAAAGGATGGAAGTTGGGTTGAAGCTATGCAAGAGGAGCTGCTTCAATTCAAAAGGCAAAAGGTTTGGAACCTATGTCCTCTTCCTCCAGGGAAGACTACCATAGGAACCAAATGGGTTTTCAGGATTAAGAAGGATGATAGAGGACTTGTCATCAAGAACAATGCAATACTAGTTGTTCAAGGGTATACTCAAGAAGAAGAAATTGACTACACAGATGTTTTTGCTCATGTAGCAAGACTTGAAGCTGTTAGGATATTCCTAGCTTTTGCTGCATCCAAGAACTTCAAGGTCTACCAACTTGATGTCAAGTGTGCTTTTCTCTATGGGGTGATTGATGAAGAGGTGTATGTCAGACAACAACCTGGGTTTGCAAATCCTGATCATCCTGATTATGTCTGCAGGCTTGATAAAGCTCTTTATGGGTTGCACCAAGCACCAAGGAAGTGGTATGAGACTCTATCTTAGTATCTCTGTCAGCATGGTTACAAAAGGGGTACCATAGATGGAACTCTCTTCATCAAAGGAACAGGAAATGACATAATGCTAGTTCAAGTATATGTAGATGACATTATTTTTGGGTCAACTAATCCAAAGCTCTGCAAAGACTTTGAGAAGCTGATGAAGGACAGGTTTGAAATGAGTGGCATTGGGGAACTCAATTTCTTTCTAAGAATTCAAGTGAAGCAAGTTGACAATGACATCTTCATAAGTCAGTCAAAGTATGTACAAGACATACTTAAAAGGTTCAACATGACTGATTGTAAGGTCGCTAAGACACCCATAGCCAGAAACCACTCCCTTGGACCTGATCTTGAGGGGGAGTGTGTTGATGAGCATCTTTATAGGCAATGATTGGGTCTCTTATGTACCTCACAGCTATCAGGCCAGATATCATGTTTGCTACATGCATTTGTGCAAGATATCAAGCCAACCTTAAGATGTCACACCTGGTCACTGTCAAAAGAATTTTAAGATGCCTCAAAGGTGCTCCATCACTTGGCCATTGGTATCCAAAGAATTCTTACTTTAATCTGTATGCTTATACAGATAGTGACTATGGTGGTTGCAACATGACTGCAAAATCTACATCAGGGGGATGTCAATTCTTGATGGAAGGGTAGTCTCTTGGCAATGTAAGAAACAATCCTGTGTGTCTGCATCAACTGCTGAGGCTGAATACATTGTGTTGGATCATAAGAGGCTGTTGCAACCAAAACCATATCACTTAGAAGATTTTGAGTACTACATGCAAAGGACTTCCGAAGCCAAGTGTGGGACTTCCGAAGGAAGAAAGAGTTCTTCCGAAGTCTAAGTGTAAAATACACTTCCGAAGGAGAACTCCAACTTCCGAAGGTAAAGAAGCTACTTCCGAAGGTTCAAGACTTGAAGACAAAGTTCTGAAGTCAACTTCCGAAGTATAAAGAAGTCCTTAAAGCCTCAGAAGCATAGAAGCATCTTCCGAAGTATAAGTGGCTTCGGAAGAACTTGTTCTTCCAAAGCCAGTTAACCTTCGGAAGACACTTCTATTATCCAGTAGACATAAGTATGGTCTGTCTGACAGTCCGCTGCAAATCTCTGAGATACTGCATGGCGTTTTCTCAAAAGCCATGTAGTTGACCATACTTTAATCTACTGTTTACCTTTTTATGTTAAGTACAGTTGCCATCTTTAGTTGGTGACAAAAGGTAAGTCATGGACATGTCATGACTACCATATCTTAGATAATACTTTATCTAAGATACCTTAACTATAGCATTGTAGTATATGCTTTAGTCTTAGGTTTCCAGCTGGTATCAAGTATAACCGGCTGTAGGATCTAGTATATATAGTTTCTCATTGTAACTCATGTTCTATGCTTGTAAGTGTCTTGTAATCTTGAGTTGAGAAGTAATATATACAAGTACCTTGAAAATATTTCTGCTTGTTGCTTTGATTACTTATTATATTATTATCAACTCTTGTCAAAGACATTGCTTCATCTTGTTTGAGTGACTATTATAAGTGAGTTTGAGAGAAATACAAGTGTTAAGTGACAAAACCCGATCCTGCAATTGGTATCAGAGCTTTTTAGGCTCTTGATTGTGAGATCTTACCATCCTAATCAACCAGTTTTTCACTCCTCCTTATACCTCACTCAAAAATGGCCCTCATCAAATCTGAAGTTGAAATGGGAACGATGACCAAAGCTCCCATCATCGATCCTGAAAACTTCAGGTCTTGGAGCAGAAGAATGGAAGGCTTCATCAGATACCAGGATAGCAAGATGTGGCAGTCCATCGTGAATGGCCCGTACAAGCCAAAAGTTGCTGGTGGAAACGGTGCCATGATCGAGAAGGCTGTTGAAGACTACTCCGATGAAGACAGGAAGAAGCTCGACATTGACAGCAATGCTATGACTGTTCTCATGACTGCAATCCCAAACTCCATCATGGTGGGGTTTGAGCATTGCAAGTCAGCCAAAGAACTCTTTGATGCACTTGCTCAAATGTACTCGAGCTCTAATGATTCAAAGAAGGACTCACTGAAGCAGCAGTTCGAGAACTTCACCTATGTTGCTGGAGAAACTTTTAGCCAGCAATACTTCAGGTATATGGATCTTATCTCCTCCCTCCAATCTGTGGGAATCACTCAAGAACTTAGAGACCTTACCAGAAAGTTGATGAGTGCTCTACCAAATGAGTGGACTTTCTACTGTGTCTCCATAAAGAGAACAGAGAATTTAAACACTCTCACCATGACCGAACTCTATGGGATCCTTGATGGATACCGTTAGGAAATGGAAAGCAAGAAGGGTCACCAAGCAAGCAGACCCTTGAGCCTTCCTGCTAGCAACGCTTTAATGGTTGCTGAAGGCTCAGGTATCTCTCAGTCTCAGCAGTACCTGTCATACACCCAGCAGCCATCTTGTTCATCTGGGCCTTACATCACATTCCCTGAGACTCCAAGGTCTCATCAAGCTCAGCAAAGCTCCTTTCAGGAGGGCTGTGCGTTTGTCTCAGGGAGTGGACACTCCAATGATCATCAGTTTTGCTTTGATGATCTTGAGTGCTTCAGTCCAGATGACATAGAGTATGTGGACATTGTCCAGCAAATGGCTCTCCTTACCTACAGAGCGAAGAAGTTCTTTAAGAGAACTGGAAGGCAATTCCCTCAAAACCCAATCACTAGCAAGTTTGGGTTTGATAAGAGCAAGGCTAAGTGTTACAACTGTAACCAGCTTGGCCACTTTGCAAGGGAATGCAAGGCTCCCAAGTCCAACCCGGGAACCTCACAGGCCTCCACACATCCTTCTACACCAAAGCCCAATGGGAAGTCAACTGAAACTGCAGCTATGGCTCAAGAAGTTGACTGGAGCTTTATGGTTCAAGATGTGACTCCTGCTCAAGCACTCATGGCAGGAACAGATGAAAATAAGGTATATGAACATCTCTGTACCCCTGCTTGTATTGCTAAGGTTAAGTTGTACCAGGACTACAATATGGAAATTAAATCCGATATTGAGTCTTTAAACGTGCTAAAATCTGACTTTAAGAGAGCTGAATCTGACTACCAAAAGAAAATTGAGGAGTTAGAGAAAACTGTATCTCTTTTAAAACATGAACACACCAACTACAAGACTCAAATCAAGGATTTAATATCCAAATTGACTGAGGCTCAAGCCCAGCTTGTCACAGCTGAGGCTCAAGCCAGGAAGTATGCTCTTGCTGAGCAAAACTTCCAAGCCATACTTGCGTCATCCTCTCACTCCAAACTTTGTTATCAAAACAAAAGTGGGTTGGGAACCAATGAAATTGCTCCACCACACTCTTATGAGTCTGTAAGACAACCAAGATGTGGTACTGAAGAGCAAGAGGTTCCATCTGTTGACCCACCTTGTAAAGAGTCAAAGAGTGATGCAACTGTGGATACCATGACCATCACAGGGAAGGAACAGGTAATTGAACCCTCCCAGACCAATGATGATCAATCCCTAACCACCAAAGCCAGAAGAAGCAGGGCTAAAGCAGCCAGAAAAACTGCCAAGAAGGTGGCTGAATCCAAGCTGAAGATAGACCCAAAGCAAAAGGGTGTATTCATATCAGCAGGATTCCAGGTGGTTGGACCTTCTGATTCAGGAAAGGAGTATAATACCAGTACTCCTGTCCTACCAAAGGATCAGAAGTTAAAGGGAAAGGTTGCTGGAGGAGAAAAAGAACAAGAAACAGCAACCCTCCAATTCCCAGAAAATTAACATTGCATGCATAATGTGTGGTTTGCAAAATTACATGGCTAAAGATTGTTACTACAATCCTGCTAGCACACATTATGCAAATAATGTTAAAAGAGAAGGAGTCAGGGAAGGTTTCACATTTGGACCATATCAGATGGTTCAAGTGTTGAAAAAGGGAAAGCTTGTTTCCGAAGCAAGGCTTGTCTCGGAAGAAAACTCTTCTTCCGAGAGGAAAAAGGCTTCGGAAGTGAAAGCTACAAAGGCTCACAAAAGAGTCCCCTTGAAACCATCCAAGAAGAAGACTGCTTCAGAAGAAAAGGTGGTGAAGGTCTCTTCCGAAAAGAAAGAAGCTTCGGAAGAATGCCAAGCTACAAAAGCTTCATCAAGCTCATCTTCTATGATCAACCAAGGGATGGAATGGAAGATCAAGGAAGATGCTGTAGCCCAAACCTCTTCTTCAAAGACATCCATTGAACCCCCATGCATAAATTTTGGTTCTATCATGTCACTTTCATTGGAAGAACCCAAGACCAAAAAGGCTTGGGTTTCCAATCAAAACTAATTATCTCACCTTATGTACAGGGACATCCATATGACAAGAATAACAACATTTGGATAGTAGATAGTGGATGCTCCAGGCACATGACAGGGAACAGATCTCTCCTTCAACAATTTCAACATTATGATGGAGGTCCTGTCCAGTTTGGAGGTGAGGCCGGAGGATATATTTCTGGCAGAGGAAGTATATCCAACGGAAAATTAAAAGTTGACAAAGTTAACTTTGTCAAACAGCTTGAACACAACCTGTTAAGTGTTTCTCAGTTTTGTGATCAAAAGCATCAAATGCTTTTCACAGAACATGAGTGCATCATCCTCAAACCTGGGATGACAATTCCTCAGGAATTGGTGCTTCTTAGATCTCCCAGGAGAGGGGATATGTACAAGCTTGATATGAACAATGCTTCCCCAATGGGAGAAGTATCATGCTTTCTTTCCAAAGCTGATAGTGATGAGTCAACACTGTGGCATAAACGAATGTGTCATGTCAATTTTAAGACAATGAATAAATTGGCTAAAAATAACTTGGTACATGGTTTGCCTAAAAAGGAATTTTTCTGCAAAGATAACTGTGTTGCTTGCCTGAAAGGGAAACAACACAGGTCTTCTCATAAATCCAAAGTTGTTAACTCTATCACTACTCCATTACACTTATTGCACATGGATCTATTTGGTCCCACAAGTATAATGAGCATTGGAAGGAAATCATATTGCCTTGTGATAGTTGATGATTTTACTAGATTTACATGGGTATTCTTTTTAAGAACTAAAGATGAAACTGCTGAAACTTTAAAATCTTTTATTCTTAAAATAGAAAATCAAGTTGATCACAAGGTTAAAATAATTAGAAGTGATCAAGGGACTGAGTTTAAGAACTTCGTTCTTGACTCATTCTGTAACTCAAAAGGGATTGCCAGACAATACAGTGCTCCTAGAACTCCTCAACAAAATGGTGTTGCTGAGAGGAGAAATAGGACACTTATTGAGGCTGCTCGGACTATGTTAGCTGATTCAAAGCTGCCTCTAACATTCTGGGCAGAGGCAGTCAGCACTGCATGCTATGTGCAGAACAGAGTTCTTGTAGTAAAGCCACATGGAAAGACCCCTTATGAGCTATGGAACAAGAGGCCACCGTTCATTGGCTTTCTAAGGTCCTTTGGTAGCAGGTGTACCATACTTAACACAAAAGATAATTTAGCAAAATTTGCTGAAAAGTCAGATGATGCCATCTTTGTTGGATATTCCTCCCATTCTAAAGCTTACAGGGTTTATAACATTAAAAACCAACAATTTGAGGAATCCTCCAACATTGTAGTTAATGAGCACACTCCTTGTGTTAGGGGGAATGGACCTGATCATATTTTTGATTTAGAATTGTTTCCAAACTATTCTAAACCATCTTGTGAGAATGTTTCAGCTGGAACAGGTGCTCAAGGCTATTCTGATGAAGATCAACTATTTGAGCTTCCCAGACCTGCTCCAAGTTCTCCAAGAACAACAAATCAAGTTCCTACTATTGAAAGATCTGACAGTATAACCATTTCAAGAAATAGTGGAACTTCAACAAGGGACTCACCTGATGATCTTCAAGTCTCCTCAGGTGATCCTACACAACACCAAGCTGATGAAAGCAGCATTTTGAAGGAACAGGCAACTGTTAATGATGCTTCACAGCAAAGAAATGATGATGTTTCTCTTTCATTCAATCAGTCCTCATTGAATGAGATTGAAACAACAGCTGGACCAAGTATTCAAGCTCCAGAGCAAAATATGTCCAACTGGACCTATCTTTGCAGCTGGAGGTAATTCCAAGACTTAGAATTCACAATTCTCATCCAGCTGAAAACATCATAGGGGAAGTCTCTGAGGGTGTGAGAACAAGGGGACAAACTCACAATGGGAATGTCTGCCTGTACTCATGCTTCTTATCCCAAATGGAACCCAAGAAGGTGGAAGATGCCTTAAAGGATAGTAGCTGGGTTGAATCAATGCAAGAGGAGCTGCTTCAATTCAAAAGACAGAAGGTTTGGAACCTATGTCCGCTACCATCTTGTCAAGTACCTATAGGCACCAAGTGGGTTTTCAGAAACAAAAGAGATGACAGAGGCTTGATTATCAAGAACAAGGCAAGACTGGTGGTTCAAGGATACACTCAAGAGGAAGGAATTGATTATACTGATGTCTTTGCACCTGTTGCAAGACTTGAGGCAGTTAGGATCTTCCTTGCTTATGCTGCATCCAAGAATTTCACTGTCTACCAGCTTGATGTCAAGTGTGCCTTTCTATATGGGGATATAGATAGGGAAGTCTATGTATGCCAGCCTCCAGGATTTGAAGACCCACAGCATCCAAACTATGTGTGCAAATTGGATAAAGCTCTATATGGGCTGCACCAAGCACCTAGGTTGTGGTATGAGACATTGTCTCAATTTCTTCTGAAGAATGGCTATACCAGAGGAACCATTGACAAGACTCTCTTTATCAGAAAGTCTGGGAAAGACATTTTGCTAGTTCAAGTCTATGTCGATGACATCATATTTGGTTCTTCAAATGACCAAATGTGCAAAGACTTTGAGAGCATTATGAAGAAGAAGTTCGAAATGAGTTCTATGGGAAAAATGGACTTTTTCCTTGGAATTCAGGTAAAGCAACTGAAGGAAGGGTTTTTCATCAATCAATCTAAGTATGTCAATGATATCTTAGAGAGATTTGATATGAAGGATTGTAAAGCAGCAAAGACACCCATACCCAGAAACCATGATTTATGCCCTGACTCTGAGGGGGAGGATACTGATCAACATCAGTATAGAGCAATCATTGGTTCTCTGATGTATCTCACAGCAAGTAGACCTGATATCATGTTTGCAACCTGCATTTGTGCAAGATATCAGGCTGCTCCAAAGGTGTCTCACCTAATTGCTGTCAAGAGAATCCTCAGATACCTCAAAGGAGCACCTAAGTTAGGTCTCTGGTATCCAAGAAATAGTGATTTTAATCTCTATGGCTACTCTGACAGTGATTATGGTGGCTGCAACATCAACAAGAAATCAACATCAGGTGGATGTCAATTTCTTGGTGGAAGGATCATCTCATGGCAATGCAAAAAGCAATCCTGTGTCTCTACATCAACTGCTGAAGCTGAATACATTGCTGCTGCAAGTTGCTGTGCTCAGCTGCTGTGGATTCAAAACCAGATGATTGACTATGGATTCAACTTCATGAGCACTCCTATCCACATTGACAATAACAGTGCTATATCCATCACTGAAAATCCAGTAAAGCACTCAAAGACAAAGCACATTGACATCAGGTATCATTTCATTAGAGATATTCATGAGAAAAATCTTATCAAACTAATCAAAGTTGATTCAAATGAACAATATGCTGATTTGTTCACCAAAGCATTTGATGAACAAAGATTTAAGTATCTTATTACAGCTATTGGGATGATAAACATTGACTAGTCAATCTCAATTGAAAACCTTTTCAATATGTAAAGTCTTATGTCAATACAATCTAAGCCCTGTTACAAAAGATCCTTTCTTATTTAACTAAGTATAAGTTCTTCCGAAGAGAAACTTGCCTTCGGAAGATATCTAGTATAACTTCATAAGCCCTTGTTTTCTTTGGAAGAAAACATTTCCAAAAGACATTTCTCTAAGATTTTTGAAAATTTTGATCTGTTTCTTTTCGGAAGATTTAAAATTACCTTCGGAAGAAATTTATGTCTTTGTAAACAAATAACTACTTCAGTAATTTTACCTTCGGAAGAAATTTCTAAAATATCTTCGAAGCTTAAAATCAACTTAAGTACTTTTATGTTTTGAAAGAACAAGTTTCTTCCGAAAGCTATTTACCTTCGAAAGTTTTCATTCTCTTTAGAATAAAAACTTTGAGTGTTAATTCTATTCCGAAGCAAAATTCTCAAAAAAACCTTTGAAATATCATCCGAAGCCAATTTGCCTTCGGAAGCTTTTCATTCAGAACTTCCGAAGCAAATAACCTTCGGAAGATTTCTCGACTTCCAAGAAAACTACTTTTTGGGAAAAAGTAAACTACTTTTCAGAGGTGGGTCCGACATCCGGATTTCAAAGTTTATCATCTTTCATTAACTTTGTCTCAAATCCTTTTCACATAAATACCCAACGATTCCCCCCTCTTTCACTATCTTCTTCAATTACACTATTCCTTAAACCTAAATTCTCCCAAACCGTCTTTGTTCTTCATCTTCCTTCACCCTTAAGCTTCTCAAAATGGCCAACCTAAACTGCAAAAACAACCCAGATTTCTCCATGAAACTTCACAGGCAACACAACCAGGTTGCTCTGTTGATCTCTGAGAAAGATGAAAGTTTCTTAGAGGTTTGTCGTTTTCAGGCTCTATCCAACTACTTCACCTCCCTAACCATTGATCCTACTCTCTATGAGGATCATCTGCTTGAATTCTGGAAGACCTGCCAAGAGGTCGTTATGGATGGGGAGAAGGCACTGTCTGCCACAGTGCAGGGGAGGACAATCTTCATCACTCCGGCCATCATCAATACTCACTTGCAGCTGGATGATGAAGAAGGTGAGTTGTCCTTCCCAAAGGAAGCTGTAAATCATTCCTTTGAGTAGATGTGCTATGAGGGAGATTTCTCAGTAAAGACCTTCAGGAAAGGGAAGGTCTCATCCCAGTGGAAATACCTGCTTCATGTGGTTATCCACAGCTTGTCAAACAAGCATGGAGGGTGGGACCAGATTCCTGAGGATCTCTCCTTCATAGTGCATGGAATGGTTCAAGGGGTCAAGTTCAGGTACTCTCAGTTTGTTTATACAAATTTGCTTGCTAACTTGGACTCCTTAGAGTATTATATGTTTCCTAGATATGTTCAACACCAACTGTGAACTAGGCTCACAGTTGAGGGAAATAGATAATATTCTTAAATTGGGACAGATGAAGCCCGACATCTTTAAAATTATGAAGAAGCCAACTGTAGGCTTCTCAGGGATAGAAACAGCCTTTGTCCCAAAAATGTTAGAGCTTATTGCTCAAGGTGACAACCTAGCAACACAGGCTAGTGTTGAGCCCACACCTTCTACCTCCCAACCACCAAAAAGACCACAAATCATCCTCATCTACCAAAGAAAATCCAAACGAACCCCTACTCAAGCTATTGAGTTTGTGCAAGCCCCCATACACTCACCTATACAAGAGGAAGTGGACACTAGAGCTCCCACTTCACCTGAGGAGAAAACCACTCCCATCTCTTCAAGAATCAGTGGTGAGGTTTCTCATGCTCACCCTGATGAGCTCACAAGCCCAACTGCCTTAAGCCTTCACTCTGAGTCTCAACACTCAAGTGAACAATCTTCAGGGGACAGTTACCATCCCCAGCCTTTAGACTTAAATCAACCCATTCCCAACCTCTCATTCTATACTGATGAAGACTTAGGTTTCAGTGAGTACCATGAGTCTCTCTACTCTTCCCCTACTCAAAAAGAGATGAGTACTCTTGAGTCTCCTTTGTCTAGCCCACATCAGTCACCTATCACTGAGGTGGATCTCCCTGAACCTGTTCAGGAGATCCATATGAAAGAGGCTCTCACTTCTGCAAGTGATTACATCATTAAGACCTCAACCATGGCAACTCAGCCCATTGACACTTCAACTGAGGCTGTCAATGTGCAGAGGAAATCCAGACGCCAAGAACCTGAAGCTGGTGGTGAGAGAGAGGACTTTGGTCCAATCATCTCATCCCCCAATGATTCTTCTGATGATGAGGGGAATTTGAGAATAAAGGTGAAAAAACTGTCAAAAACATGCTCCTATTTAGTCTCTAAGGTTAGTCACCTTGAATCTCAGGTGACCACCCTACACAACCGGGTCAATAATCAGAAACTTGAGATATCTTATCTCAGGGAAAAACTAGCTGGGAGACCTTAAACACAAGAACTTGTGAATATGATTGGCCTAACTTCTAGCTCACCTATGCAAGAGGGTGATGCTACCAAAAAGGGGGAGAAAGTCATTACAGTCACAGAACCTGGGAGTTCTTCAGGGAGTATGGACATTGAGGACTCACCATCCTCACTTGCAATTATGCATACTCAACAACTTCCTCAAGTTCACATTGATGTGGACACTATAGACTCTTTTATTATGAGTCTCTTTGAGAAAGGCATTCCAAGGGCTATGTCATCCCCACCTCAAGGAACTTCAAACTATATTATTGGGTGGAGGTATGATGCTGATAGAAGAGCCCTCATTCTTCAAAGAGTTCAAGGGCATCAAGAGGTGTTCAATTTTCAGACCTTGAACTACTATGAAGGTCTTGACCTGATCAACATGCCACTTGTCAATCCAAGTCAATCTAGACAAGCTGACAGGTTAACACAAAGGATTCAAAACAGAATTACTGAAGAGTTCAGTCTTAGAAGGAGACAAAGGCAATCAGGTAATGTCATTGGTCAACTAGATGTTAAGGCAGACCCTGAGATTAGCTTCAAAGAGAAAACTTTGGCTGAAGGCCCAGTGATAGAGCCTGAGAGCCCTGTCACACCAAGAACTACTTCAGAAAATTCACCCCTTAGTGAAACACCTGCTGATGAAGGTGTCTCACAACCTCTCTCTGGCTAGAGCTTGGATGCTACACCAAGCAATGAAGGCCAAAGCTCTCTCCACCCTGTGTCACAAAGGTCTGTGGGTGACGAAGGGAAAATGATTCTAACTCCTGAGGAGATTGAGGAGGAGGAGAGAGAGAGAGAGGAAGAGGAAGCTAAGGGGAGAAAGTTCCTCTGGGTCTTCAGGCTTTATGCAAGCTACAATCAGGGCTGCCCCTAGACCAAACACTCAAGATGATGAGTTGAGGGCAGTCAGGATTACTTACCTGTAGACCAGGAACTATGACATAGATGAGATTATATCTCTCCCCTTAGAGGAACTAAATGAACTGGCTGACATGGAAGTGTTAAAAGAGATGAAGGAAGCAGAGGATGCAAGGCTACTTCTCCAATTCAAAGAAGAGAAGAGATAGAAAAGATTATACAAGCATGTTCCTACTCTCTCCCCAGTTCAAGAAAGCCCTGTGCAAGAGGCTATGGCAGCTACACAAGAACCTCAGGTAGACAAGGAAACAGATAGGCAAAACATGATCAACTACCTGAGTGCCACAGGTCTCTACCAGGCAACCGCACTTCTTCCCTTGTCCTTTGACAACATTGAGTTTGAGTATCTCAAACAACTTGAACTTTAAGTGCTTAAAGAACAAAAGGCAACAAAGAGAAAGATGAGGGAAGAGGCTGCAAAGTCAAGAGCCATCATCCAAAAGAGTATGAAGAAGTCTGCTGACAGACAAAGGATGATGAGCTTCTTGAAGCTGTATGGATTCTCCGGAAGGAGACTTGGCCTTATGTCTCTATCTACAATGGATGAGCACATCAGGATAATCAAGCAGAAGATCAAGAGCGGAGAGCTAATTGACTTACTCTCCCCTCCAAGTCAAGCCCCACTTGAAGTGGAGGTTAAGGTTGAACAATTTGAGACAACACAACCTGGAGCTCCTGCTGACCTCCGCAAGCTTCATCTTCTGATCCACAGCAGGGTCAAACTCCCTATCCTTCTGAACCTGTGAGGGAGGAACACCCAACTGGGCAAGACAAGACTGATCAACAAGGTGCTACAGACCAGTCTTCTCACTTAAAGTCTTCAAAGAGGAAGAAGAGGATGACTTCCAAACCAAAGTCAAAGAAGAAGAAAAAGCATTAATCATCCACCTCTACACCACAGGCTGAGTCAAATCAACCTGAGGAAGTGCATGAAGAGGCAGCCCAATCAACTCCAATTCAAGTGGCTCCTCTTGCAGCTGAGAGACCCATCTTATCCTAGACCTTCACAACTAATCAAGAGAGATGGCATGTGATTAGAGATCAAGGTAGTCCATTATTTCATAAACATTGAATTAAGTAAATCGAAGAATTATTGGATCACACACGAGACTTGTCTCTGAACGTTGGTAAATTATAAACAAAATATTCATATAATTACTTGCTTATGAAACCTGTGAACTCACCAACCATTGTGTGAGACTTTAAGCATGTTTTTTCAGATCTCTAGCACAACTAATAATTAGGATGGATTGGAGTCACATCGTTTTCATCAAACATTCAAACTTGTTTTATTTTACATTACTTACACTAGTTGGGCGCCTATTTTGCGCATTATGTACTTTTGGGTTCTTTTATTTATTTATGCTTTTGCTACTTAAACTTTGAACTATGTTTTTCTTATGTTGAATGAGCAAACCCAATATTTTAAACTCATATCATGGTCATTCAACATGACTGATGACTATGATCTTGATTTGTCATGCTTCTCACGTAGAACCCTGCAGGTGAAATTTGAGGGTTTGACAATTTTGAACCTCTAATTATGAACGTGACCCAAAAATGTTTTTAAGGATTATCTTAGGTACTGATTATTAGAGGATTGACAACTGGAAATATGAGGATGATATGAAAAATTAAAACAATTAGAGATCTTGAGGGTTTAAGATTTAGATATCTTATTCTAGTTTTGTATGTCATGTACAATTGAGAAGTTTTGGAACTATTGTACATGATATTTGAATATCAATGAAGATAGTTTTCTTCCGCTATACTGTTCTAGTATTGGTTTTTTACTTGTAACCCATATTTGGGATATGGATGTGCAAGCTCAATGACACATCTCTACGACTAGGAAAAGCACCTTTTAGCGTTTAACATCCGTAACCAAATCCTTCATACATATGACAATTTATAGAAAAGCAAAAAAAAAACTTTTATGGCCTAATTGTAGCTTGACATGTGGCAAGCTAACCAATTATAACAAAACACTATTCATGAAGGTTGTAAATCATGTATAGTTAAAAGATATATTTTAATTTAGTTAATTTACTTTTATATTAATTGGAAATTATTCACTTATATTTATATTTCAAATAATTTCAATAGAATATAAACAATCATAAGTTATATTTATTTAATGGGGTATAACTTGTATTAGGCTTCTATTATATGTGAAAAGTGATGTTTAGTTAGACTAGTCATATTTCACATTTTCCTTATTAGTATATAACACATTATCCACTTCCCAACACTTTCTAATGAAATGGTTTTCACATCTACCTTATTTCGTTCATTTTTTTTTATTTTCTTAAATCCTAATAATATTTGTATATTTTAAAACTATAAATGTAAATAATAATATTATTTAACAAAATTAATGTCAATAAAATAAGAAAAATAATTCACTTCAAATCGATACAACTTAAAATACAAAAGAAGTTTTTTTTAAATATCTAGTCCTCACGTTGATGAGTTGTCAAAGTATGTAAATATGTACCATCAAAGTTATGGATGCAAACACTTGTCAAATCGTTTACAAAACCAAAAAATATTTTATTTTACTAACTTGGTCTCCAATGAAATTTATGTTGAAATGTTCATTAAAAAAAATAAATAATACTATTTTATTTAAATTTCATTTAGAAAAAGTTGATAGCATAAATTGTTAGAGAAAAATAAAACTAATTGTTAAATAAAATGTTATTAAAATTTTACATACACAAATGCATGCATGCATGCACACATCGATGCATGCATGCATAGGAAAGGGAACTGATTATACCCTTTATCATGGCGGTGCATGAACTTCCTAAACCCTAAACCCAAGACCAATTAAAATTAATATTATTTTTTCCAATAACATTATTACACATGTAAAATATTATGTTCTTTTATAGATATAAGCAAGTTCATAATTTAAAAAAAAACATAATGTTATAATTATAACTTACACATGTCTTAACTTTTTACACTTTTGAATTACACAAATACATAAAAGAGCATAATATTCTATATGTGTAATAATGTTATTTCAACAAAAAAATAATAATTTTGATTGATTTTGACGGGTTAGCGAGGGACTAAATGAAAACTATATTTATAATTGAAAATCGAGACAACCACCTCTAACCAATCACATTTTTTTTAAATGTTTCAGTGTATTTGAGTAAACTTCAAATTTATTATTTAAGGTCATTATATATTGTTTTTTAATAATAAGTAACGAAGATGATAACGAAACAAGTTAAATATACGTAACCCAGGGTTTTTACGACTTTCAATTACATACATCATTTTCAAGGGATCTCTCTCCTAGACACTGACACACACAAATACACACATCCATACATACATACATGCATGCAAGTGTACATACATACATACATACATACATACATACATACATACATACATACATACATACATACATACATACATACATACATACATACATACATACATACATACATACATACATACATACATACATACATACATACATACATACATACATACATACATACATACATACATACATACATACATACATACATACATACATACATACATACATACATACATACATACATACATACATACATACATACATACATACATACATACATACATACATACATACATACATACATACATACGTGCGTGCGTGCGTACGTGGGTGCGTGCGTACGTGGGTGCGTGCGTACGTGGGTGCGTGCGTATGTGCGTGCATGCGTACGTACACACGTGCCTACATACATACCTACATACGTACATACATACATATAGGGACCAGTTCAAATGTATACCTTTAAAAACTATAAAAACTAACAAACCATTTTACCACTCACAATATGACACGTGTCATGTTTTTATTAAAAAAAACCTAATGTTAAGGGCATTTAGTCTTTTTTCATTTTTCTCTTATTTTCACTTGTATTATTTTTTAGAGTTAATTACATAAAAGGTTCCTATGCTTAGGCCTATTTTCACTTTCGGTCCCCAGGTTTGAAAAATTACAAGGTCGGTCCAAAGGCTTGTCAAAACGTAACACATAAGGTACCCGACGTGGATAGTCGTTATCTTTTTCCGTTAAGTCCTAGTAAAATAACCAAAATACCATTGACTATAAAAATCCATTATTTATGAAAGATGAGACCCATAAATTCATCTTCTACCTTAAAAAATCCAACCAAACCACCACCACCACCACGATCCTACCAGACCCCACCACCGCTACCCCCACCGTCAGCCCCTACTACAGGCCACCACCTCAGCCAAACTCTCTCTCCCTCACCACCACAGTCCCCTCCCCTCCCTTTATCCTCATTTTCAACCCACCATTATAGGCCATCACCATTTCTTACTCATCAACACACCCTAAAGAGCATCACATGGTAGATTTATGGTAAAAAAGCATCACCTCTCACCATCATTATAGCCCTAACCTTGATTGGATTCGAGGTGGTGACCCATGATGTTGGAGATTATGGTTGTAGATCGGTGGTGGTGGTGTTTCGATTTCTAATAAGGTTGTCACAGTAGTTGTCGTCGGAGTTTTCACCAGAGTTGTTGTGATTATTCTTTGGAATTGAATTTGAGGAAGAAGAAGAAGAAGAGTTTTGTGGTGGGTGGATTGAGGTGGGGGTGGAGGTGGGTAGGAGTTGGGGTGTGAGTTTTATAATATTTTTATATTTTCACAAAGGGTATTTTGGCAATTTTTAAAGATCAATGGAAAAAAATAACGACTATGTACGTCTGGGACCTTTTGTGTTGCGTTTTAACAAACCTTTGGACCGACCTTGTAATTTTTAAAAACTGGGGACCGAAAGTGAAAGCAGGCTTAAGCACATGAACTTTTTATGTAATTAACTATTTTTTAATATTATAGTAACACAATAATCTCTGTTAGTTATTTAATGTTTCTTAGTACTTAACACATATGTAAAAGTGTTGGGTCAGATAAGGTTGGTGCAACCAAAACAACACTTAGAATAATTTTGGTGCAACTGAAGAAAGACTTTCGAAGACAAAGCTGCACTTCCGAAGGTTAAAGTTAGAAGAACTTCGGAAGAGGAACTCTATCTTCCGAAGATAAGGTAATTCCTTTCTGAAGATAGACACTTGAAAGGTTTCAAGACAAAGACTTCCAAAGTATAAAGTCTTGAAGATCAGTAGAAGTCTCGGAAGAAGCAGACTCTTCTGAAGTATAAGTGGCTTTGGAAGAACTTGTTCTTCCGAAGCCAGTTAACCTTCGGAAGAACCTACTATGAACAAATGGATATAAGTATGGTCCATCTAACAAGCTGATGCAACCTCTGAGATACTGCATGACGTTTTCCCAGGCCTATGTAGTTGACCATACTTTATTTCACTGTTTATTCTTTATTAGTTAGTACAGTTACCAACTTTAGTTGGTGACAAAAAGGTAAGTCATGGACCTGTCATGACTACCTAATCTAGGATAGTATTTTATCTTAGAAACTTTACTTCTAACAATATAGTATTTGTTTAGTAGTAAGTTCCAACTGTTAATCTTAGTATAACCGGTTGTAGATAGTAGTATATATAGTTCTCATTGTAAACTTAGTAAGTATGCTTGTAAGAGTCTTGTAAACTATGAGTTGAGAAGTAATATACACAAGTATCTTGAAAACTATTTCTTGTGTCTGTTTACTTTGTATATTATCATCAACTCTCAAAGGATCTGCATCATCATTCGAGTGTGACTTAGTGAGTTTGAGAGACAATACTTGTGTTGAGTGACCATATCCGATCTTGCAAAAAGATAGTTCTGAATACCTTAAAACATGCATAAAAATAGTTTTAAGATAGTTTTGAATACTTTAATACATGTTTCTTAGCACCTTACACATGTGTAAAATATATTTATGAATACTTTAACATGAGTAAAATAGAAATCATATGTGCAATAATTAATTAAAAATTTGTAAAAGAGATTTATACAAATTAGAAAAGAATCTACGTTTAAAACATGAAAAAAAATCTTTATAAAGTCAAAAAAAATTCGCACGCTCTTTTGTTTATTATGCATTGCTCACATCTCAAATATAGACTATTCAACATGTTCTGGTGAAAAAAACCAAAATATAACATGATTAGCAATTATTTAAAGTATAAAAAATTAATACGAAAAAGAAAATTAGAAATTCATATATGTGTATTTTTAGTTTACACATATGTGATATGTGAATTCAATTTACTCATGTTTATATCCAAAAAACTAGCAATAATAGATTTAACAAAAAAATATATAATTAATCATATTTTAAATAAGAATGTGTACATGTGAATATTGAGTTTACATATGTGTTAAACTCAATGTACACATGCATAATTCTTAAATTCAATGTACACATGCGTAATAATCTATATACACACTTTAAAACCATATTTTAATTAAGAACGTTTGAGTAGTTCTCTAGAAAACATCACCAACTAAACACATGTAGAACTCACTTTATATGTATTTATATTCAAAAAATCTAGCAAAATATATTTAAGCAACATAAAAAATAGATCTGGCCAACATAAAATATATATAAACATATGTAACCTAGATCTAAAAATCCAACACCAATAAATGAACTCAGATCTAAACATGAACACCAACAAAAAAAACACAGATCTAACATTGAACACCAACATAAAACCCGCCGATAGCCACCGATTAAAGCTTCATGACATAACCATTTTCTTCCATTTTTTAGAGAGAGAAATATATGATTTAGTTGTTTTATAGAGAGAGAGAGAAAGAATGTGGAGATCTATCACCCATGGTCCTTACAAGCCAAAGGTGGAAGCACCGGTTGGTTATGGTTCCATGTTAGAGAAAGTCGTTGAAGATTACTCAGATGAAGATTTCAAGAAGATGGATATCGATAGCAAAGCCATGACTGTACTGCTTACAACCATACCAAACTCCATTATGGTAGGCTTTAAGCACTGTTAGTCAGCCAAAGAACTCTTTGATGCTTTGACATTGATGTATTATTGTTCCACCGAGTCCAAAGAGTCCAAGAGAGATACCCTGAAGCAATAGTTTGAGAATTTCACTTATGTTGCTAGAGAGACCCTCAGCCAGCAATACTTCAAGTATATGGACCTTATTTCATCACTTCAGTCTATAGGAGTGTCTCTTGAGAAGGGAAATCTGGTAAGGAAATTCATGAGTGCACTTCCTCATGAGTGGACTTTCTATTGTGTTTTTATCAAGAGGATAGAGAATTTCAACACTGTCACCATAACCAAATTATATGGTATTCTTGATGGATATCGTGTGAAGATGGAAACTCAGAGAGGTCACCAGATAGCAGAACCTCTAGCCTTCCTGCTAGCAACGCCCTATTTGTTGCTGAAGGCCCAAGAACTCCTCAGCCCCAGTAGCACCTGACTCACTCCCAACAACCATCATGTTCTTCTGGGCCATACATCACTTTTTCTGAGACACCAAGGTCTCAACAGGCTCAATCAAATCCTTTCCAGGAAAATTATGCCTTTGTTTCAGGAAATGGGCAGTCTAGTGATTTTCAGTTTTGCTTTGATGATCTAGAATGCTTCAGCCCAGATGATGTTGAATACATTAACATTATCCAACAAATGGCTCTTTTGACTTATAGAGCAAAGAAGTTCTTTAAAAGAACTGGAAGGCAGTTCCCTCAGAACCTAACCAACAACAGATTTGGGTTAGTACGAGCATTTGACATTAGGGAGCTATTCAGTTCAGCGACCATTGTAGGAAGGACGACAACCATTTGTCGGGCGATCATAGCGGCGATTTTGCGATCGGAGCTACCACGCTTTCCATGATGACGAGGCATTCTGAATATAGAATAAGTTAGACCTGGAAATTTTGAGGTAAGGATAGTTAATCAAAACAATAATTTTCCAGGACTTATAAAACACACACGGGATGGTTCCATTTGGCAACACATAGCCAACAGGAACATTGACACGTCAAGGTAACTTAACTCCAATTTGCCTTAGGAATCTTGTGTATTTTGACCATAGTTTATCACTCATCCCGAAAATCCCCAGGTAAGCATAACTAGTCCCGTAGTTGGTTGAGATTTATGCGAAATGCTTACCTTAGCCCAAAGGCTTTTTGCGAGGAAATCCAGAATACATGTGTCTATTAGTTATATAATTTTCCTTTTTGGCTAATAGAATTAGAACCTCGATGAGATTTTCATAGATTAGACATAGAGTCTAGAGATTTGAATCTTTTGATATAATGCGTACGATCCCACGTGTCATCAAAAATAAGTTTAAGAAATTTCATCGCCTTGAAGATAAGAGGTTGAAGATATGCATAAAGAAAGGCTTGACAATCAAGTTTTCCACTTAAGGAGCAATTCTAACTAAACTGCATCAAGTAGCACATACATATAAATAATTTTAGAAGGACAATTCATATCATAGGTTAAGAAATAATGCAAGAATATAGATAGCATAATGATACAATCAAACCTTGACAAAAGATTGGCCACAATAAGATATACGATTAGCTAAGTGTACTTGGTTCCTATGATGAACAAGAATACGTCATCAGGAGCCGGAAATAACCTCGGCTTTAGCACCAAATAGGCTTGTCAAGCCCATAGATCTATGACGTCGCTAGGCTAGCAATAGTTAATGATTGCTTTTACAAGATGACTATCATATAAGGCTCACAATTATCTCAAATAACCATGACAAAGATTATAAATGAATTGCTCGTGCATTACACATATCAAGATGTTTTACAAGTGTTCATTTATACGATTAACATGTTACACCCCAAAAAGTGTGAAATAAAAATGAAAATAGGGTATGGGAAACTCACTTGATATAAGATTATCTTTAGATAAAAATAAGAAACTAGATTGCTCCAACGATTCCTTCACGGATTACCTAATCGTGTATGTTCACGGATTGCTCCATTGTCAAGCAACTTGAACATAATCTCTTGAGTGTTTCTCAATTCTGTGATCAAAAGCACCAAATGCCTTTCACAGAACATGAGTGCATTATCCTCAAGCCCGAGATGACAATTCCTTAGGAATTGGTGCTTCTTTGTTCTCCCAGAAGAGGAATATGTACAAGCTAGATATAAACAATGCTTCCCCACTGGGTGAAGTATCATGGTTTCTTTCCAAAACTAATAGTGAGGAGTCAACTCTATGGCATAAACGAATGTGTCATGTTAATTATAAAACCATGAACAATTTGGTTAAAATAACTTGGTACATGGTGTGCCTAAAAAGGAATTTTTCTGTAAAGATAATTGTTGTAAGGATTCCTTTAAGTCTGATGCAAACCAAAACATCCAATGTCTCTCTGCAAGTAATGCACCAAGTACTGAAGAAGAAATGCTTCGGAAGTTTTACACCATACACTAGAAATATTCTAAGTGTAAAATCTTCCAAAGCCAAGACCAATATATTCCGAAGCCAAACATGAAGTCTTCCGAAGCCTCAGAGACAAAGTCTTCCAAAGCTTGATCCTATGAAGACAGATTTCTTCCGAAGACTTTTAGTAACATGCTTTATCTGATGTACTGTTCCATAAAGCTGGACACCTTTCCGCTGCATCTCTGTAAAGTCACCAAGTTACATGAGTTGGTGAAAAGGTTCATGCTTTTGGTAACTGTACATTGAGGTCTTGAGTCTGTAACTTTCTACTTTATGTACTTTATCCTTTTTGTAATAGATAAGGATGTGAGCTATGACATGTCATAGTCACAAGGTCAAAAAGGCAGATATGCCTATTGATTCTACAATTGATTTTGTTTGTGTCTAGTCAATTGTATCCAGCTAGCTTTTAAAGTATAGCCGGCTGTAGGTTGTAGTATAAGTATTCCAAGTTCTAGTATCTTTCTTTATGCTTTGTAACACTTCTAATAGAACTTGAGAAAGCAATATACTACCTCCTTGAAACCCAAATCTCTTGTTCTGTCTCTTTATCATTACTTGTGTTCTTTGTATCATTATCTTGGTTAATCCAGTTTACTGTTTAATCAAGTTTAGTTAATCTCCTCTTTGTGTTGTTGTGTTGTAATTGTTAAGCCCGTAACCGGTCCTGCAATTGGTATCAGAGCATTTCAGGCTCTTGATATAAGATCTCACCATCTTAAGATCCCTCACACACACAAATACTAAACTTTCAAAAAATGGCATCCATTTCAAATACTGATATGGAGACTGGAACCATAAACAAGTCCCCACTGATCACTCTTGATGACTTTGATACCTGGTGTATGAGAATGGAAGGTTTCATCAGGTCTCTAGACTCAAGAATATGGGAATCTGTTGAAAATGGACCTTTCATACCCAGCACTCCTTCTGCTACTGGTGCTGGTATGATCCCCAAAGATGTGGCCAACTACTCTGATGAAGATAGGAAGAGAGTAGAGATTGATAGAAAGGCCATGATTGCTCTTCAAACTGCCCTTCCAAACTCTGTGTACAGAGGTTTCAAGAAGTGCAAAACAGCTAAACAGCTGTGGGATGCACTAAAACTGATGTATGAAGGCTCCTCTGAAGCCAAGGAGAACAAGAAGGATGTCCTGAAGCAGCAGTTTGAAAACTTCACCTTCAAAACAGGTGAAACCATGACTCAGCAATACTTTAGGTATGTTGAGATAGTGGATACCCTAGTGGATGGAGGAGTTCCTCTTGAAAACAGAGACATTGTAAGGAAGTTCATGTCCTCACTTCCTAGGCAATGGACACACTACTGTGTGGTAATCAAGAGGACTGAAAATCTCAAAACTCTTACTCTGACAGAGTTATATGGTTTCTCAGTGGCTACCAGATGGAGATGAACATGCAAGGTTCATCTGGCAAGTGCAACAATCAAATGGGTTCAGCCCTGCATGTGGTTGAAAGGGATAGCATAGAACCCCAACATCATCTCATACGCTACCCTGACAACTCACCAAAGGGTCCTTTCATCACCTTCCCAGAGACACCTAGGGAGAACTACACTCAAGGAAGCCCGTTCCAAGAGACAAGTTGCCTCTTCTCAAGCCTTTGTGTCTTCTGATGAAAGTTGTGGTAACTCTCTTTTCACTCTTGAAGACCTGGATTGTATCCATCCAGATGACCTGGAATACATGGAAATAGTTTAGCAGATGGCTCTTCTCACTCATAGAGCCAAAAAGTTCTACAAGAGAACTGGAAGGAGGTTTCCAAGCAATGCAACCAGTGGAAAGTTTGGC
The DNA here is from genome assembly GCA_025215565.1 of Flaveria ramosissima. Lineage (NCBI taxonomy): Eukaryota > Viridiplantae > Streptophyta > Magnoliopsida > Asterales > Asteraceae > Flaveria > Flaveria ramosissima. The sequence goes on along the minus strand of CM046034.1, from coordinate 47,426,195 downwards.
TTGGATAAAAGCAAAGTCAAGTGTTACAATTGTAACTTGATGGGCCACTTTGCTAGAGAGTGTAAGGCACCTAAAACAAATGGTGGCCAAGCACAAACCAGACCAAACTACACTGACAAAGCCCCTCAGAATGAGAAGCCAAAGCAACAAGCTGCTGTTGCTGTTGAAGAAGGAGGCTTTGACTGGAGCTTTCAGGTGGAAGATGCTTCTCCAAACCAAGCACTAATGGTAGATCATGATGAAGCCAAGGTATCGGAACATCTCTGTACTCCTGAATGCATTGCTAAAGTAAACAGATATAGGTCCTATAACTTGGAAATGAGATCTGATCTTGAGTCCTTAAACATTTTAAAATTTGATTTTAGAAAGTCTGAAAATGATTACAAGCTAAAGATAGAGGACTTAGAGAAAACCATTTCAGTACTAAAACATGAACATACAGATTTTAGGACTCAAATCCAGGATCTCATAACTAAGCTGACTGAGTGTCAGACTGAGCTTGTGATCAGCAAAGCCATGGCAGAAAAGAGTGTTCTTGAAGAAGAGACCTTCAAGAACATGATATCCTCATCCCTGCACAACAAAGTGTGTTATCAAAATAGACAGGGACTGGGATCAAATGAGATAGCTCCTCCACACACAATCTTGTCTGTAAGATCTCCTAGGTGTGAAACTTGTGAAGATGAGCTTCCTCTCATAGATCCTATAAGTGAAGAGGATGAAGAAGAGATAGTGAAGAATTCCTCTGAGAAGAGTGAAAAGGAGGATTCTACTAAGGGCCACTATCCTTCTGAGGAGAAGAAGTCTACTATGATGACCAAGTCAAAGAGAAAGAACTTGATCAGGAAGAGCAAAAGAAAGGCAAAGATGGCTAGAGATCAAGGCTACTTTTGACTCTAAGCAGAAACAAGTTTTTATCTCTGCAGGGTTTAAAGTAGTAAAGACTGAAGACATCAACCAAAACTCCTTAGCTAAGAGTTCTGGTTCTTGTTCAAATCATCTCAGTACCAAGAAGAAGACTGATATGCTGTGTACCACTGCTGCACAGCCTGGACCATCAAACTCCAAGAACAGTTCACAGCCCAAAAGAACTGTCTCAACATCTACAAAGATGAAGGTGGAGAAGGAATGTGACCAAAGACAGTCTTGCTCTTATAAGGAGACTCTTTTGAAGAAGAAAATGTTGTGTGTCATGTGTGAAAGTACCTCTCACATCGCTAAGGATTGTCCATATAATCCTAAAAGTACTGTCCATATGACCAATACAATGACTTCAAAGAGTTTCAAGAAGATTCAAGCTTCGGAAGGAAAATCTGTTTCCTTCGGAAGCTCCAAATTAAAGAAGAAGGTAAATGGAAAATTACCTTCGGAAGAAAAATTGGTCTCGGAAGAAAGGAGTTCTTCCGAAGCACTGAAGTCTGTTGCAGTGACTGCAGAATCTCTTGAAGGTTCAGTCATCAAAACTTGTGAAGTCCCAAAAGCTTCCAAGGTTTTGAAGGTCAAGTCCAAGACTCCAAAGGTGGAGTGGAAGTCTAAGAAAGACCTAGTGACTGAAGTTTCTCCATCAACAACAGCTGAAGATCCCCCTAGCACAACCATAGGATCTATCACTGTTGCATTACCTTCTATTATACATAGTGAGCCCAAGACAAGTAAGGCTTGGTTTCCAAATGTAACTAATCATTTTCTTCGTGCAGGAACTACTCAAGACAAATAGGAATGTCTGGATAATTGATAGTGGCTGTTCCAGGCACATGACAGGCAATAGGTCACTACTCCATAAATTTGAGAGAATTGATGGAGGACCAGTTGCTTTTGGAGGAGATGAAGGTGGTTACATATCAGGAAGGGGCAAGGTCACAAATGGTAAGCTCAGCATTGAAAAGGTAAACTTTGTCAAGGAGCTTGGGTACAATCTTCTGAGTGTATCCCAATTTTGTGATCAGAGTCATAACATGCTCTTTACTGAGCATGAGTGCATTGTTCTCAAGCCTGGAGTGGTCATTCCTCATGAGCATATCCTGCTCAGAGCCCCCAGGAAAGGGAACATGTACAAGATGGATTTGCAAGAAACATCTCCCTCTGGAGAAGTTTCATGCTTTCTATCTAAAGCAAATAGTGACGAGTCTTTCCTATGGCATAAAAGAATGTGTCATGTAAACTTTAAGAACATGAATAAACTAATTAAACATGATTTGGTAACTGGAATGCCAAAGAAAGAGTTTACAAGTGATGATCATTGTGTTGCATGCCTGAAAGGGAAGCAACATAAGGTATCTCACAAGCCTAAGGAAAAGAACTCTATCACTACTCCCCTACACTTATTACATATGGATCTCTTTGGCCCCACCAGTGTAATGAGTCTAGGAAGGACCTCTTATTGTTTGGTGATCACTATTGATTTTACAAGATTCACGTGGGTTTTCTTTCTTAGAACTAAGGATGAAACTCCTGAAATTCTAAAGAATTTCATCTTAAAAATTGAGAATCAAAGTGATCACAAGGTCAAAACCATAAGATGTGATCAAGGGACTGAATTCAAGAATCAAATCCTTGATACATTTTGTGATGAAAAAGGTATTACAAGACAATATAGTGCTCCCAGGACTCCTTAGCAAAATGGAGTTGCTGAAAGGAGAAACATGACACTAATTGAAGCTGCAAGAACTATGTTGTCTGACTCTAAACTGCCCATCACCTTCTGGGCAGAGGCAGTAAATATTGCTTGCTATGTGCAAAACAGAGTTTTAGTGGTTAAGACACATGGTAAGACTCCTTATGAACTTTGGCACAAGAGAAAACCTTTCATTGGTTTTCTCAGGTCATTTGGATGTCCCTGCACCATCTTGAATACCAAGGATCAAATTGCCAAGTTTGCTGAGAAATCAGATGATGGACACTTCATTGGATACTCTTTCCAAGCCAAGGCTTATAGAGTATACAATCTCAGAACTAGAATTGTTGAGGAGTCAGCCAATATGACTTTCAATGAACACACACCATGTGTGGCTGGTTCTGGTCCTGATTGGCTATTTGATCTTGATTTAGTTACCAACTGTTTCAACAAATCTTGTGAGAATGTTTCAGGATCTGCAGAAAATTTAAATACAGGTGATCCTCATCCAAGATTTGAGCTAGGAAGACCCTCAACTCATATATCTTCAGCTCTAGTTGGAACTACTTCAGCAAATGAAGTTTCTATCAGCACTACAATGACAAATTCAGCTGATACATCTGGGGTGCCTTCAAATTCCAGCTTAGAGGCTTCACAACCAGATAAAGATACCTCAATTGTGGAAGACAACAATGGTGATGGTGAAAGTGATAAGGAATTCCTTGATGCTAATAACCACACCATAGATGACAACATCAATGATGTCACACACTCATTGGATCAAGTTAATCTTGATAAGTGTGGTGATGTGGAAGGTGAATCATCTATGCCAGATCTAAATTTCTCAAATTTGGATCTTTCTCAGCAACTTGCTGTGATCCCTCAGCTAAGGATCCACAAGTCTCACCCCACCACAAACATCATTGGAGATGTTGTCGCAGGGGTAAGAACAAGAGGACAAACCCATGAAGCAAATGTTTGTCTTCACTCTTGTTTCTTATCTCAGATAGAGCCAAAGAAAGTTGATGAAGCTCTTAAGGATGGAAGTTGGGTTGAAGCTATGCAACAAGAGTTGCTTCAATTCAAAAGGCAGAAAGTTTGGAACCTTTGTCCTCTTCCTCATGGGAAGACTACCATTGGAACCAAATGGGTTTTTAGGAATAAGAAGGATGATAGAGGAATTATCATCAAGAACAAGGCAAGACTAGTTGTTCAAGGATACACACAAGAAGAAGGGATTGACTACACTGATGTCTTTGCTCCTGTAGCAAGATTAGAAGCTCTTAGGATATTCCTGGCATTTGCTGCATCCAAGAACTTCAAGGTCTTTCAACTTGATGTAAAGTGTGCTTTCCTGTATGGAGTGATTGATGAAGAGATTTATGTCAAACAACCACCTGGTTTTGTAGACCCTGATCATCCTGATTATGTCTGCAAGCTTGACAAAGCTCTTTATGGGCTGCATCAGGCACCCAAGAAGTGGTATGAGACATTGTCTGAGTATCTTTGTAAACATGGATACAGGAGAGGTACTATAGATGGAACTCTCTTCATCAAAGGACAGGGAAATGACTTATTGCTAGTTCAAGTATATGTAGATGACATCATCTTTGGTTCAACTAATCCAAAGCTCTACAAAGACTTTGAGAAGCTGATGAAAGACAGATTTGAAATGAGTGCAATGGGAGAACTCAATTTCTTTCTGGGAATTCAAGTGAAGCAAGTTGAAGATGGCATCTTCATAAGTCAGTCAAAGTATGTTCAGGACATACTCAAGAGGTTCAACATGACTGATTGTAAGATTGCTAAGACACCCATAGCCAAAAACCACTCCCTTGGACCTGATCTTGAGGGGGAGTGTGTAGATGAACATTTATACAGGGCTATGATTGGGTCTCTTATGTATCTTACAGCTAGCAGGCCTGATATCATGTTTGCTACATGTATTTGTGCAAGATATCAAGCCAACCCTAAGATGTCTCACCTAATCACTGTCAAAAGGATTTTAAGATACCTCAAAGGTGCCTAAACACTTGGTTTATGGTATCCAAAGAATCCTGACTTCAATCTGTATGCTTATACAGATAGTGATTATGGTGGTTGCAACATGACTGCAAAGTCTACATCTGGGGGATGTCAATTCCTTGGTGGAAGGGTTGTCTCATGTCATTGCAAGAAACAATCCTGTGTGTCTACATCAACTGCTGAGGCTGAATACATTGCTGCTGCAAGCTGCTGTGCTCAAGTGCTTTGGATTCAAAATCAGATGCTGGACTATGGATTTAACTTCAAGAAGACTCCTATCCACATAGACAACAATAGTGCTATCTCTATCACTGAGAACCCTGTGCAGCACTTAAGGACCAAACACATCAATATCAGGTATCATTTAATAAGAGATAACTATGAAAAAGAATTAATTAAACTAGTCAAAGTTCATACAGATGAACAATATGCTGATCTGTTTACAAAAGCTTTTGATGAACAGAGATTTAAGTATCTAATATCAGCTATTGGGATGATTAACTTTGAGTAGATCTTTTCTTAAAACTAATTCTGATTATTTCTTAAAATATGTGTGTCCTAAGTTGTCTAGTTCATCACTTTCATAAGCTCATGTTTTCTTTGGATATAAAATCCTTTTTGAAGACTTTCCTTAGACTCTTGAAAATTTTCTGATCCTTCGGAAGATATACTTCTACCTTCGGAAGAAAATCATGCCTTCAAAATAAATAACTGTCTAAGAAATTTTTTTCCTTCGGAAGAAGTTTAAATCTATCTTCCGAAGCTTAAATTCTTGTCTCAGACACTTATTTGTTTTTAAGAACTTTTTCTTTCCGAAGCAAAATTAACTCTCGGAAGCTTTGTTGTTTCATATACAAAGCATTCAAGTGTTTATTTCTCTTCCGAAGCAAAATTTTCAAGACTCTCAGGAAAATCTTCCGAAGTCATTTTAGCTTCGGAAGCTTTTTCCTAAAAACTTCCGAAGATAATTTACCTTCGGAAGCTTTTCGAATTCCAAGAAAACTACTTTTTGAGAAAAAGTAAACTACTTTTTCAGAGGTGGGACCGACTTTCGGATTTCAAAGTTTATCCTCTTTCATTAACTTTGGTTCAAATCCCTTTTCACATAAATACCCAACGGTTCCCCCTCTTCCTCACTATCTTCCTCAATTCCTGTTGGACCAAAAGAACCAATGAGCCTGATCAGAAAAACCTCTAAGTCCCACAGACATTACAACTGCTGAAGATAATCACATCAGCTGATTACAAAGGTCTAAAGACAAAGTCTAAAAGCAAAGAACTGAAGACAAAGTCTGAAAGCAAAGAACTGAAGACAAAGTCTGAAGATGAAGTGCTGAAGACAATGACTGAAGATCAGAGTGATCAGCAGTTGTCACAACAGCTGAAGTTGTTAACTTCAGTAGTTGTGATGGTTTTACTTTTCAGTACTTGTAATTTTATATTTCAGTAGTTTATTGTTTCAGTAGTAATTAGTCAGTAGTTTTATGTAATTGTACTTAGCATTCACTGAGATGTAATCAGTTGTTGAGAACATCTCAGTAGTTTGCTTATTTCAGTTGTTTTTGTAATTCTGTTAGATGTCACCATCAAGTGACATCAGCAGACGTCACATTCCTCTATATAAGGGATGTTGACCTAGCTGTATTTCAAACCGAAGCATTACGCGTGAATGAAATCATTCCCTTAACAGAAATATTCTCTCTATAATTGTGATTGATTGTCTTGCATATTCATTACCTTTCTTGCTTTAATTCGATCTCAATTTGTGATATTCCGCTGCATAATTCTAACCTAATTGATCCGATCCTATCAAATGGTACCAGAGCAGGTTAATCATTGATCGATCTAACAATTGATCATTGAAACTATTCTTTTGATAGCAAAGGTTGATCGAATTAGTAGTTTTGCAAGAATTGATTATAGAGATTAATTTTCTGTGCTTCTGGTTCATTAATTGTGATTCTAATTGTGTTTTCTAAGTGTGTTGTTGAGTTTTCAAACCAGACCAATTTTAATCTCCTTGACTTCAATTGAATTAGTGAAAATGACTACTTCAATGAATGATCCTCACAATACTGGCTCCTCAACTAAGCCTCCTATGCTTGTTAGGAGTGAGTATAACATATGGCAACGCCGAATGCTCCATCACCTGTCTGTTAACAGTTCAGGTTGTTGGAAGTCTGTGGTTCATGGACCATACAAGCCTATGGTGAGTAATCCTGAAACCAAGGAGATGGTTCCTAAAAAGAAGGAACAATATTCTGATGAGGATTTAAAACTGTTTGAGATTGATGCTAAAGCCCATGGAATTCTGGCCATGGCACTGCCTAATGAAATCTATTCTGGGCTCATGCATCATGAAACTGCTTATGATCTCTGGGTTGCTCTAAAGGAACAATTTGGAGGAACTGATGAGGTCTTAGCAAACAACAGAGAAATCCTTGCCCAGCAATATGAGACATTCTCTCATAGGAAGGGTGAGACACTGACTCAACAGTTTGAGCGGTTTTCATGTTTAATTTCTAAGCTTAAAATGGTTCAACATGAATACACAAACAGCCAGATGAATAATAGATTCCTCAGATCCCTGCCTGAGAGATGGGACACTTACACCATTGTCCTACGCTCCAGTGCAAATCTGGATACTCTATCTCTCACCCAACTTCATGGGAAGCTCTTAACATTTGAGAGAGAGATAGAACAGAAAAGGAAACTATCTTCATCTGGAAAGCTCACTGATGACTTTGTACCAGGTAATACTGCTCTGGTTGGTCATGAGTCTGAATATGCTTCATCTGAAAGTTCATATGATGAGCATATTGATTTCTCTTCAAACAGTGGAAATCATGCTTTTGTTGGAGTTGAGGGAAACTCTGTTTTAATGCTGATAATTTGTGTTTTGTGATGGATGATTTGAAAGGAATAGCTGATGATGATCTTGAAGAGATGGATATTTTGAGCCAAATGGCATTGATTAATATCAGATCTCAAAAGTTTTATAAGAGAACAGGTAGGAAATTTCCTGGTCTCTCTGGCAAAACCAAGGTTGGTTTTGACAAGAGTAAGTTGAGATGTCACAAGTGTCACAGACTTGGACATTTTGCTAGAGAGTGTAGATCATCTGGATCTAACTCATCTGCACCCTTTGTGACTTTTCCAAGTAATAATTCACAATCCAAAGGGCAACATCCTACCAGTTCTGATCATCATTCTCAGCATCAATCATCTCCTACATACTTTGTCCCTCAAAGCCCTATGCCATATCCTTATCCATGTTTTTACATGCCTCAGTCTGGTCAAGTTTCAGTACCAATGGCTCAACAACCACATGCTCTACCTGATTCTCAGCCTTCTCAATCAAATCAGCAATCTCAACCTCAATCTCATCAGAGCTTTTTGACCCCTGAGGTTGTTGACTGGAGCAGTCTACCAGATGATGTATCTGGTTATTCTGAGCAATTTGCTGGTGCTGGTCAACATGGTGGTGACAATCCTTTTGGAAACCTTGCTTTAATGGCCCTGGAATCTACTGATGACAATCGTTCATCATCACAGGGTTCTTCATCACAGGTACCACAGGTATCTTCTGAGGCTAAGGCCAAGATTTGTTCTGAATCATGCATAGCTGCTTTTGTTTCTATTAGGGAAGCAAATGTAGCTTTAATTAATCAAAATCTTGACCTAGAAAAGGCAATTTCTAAAAGAAAATCTGAGTTTGAGTTTGTGTTAAAAGAAAAGGATGAAGAGATTTATAAGCTTAAATGTCAAATTACTGATGAAAAGGCTAAGGTAGAGGTCATTCTAGAAAATCACAAGAATCTCAAGGAAACACTTGCAGCTACCCAAGTTGATTGTGAACGATGGGTAACATCCTGCAAGGGATTTGAAATGCTTCTCAGTAAGCAAACTGCTTCAAATGTGAAGTTTGGGATTGGGTATAATCATACCATACCTCCCACAGATTTTACTCCTAAGTCAGAAGTACAATCTGAGGTTGAGAGTCATTCCCAAACCACATCATCAGGTGTTTCATCCTCTATTGAAAATTTAAAATCTGAGGATGAAGATAGTGTGAGTATCTCAGTTAATCAAATAACTGATGATCCTACTACTTCGAAACACTTGATCAAGAAGAAGCTGAGAAATTCAGGTGTTGTTCCACAAGGTACTCAAAGTACTGAAGGGCAAAACACAACACCTGAAAAGCATTTTAAATCAGAAGAAAATGGGCAATCCTTGACAACCGCTGAAGAATCTATCAGGATTCTAAAAAATACTGATAGCAAACCACTGAAGAAGAAATCTTCAGTTGTTGAAAATCCTTCAGTACTTCCCAAAAGTACTGAAAGGAAGAAAGTACTGAAGAACAAATCTTCAGTAGTTTCCTCAACTTCAGCAGTTGATCAAGAAAAGATGAAAAGAAAACCATGTGAAATATGTGGTTTGTTCAATCATCTGACTGATGAATGCTGGTATAGCAAGGGTTTAAAATTCAATAAAAAGAAAATCATTAAGCAGGAAATGCAGAAAATGAAAAACGAATTTCAAACCAAGTTTGTACCTCAATCATCTCATTCTGATAAACCTAAGCTTTCTCAAAATGTCACTAAGAAAGAAGGGGTTTTTCAAACAACAGCTGCAAATATTCCTCAGGGAATATTGAAAACTAAGACTAAGTCTGTGTCTTTTCAAAAGAAGGGTGTAGAGAATAACAAGAACAAATCATCCACAAGTACTGATGTGTCAACTGAGTTGAAAACTCTATCAACAAATCAGACACAACTTGTGATGATGATTCAACATCTATTGGGGAGAGTTAACCAATTGGATGTTTCTGTGTCTAAACCACTGAAAAGGATACCCAAGCAAAAATCCAAGGAATCCTTTTCAGCATCATCTACATCTTCAAAAGTTGTTAATCATGCACAACCTGTTAGTTTAACATCTGTTGATGAAAACAGACCCAAAACCAAAAAGGTTTAGGTCTCAAAGGCTAACTAATGTTTGTGTTAAATGCAGGGTTCTTCATCATGCCAAAGAAGCATCTGGTATGTGGACAGTGGAGGATCCATGCATATGACAGGGAGCAGCTCTCTTCTTCATGACTATTCCCAAAGGAAGAAGGGATTTGTTTCATTTGGAAATGATGCAAAAGGTTACATCATTGGGAAGGGTTTTGTCTCAAATGGGGAGATAAGATTTGATGATGTCAACCATGTGGAGAACCTCAAATACAATCTTTTGAGTGTCAGTCAAATGTGTGATAAAGGGCATGTTGCACTTTTCACAAGTCAAAACTGTCGGATTCTGTCTTCCACAGTTTTGCATAAGATTGACAAAATATTGGATGAGTATACTCTCCTGAAGGCCAACAGGATTGGTAGAGTATATGCTTTAGATCTATCAAAGAAAATAGATCTAAAAGGCCATCCATGTTTGTTCTCCAAAGACTCTCCTCAAGAATCTGAACTATGGCATCGAAGGCTGGGTCATGTGAATTTCAAGAACATGAATCAGCTCATTCATCATGGATTAGTGAGAGGCTTGCCATTGAAAGAGTTCAAGTGTGATGATACCTGCCCAGCTTGCTTAAAAGGAAAGCAACACAAAGCTTCATTCCCTTCTATAGAAGAACCTAAGTCCACAGCTTGCTTGCAATTACTGCACATGGATCTTTTTGGTCATGTGAGAGTAATGAGCATGGCAAAGAAAAAGTACTGTCTGGTAATTGTGGATGATTACTCTAGATATGTATGGACTTTCTTCTTGCATTCCAAGGATGAAGCAGCTCAAAGTATTATCTATTTTGTGTTACATGTGGAGAAGCAGCATTCACTTCCTGTTAAGTGTGTGAGAAGTGATAATGGGACAGAGTTTAGAAATCACACTCTTGATGAATTCTATTTGTCTAAGGGAATCAAAAGACAATATAGTATTCAAAGAACTCCAGAGCAAAATGGAGTGGTGGAAAGAAAGAACAGGACCCTGATTGAAGCTGCAAGGACAATGTTGGCTGACTCTGGGTTGCCACTAACCTTTTGGGCTGAAGCTGTCAATACAGCTTGCTATGTTCAGAATAGAGTATTAGTGAATCAGAGGTTGATGAAGACTCCTTATGAGCTCTTACATCATTTGGCTCCTTTGATTTCATTCTTTAGAGCTTTTGGGTGTCCTTGTTATATTCTTAACATAAAAAGTATCCTTCAGAAGTTTGATTCCAAGGTGGATGCAGGGTATTTTGTTGGGTATTCATCTACTTCCAAAGCATACAGAGTGTTCAACTGCAGAACAAAGATTGTTGAAGAGACTTTGCATGTCAAGTTCAATGAATCCCCAAAAGACAAGATTCCTCAAAACCCTGTTGAGATGTTTGACTTGGACATACTGCAATATGTTCCATATCAGCCTCCACCTGTTATGGTCTCTGAAGATCCATCATCTCCAACTGAAGATACAAATGCAAGTTGTAGTGATCATCTGCCTGGTTCTACTACACTTGATGTTCCTGTAGCCTCAGCAGCTCCATCCACAACAAATGCTGATGAAATCTCTGAATCCTCTACTTCGTTTGAACTGCCATCTCAGTCTAGGTTTCAAGAGTCTACATCAACATCTGCTGCTGCTGAATCTTCTACAAACACTTGCACAGATATTATACATATCAAGAATTGAAGAATCATCCTGTGTCCCAGATCATTGGTGACATAACTGCTGGTGTTTCAACAAGAAGTCAATTGTCCAATTTTTGTCTCTATGCTCTCTTCATCAGTCAGCAAGAGCCAAAGAATTATCATGTTGCTCTAAGGGACAATGGACGGGTTGAAGCCATGCAGCTTGAGCTTCTTCAATTTCAAAAACAGCAAGTGTGGGAACTGGTTCCTCTACCCCCAGGTAAGTGTGCAATAGGCACTAAATGGGTGTTTAGGAATAAAACTGATGAAAAAGGTCAAATTGTCAAGAACAAAGCCAGACTGGTTGTACAGAGGTTTTCACAAGAAGAAGGTATTGATTATGATGAAACCTTTGCCCCTGTGGCCAGACTGGAGGCAATTCGTTTGTTTTTAGCTTATGCTGCTTTTCATAACCTTAAAGTTTTTCAAATGGATGTCAAAAGTGCATTTTTGTATGGTAAAATAAAAGAAGAAGATTATGTATGTCAACCACCAGGTTTTAAAGATCATAAACACCCTGATTGGGTGTATAAGCTTGATAAGGCTCTTTATGGGTTGAAACAAGCACCCAGAGCCTGGTATGAAATATTATCTAATTTTCTTCTTCAAAATAATTTCACTAGAGGCTCCATAGATAAAACTTTGTTCATAAAGAAAGCTGGCATGCATAAGCTCCTTGTTCAAATTTATGTTGATGATATTATTTTTGCATCATCTGATCCCCAGTTGTGTGATGCATTCACAAAATTGATGCAACAAAAGTTTGAAATGAGTGCTATGGGAGAATTACAGTTCTTTCTGGGTTTACAAATCAAACAACTAACTGATGGAACTTTCATTCATCAGTCAAAATACACAAAAGATTTGTTAACCAAGTTTGATTTACAAAAATGTAAATCCTGTTCTACTCCCATGTGCGGCAACACACAACTGGATGCTGATAAAAAAGGTAAAGCAGTTGATGAAACTCTTTACAGATGTATGATTGGTTCCTTGATGTACCTAACAGCTTCTAGACCAGATATTATGTTTGCAACTTGTGTTTGTGCTAGATTTCAGGCGGCTCCTAAGGATTCCCATATGATTGCAGTCAAGAGGATCTTTAGATATTTGCAGGGAACTAAATCACTAGGACTATGGTATTCCACTGGGCACTCTTGTAAATTGGTTGCTTTTTCTGATAGTGACTATGCAGGGTGTAAGTTAACCAGAAAATCAACTTCTGGTGGATGCCAATTTCTAGGCAACTGTTTGGTTTCTTGGCAGAGTAAGAAACAAACATCAGTTGCTACATCAACAGCTGAAGCAGAGTACATTGCAGCTGCAAGCTGTACATCTCAGGTACTTTGGCTTCAAAATCAGTTATTGGATTATGACATTACAGAGACTAAGACTCCATTATTAATGGATAGTTCTTCAGCTCTTTGTATTGTTAAGAATCCTGTCCAGCATTCTAGGACCAAACATATTGAGATCAGACATCATTTCATTAGGGATTGCTATGAAAAAGGTCTGATTGATCCAAAGTTTGTGCCTAGTGCTGATGAGCTTGCAGATATATTTACTAAGCCTTTGGATAGTGCAACATTTCATAATCTTGTACTCAGGCTTGGTATGCTGCAGCTAGAATAATTTGACAACTACTGATGCTCTTAGTTCATAAATACTGATGAGCATTAGTACTCTTTTGTCAAAAATAAGTGCTGATAAGTCATTCACAACTACTGAAGACTTAATTACTCAAAAGTACTGAAGTATCTTATTAGTTCAAAAAATACTGATGTAGTTCAAACTACTGATGTCTTTTGTAATAAATAAGTACTGATGACCAATGAAACATCTGAAAATCATATGATCTGATGAGTAAGTGTCAAGGTCATTGAAACAGCTGAACTTTGTGAATTGACGACAACTACTGTTTCATTTCCAAACAACTGAAGCCAAAACCATGTCTTCAGTAGTTTTACAACTACTGATGACCATCACCAAGTCTTCAGTTGTTTACAACATCTGAAAGTTAAAACCATGTCTTCAGTTGTTTTCTAACATCTGATGACCAACACCAACACTTTCAGTTGTTTTGCCTCAGCCATTTCATAACCTATATATACCTAACCCTAACTTCAACCTTTTCATAACCCACTTTCCAAACGTTCATCTTCCATTAATGGCGACCATGCAAATCAAACCTCGACACAACTGTGTTGCTCATCTTACCAAATCACCATTCTGGAACAAGTTTGATGCTGCTATCGACTTGATGAACGATTCCCAATACCGCACAGCCTTTCTCCTCAATCCAACCATTTACTCTGATACCCTGTGTCAGTTCTGGACGAACGTTACCGTTCATACTGATGAGAATGATGCCACCATCACTCTCCAGTCTTTTGTTAACCAGAAACGGGTGATCATCACTCCTGAGATCATTCGTCAAACCCTAGACCTAAATGATGCCACCTATCCCACCAAGTACCCAAAAGGCACCATTGATCTTTCTTTTGCCAATCATGGTTATGAAGGTGACCTAAGTGCTACTACCATACTGAAGAAGCACTTCCATGATGCTGAGCGGCTCATATTTCACATGATCTTGTCTGCCTGGCTCCCAAAACATCCTCTTGGGATCAAATGTCATCCAGATGGCAACAAGTATTATATTCTATCCTTGAGCACCAAAATCTAAATTTTTCTGATATTATCTTTTTGGAACTTAAAGATTTGGCATTGAAACCTGTGGCAAATAGATGGATATTATATCCAAGGTTTCTTATGGCAATCATTTTAAACCAATTAAAATCTGATGGCCTTGTTGGCCTTGGAGTCCCTGCTCTGTTGGTTTTACCAGAGGTATACTCTAGGCACAACTCAAACCCACAACTCAAACAGGCTGCCAAACTGCTCAAACCCAAGCAGAGGGAACCCACAGCCTCCACCTCCAAATCTAAAGTCCCCTCCAAACCCAAACCAAAGAAAACCAAAAAGGCTACTCAGGGAGTTGAGTCCCCTGATGATGCCCCTGCAGCACAAACGCAGGATGAGACTACAAGTCTTAATCCCCTTGTAGTCTCAATGACTCCACCAGCTGAAACCGCTCAGGTATCCTCTCAACAGGATCCTGATGCAACCAATATTGGGGAAACCACATTGCTGGAATCTATCTCACTTGAGAAGATTACCATTGAAGAGCACCAATCTCCCCAGGTGCAAACCTTTTCACCACCATCTCCCACTGATACCGCCCCTACAAGCCCAACTGCAGTCATTGCACAAGTGCTGACTCAGCTACATTCCTCTACCCCTCCCCAGAAACTTGTTACTACTGGGAAAACCTCAACAGCTGAGGGAGAGGATCAAAATGTAGTTGATATCCAACAGCATAGGGATTATCAAGTTCAGTCTCCCAGTGTAAATGTGGAGACTAGAACATCTGGTGAGGCTACCTCTTCCCCTGCTTCAGTACATGAACAGGATGAAGCTGGTATCATCTCTAAGACCTCACCAGAGGCAACTGTCAATGAAGGACATGCTCCTGAGACAGGAAGTCCCCAGTTCCAAGACAAAGGGGCACATGTGATTACTAATTTACACTCAGCACATGTTCATCCTGATTCACTCAGGAGGTCAGGTGATTCAGTTTATACTGATGATGACCTGGGCTTTTTCTTTGAAGTCTTAGCCCAAAACACTATTCTTGAGGCTGAGGTTTGTAGATTGAAAGATCTGCTTCCTATCCTGCCTCAGGAATCAAGACCATCTGCCCCAATAAACCCACAGATGGCAGCTTCTGTTGAAGCTTCCCTAAACACTGAGCCACTCAAATCAACCAAACCACCAGCCTCAGGTTTAGGCACCATTTCTCAGGGAGAGAACCCCTCTGAGCAAATGGTTGCTGCATTCAAATCTTCCTTACCTCTCATCACACCCATCATTACATCTATTGTTCATAAAACCATTAATGAGAGGCTCTCCTCAGATATTACCTCACTTGTGACTGATGCTGTGTCCAAGCACCTTTCTGACATTCAAACCCCTGAACCCAATGCAACCAAAAAGGGGGAGTTTAAGTCAGCAAAGGATGATAAAAGGAAAAGAGCTGAAGAGGAAGAAGATAAGGAAGAGAACAAAGGCAAAGAGATCATCACCTACAAAAGAAAGAAAAGTATTGGTGATCAAACTGAAGATGAGAAGAGGTTAGATGAGATGATCAAAGAAGCTGATGACCAACACAGTAGATCCATGGACAGGATCATTGCTCAGCTCTTCAGGCAAGGATTTGACACTGCTAAACTTGACTCAGAGATCAGGAGACTTGAGATTCAAGAAATTGAAGATCGATGGGCAAGTTGTAATGAAGAAGAAAGGGAGAGACTAGAGGCTATGATTAGATTTCTTTCTAAACATCTGGGAAGACCTATCATAGAGATTAAATCATGGTCCAGAGATAGCATCTTGGAGATAACTACCAAGATATGCTCATCTGAAAGCTTCAACAAAGGCCTAATCATTGAAGCTCTGGATGAAGCTGGTGCTGGGAAGAGAACTGATATGGCCAAGTTGTCAAAAGCCACCCTCACCAACAAAATGATAGAGCAGCCCCTCAAATCTCCCTTACCTAAACAATCCTCCAAGCCAACCTCACAATCAAAACTGCCTACATCTAAACCTTCAAAACAACCAACCTCTCAACCTCCAAAACAAACAACCTCACAACCATCTAAACCAATTCCTTCACCCAAGAAACCTATCCAAGAGTCCACCAGTGAAGCACCAAAAAGAAAAAGAAGGTTGCTGAGGATGGAAGAAGAAGAAGAGGAGGATGAAGAAGACAATCTGCCAATATCTGCTGTTCTTGAGAAGAAGAAACTGAAGCCTAGGAGTCAATCACAACCAATAACTCCTGAAACTCAAAGGCTGACAGTTAAAGTCAAAATTGAAGAAGAAGAACAGCAGAAGCAGCATGATGAGCAGTTTCTTAAAATGGTTGACAAGGACTTCCCTCAGTCTTCATCTATTCAAGCCATGAAGATTCAAGCTCAAAGGCTGTACACTCTCAGGCATACTTTTCAACATCAAAAAGAGAGAGTGCGGATTTGGCCAGACCCCAGGGTAAGTTCTAGAATTCACAAGAAAATTTACCAAGTAGATATCATGGCCAAGTAAGAAAGACTTTGAATGCTGCAATCATGTTGGCCATGGTAGTCTCACCCTGGGAAATCATTGAAGAATTCAAGAGAGCTCACACATCCAAATCAACCCCTATGTCTATTCTTGAGAACAAAATGATCAAGAAGGGGTTGCTGTACAAAAGACTTGAAGATCTTCAGAAGAGTGAACTCCAGTTGTTACTTGAAGGCTCTCATCCAGATGAATTCGTATATAGAGAGATAACAACTGTTGAGCTAAAGAATGGGAAGACAGTAAGGTACCTGTCTGAGTACTATGGGCCTGAGTTCTTCTTTGAGGGAGAAGCAGAAGAACTCACTAAGGAGGAACAAGTTGTTCTCCTTGAGGCCTATGCAAGGGAGTCTTTCAGACTCATAAATGGGAAATAGGTTTCATGGTTGGGACAAGACTCTGTGTCCAATTTCCCCAAGACAGAGTTCCCTTCCATACTTAGCCAATCAAATGATTATAAACCTTTTCCGGGCCTGTGCTTATTTGTTTACCTCTGAAGCTGATCAAGAGAGTATTTTTGCCAAAGAATAAGTGGGATCTTCAATAAAGTTAGAGGTTTTGGCTGCATTGGTTCAGGGGGAGTTTGTTGGACCAAAAGAACCAATGAGCCTGATCAGAAAAACCTCTAAGTCCCACAGACATTACAACTGCTGCAGATAATCACATCAGCTGATTACAAAGGTCTGAAGACAAAGTCTGAAAGCAAAAAACTGAAGACAAAGTCTGAAAGCAAAGAACTGAAGACAAAGTCTGAAGATGAAGTGCTGAAGACAAAGACTGAAGATCAGAGTGATCAGCAGTTGTCACAATAGCTGAAGTTGTTAACTTCAGTAGTTGTGATGGTTTTACTTTTCAGTACTTGTAATTTTATATTTCAGTAGTTTATTGTTTCATTAGTTATTAGTCAGTAGTTTTATGTAATTGTACTTAGCATTCACTAAGATGTAATCAGTTTTTAAGAACATCTTAGTAGTTTGCTTATTTCAGTTGTTTTTGTAATTCTGTTAGATGTCACCATCAAGTGACATCAGCAGACGTCACATTCCTCTATATAAGGGATGTTGACCTAGCTGTATTTCAAACCGAAGCATTACGCGTGAATGAAATCATTCCCTTAACAGAAATATTCTCTCTATAATTGTGATTGATTGTCTTGCATATTCATTACCTTTCTTGCTTGAATTCGATCTCAATTTGTGATATTCCGCTGCATAATTCTAACCTAATTGATCCGATCCTATCAATTCCACTATTCCTCAAACCTAATTCCCAAAACCGCCTTTGCTTTTTACCTTTCTTCAACCTTAAGCTTCTCAAATGGCCAACCTTAACCGCAGAAACAACCCAGATTTCTCCATGCAACTTCACAGGCAACAAAACCAGGTTGCTCTGTTAAGCTCTGAGAAAGATGAAAGTTTCTTAGAGATTTGCAAATTCTTAACTCTATCAAACTATTTCACCTCCCTAACCATTGATCCTACTCTGTATGAGGATCATTTGCTTGAATTCTGGAAGACCTGCCAAGAGGTCATTATGGATAGGGAGAAGGCACTGTCTGCCACAGTGCAAGGGAGGACAATCTTCATCACTCCGGCCATCATCAACTATCATTTGCAGCTGGATGATGAAGAAGGGAGTTGTCCTTCCCAAAGGAAGCTGTCAATAATTCCTTTGAGCAGATGGGCTATCAGGGAGATTTCTCTATAAAGACCTTCAGGAAAGGGAAGGTCTTATCCCAGTGGAAATACCTACTCCATGTGGTTATCCACAGCTCGTCAAACAAGCATGGAGGGTGGGACCAGATTCCTGAGGATTTCTCCTTCATAGTGCATGGAATGGTTCAAGGGGTCAAGTTCAGGTACTCTCAATTTGTTTATACTAATTTACTTGCAAACTTGGACTCCTTAGAGTATTACATGTTTCCTAGATATGTTCAACATATTCTTAACTGTGAACTGGGCTCACAGTTGAGGGAAACATGTAATATTCTTAAATTGGGACAGATGAAGCCCGACATCTTTAAAATCATGAAGAAGCCAACTGTAGGCTTCTCAGGGGTAGAAACAGCCCTTGTCCCCAAAATGTTAGACCTCATTGCTCAAGGTGACAACCTAGCAACACAAGCTAGTGTTGAACGCACACCTTCTACTTCTTTACCACTAAAAAGGCCTCAAATAACCCTCACCTACCAAAGAAAATCCAAACGAACCCCTGCTCAAGCTATTGAGTCTGTGCTGGTCCCCATATACTCACCTTTACAGGAGGAAGTGGACACTAGAGCTCCCACTTCCCTTGTGGAGCAAACCACTCCCATTTCTTCAACTATCAGGGCTGAGGTTCCTCATGCTCACCCTGATGAGCTCACAAGCCCAACAGCCTTAAGCCTTCACTCTGAGTCTCAACACTCAAGTGAACAACCTTCAGGGGACAGTTACCATCCCCAACCTTTAGATCTAAATCAACCCATTCCCAACCTATCCTTCTATACTGATGAAGACTTAGGATTCAGTGAGTACCATGAGTCTCTCTACTCCTCCCCTACTCAAAGAGAGATGAGTACCTCTGAGTCTCCTCAGTCTAGCCAACATCAGTCACCTGTTACTGTGGTGGACACTTCTGAACATGTTCAGGATGTCCATATGGAAGAGTCTCTCACTTCTGCAAGTGATTACATCATTAAGACTTCAACCATGGCAACTCAGCCCACTGTCATCTCAACTGAGATTGCTAGTGAGCAGAGGAAAACCAGCAGCCAAGAACCTCAAGCTGGTGGTGAGAGAGAGGACTTTGGTCCAATCATCTCATCCCCTAATGATTCTTCTGATGAAGAAGAGGGGAATTTGAGACTAAAGGTGCAAAAACTGTCAAAAACATGCTCCTATTTAGTCTCTAAAGTCAGTCACCTTGAATCTTAGGTGACTACCTTACAAAACAGGGTCAATGATCAGCAACTTTAGATTTCATATCTTAAGGAAAAACTAGCTGGGAGACCTTTAAGAAGAGCTCAACTAGGAACACAAGAACCTGTGGACGTGATTGATTTATCCTCCAGCTCACCTATGCAAGTGGGTGATGCTACCAAAAAGGGGAAGAAAGTCATTGCAACCACAGAACCTGGGAGTCCTTCACAGAGAATGGACATAGAGGACTCACCATCCTCACTTGCAGTTGTGCATTCTCAGCAACTTCCTCAAGTTCACATTAATGTGGACTCTATAGACTCTATCATCAGGAGTCTCTTTGAGGAAGGTATACCAAGGGCTATGTCATCCCCACCTCAAGGAACTACAAACTACATCATAAGGTGGAGGTATGATGCTGATAGAAGAGCTCTTATTCTTCACAGAGTTCAAGGGCAACAAGAAGTATTTGACTTTCAAAGCTTGAACTTCTATGAAAGATTGGATCTAGTCAATATGCCACTTGTCAATCCAAGCAAATCAAGACAGGCTGACAGATTGGCTCAAAGAATCCAAGACAGGATCATGGCAGAGTTCAGTTTAAGAAGGAGACTTAGGCAATCAAGCAATGTCATCGGTCAACTGGATGTTGAGGTGGACCCTAAGATTAGCTTCATAGGGGAAACCTTGACTGAAGGCCCAGTGGCAGAACCTGAGACCCCTATCTCATCATCATCAACTGCTGCAGAGATTCATACTCCCTCTGAGACACCTGCTGGTGAAGGTGTTTCTTAGCCTCTCTCTGGCCAGAGCATGGTTGCTACACCAAGCAATGAAGGCCAAACCTCTATCCACCCTGAGTCACAAAGGTCTGTGGGTGACAAAGGGAAAAGGATTATGACTCCGGAGGAAATTGAGGAGGAAGAGAGAGAGAGAGGAAAAGGAAGCTAAGGGGAGAAAGTTCCTCTGGGTCCTCAGGCTTTATGCAAGCTGCAATCAGGGCTGCCCCCAGACCAAATACTCAAGATGATGAGTTGAGGGCAGTCAGGATTACCTATCTGTAGACCAGGAACAATGACATTGATGAAATCATATCTTTCCCCTTAGAACAACTAAATAAACTGGCTGATATGGAAGTGTCAAGAGAGATGAAAGAAAAAGAGGATGCAAGGTTACTTCTTCAATTCAAAGAGAAGAATAGACAGAAAAGACTCTACAAACATGCTCCCACTCTCTCCCCAATTCAAGAAAGCCCTGTACAAGAAGATGTGGTTCCACAAGAACCTCAGGTAGACAAAGAAGAAGATATGATCAAAATGATCAACTACCTGAGTGCCACAGGCTTCTATCAGGCAGATGCACTTCTTCCCTTGTCCTATGACTTTGTTGAGTTTGAGTACTTAAAACAACTTGAACTTGAGTTAGTCAAAGAGAGAAAGACAACTAAGAGGAAGCTAAGGGAAGAAGCTGCAAAGTCAAGAGCCATCATCCAAAAGAGTATGAAGAAGTCTGCTGATAGACAAAGGATGATGAGCTTCTTGAAGCTATATGGATTATCCGGAAGGAGACTTGGTCCTATGTCTCTATCCACAATGGATGAGCATATAAGGGTAATCAAGCAGAAGATTAAGAGTGGTGAACTGATTGACTTACACTCTCTTCCAAGTCAAGTCCCACCTGAAGTGGAGGTTAAGTTTGAACAACCTGAGACACCTCAACCCGGACCTCCTGCTGAGCCTCAGCAAGCTTCATCTTCTGATCCAAAGTAGAGTCAAACTCCCTTTCCTTCTGAACCTGTGAGGGAGGAACACCCAACTGAGAAAGACAAGGATGACCAACAAGGTGCTGCAGACCAGTCTTCTCAGTTAAAGTCATCTAAGAGGAAGAAGAGGATGGCTTCTAAACCAAAGTCTAAGAAGAAGAAGCCTACATCATCTACATCTACACCTCAGGTTGAGTCAGATCAACCTGAGGAAGTGCATGAAGAGGCAGCCCAATCAACTCCAATGCAAGTGGCTCCTCTAGCAGCTGAGACACCCATCTTATCCTGGATCTTTTCTACCAATCCAGAAAGATGGCATGTAATCAGAGATCAAGGTGTTGAGAATGTCTACACTTGGCAAGACATAATCAACTTACCTCTGCATGATCTCTTTGAGATGAGAAGATACTATGAAGGTCTGAATAATCCTGACCATCTAATGAAGAAGGGTATGGTCATGATTATGCTGAAGACTACTAACATCTGAAGATCTTCTAAATGTTTTGGTAGCATCAGCCTAGGGGGAGTTTGTAAGGATTCCTTTAAGTCTGATGCAAACCAAAACATCCAATGTCTCTCTGCAAGTAATGCACCAAGTACTGAAGAAGAAATGCTTTGGAAGTTTTACACCATACACTAGAAATATTCTAAGTGTAAAATCTTCTGAAGCCAAGACCAATATCTTCCGAAGCCAAACATGAAGTCTTCCGAAGCCTCAGAGACAAAGTCTTCCGAAGCTTCATCCTATGAAGACAGATTTCTTCCGAAGACTTTTAGTAACATGCTTTATCTGATGTACTGTTCCATAAAGCTGGACACCTTTCCGCTGCATCTCTGTAAAGTCACTAACTTACATGAGTTGGTGAAAAGGTCCATGCTTTTGGTAACTATACATTGAGGTCTTGAGTCTGTAACTTTCTACTTTATGTACTTTATCCTTTTTGTAATAGATAAGGATGTGAGCTATGGCATGTCATAGTCACAAGGTCAAAAGGCAGATATGCCTTTTGATTCTACAATTGATTTTGTTTGTGTCTAGTCAATTGTATCCAGCTGGCTTTCAAAGTATAGCCGGCTGTAGGTTGTAGTATAAGTATTCCAAGTTCTAGTATCTTTCTTTATGCTTTGTAACACTTGTAATAGAACTTGAGAAAGCAATATACTGCCTCCTTGAAACCCAAATCTCTTGTTCTGTCTCTTTATCATTACTTGTGTTTTTTGTATCATTATCTTGGTTAATCCAGTTTACTGTTTGATCAAGTTTAGTTAATCTCCTCTTTGTGTTGTTGTGTTGTAATTGTTAAGCCCTTAACCGGTCCTGCAATTGTGTTGCTTGTCTGAAAGGGAAGCAACACAGAACATCTCATAAATCCAAAAAAGATAAATCTATCACTACACTATTACACTTATTGCACATGGATCTATTTGGTTCCACAAGTATCATGAACATTGGAAGGAAATCATAGTGCCTTGTGATTGTTGATAATTTCACTAGATTTACATGGGAATTCTTTTTTAAGAACTAAAGATGAAACTGCTGAAACTTTAAAATCTTTTATTCTTAAAATAGAAAATCAAATTGATCACAAGGTAAAGATCATAAGTGTTAGTTATATTTTTAGTCATAGATTATAGTAATTTCAGGGTATATTTCAACATATATTTTGCATTAATTGCATGCATTCTTCAATTATTTTATGAAATAGTAGTTTTGTGGGATGGAATCTACTTTTGTATATTTTTTTGGTTTTGAAGGTTAATTAAATTGTTGAAAAAGAAAGAAAAGAGAAAAAGATGAGCTTAAAAGGAAATATCGTTAAGTTTGGAAACTTGTAATGGCTCATAAAATTAAAGAAAAGGATAAATAGGGCTGTAAAATTAAAGAAAAGACACATCTTTTGAAGGCTGAGAAGAAAATTGACCTGGGAGAATTGAAAAAAAAGGGAATCTTGGAAGCTTGATCGACGAGGGGCTGCAAAAGAAAAAAAAGACAAAATCTTTTTCTCCATTACTCTTGAAGATCAATTAATTGTTTTGAGGTTTTTGTCTAGTAAGTTTTATTAATTTTTTTTGATTGATCTAGCCACCATGTCCGACTAGGACACTCTTGGTTTCAACATTAGGAAAGGCGCTAAGCGGGAGGCAACTCGTATTTCGTTTGTTTTATTTCTATCTTTCTTTTATTTATAAAAAATGTCAAACAGCGTCAGACAGCAAGTTAAAACGGTCGTGTTAAATATACTTGACAAAATAAAAAGCGGCCGCGCCAGACTTCTGTTTAACTTAGAAATTCCAGAACGTTAAAACGGTCGTGTTTAACTTAATACCGACCGCGTTGAGCTGCTGTTTGATTTAAAAAAAATAGGGGAAAGGGATATTTTATTTAGAAGCCCTAAATCTAAACCCTTACCCCTTTGTCATCCCTCTCTCCTTCTAACTCACCTCCCTCATCCCCACGACCACCATCGCGCTCCACCGGCTCCCCCACCTCACCGTCGTGCCAACCGCCACCACCCCGTCCACCACATCTACCACCTTAGTAAATTCCATCCCACTCTCTACTCCAAGCCTCGAGGACGACGCTGAATTCAAAGCTTGGGGAGAGGTAATTTCAATTTCTCTTCGTCTTACTAATCATTCAATTACATATTGCATTTAGGGTTGCATCATAGTTATGGTAATATTAGGATTGCATTGCTTTTAGTTAATCATGGTCATTGTAATATTATGTATGCATTACATCTGTAAAAAAATGAAAAATTTAGAGAAAGTAACACCTCCGTAGCCTTGGGAAAGATTTTGAGAATAACATGAAAAATGATATTACCCTTTATTATGCTAATCGCAGGTTGCATGTAGAAATAGGTTGATAGTAATAAATAGACAAATGTGCTTCGTTGTGCTAGTGCCCTTTGTTCTTGGGTTTACGAGAATAAAACACCTAATAGCTATGTGTGTCTAATACCAATCTTATCACATAAGGAGACCGAGACCTAGCAAAAATAGGTTGAGAGTCGAATCCATATGAAAAAAAAAAAAAAAAAAAGAAAGAAAAAGAAAAAAAAGAAGGGAAATAAAAAAAAGAAAAAAAGAAAAAAAGTGAAGAGATTTATTTATATGATAAATAAGTCATAATAATGGCAAAGTCATTTTTGATCTCGTGTGGTGAAAAATTGACCACTTGCTCTCTATAGTCCTTGAGGTTAGGAAGGTTTGTACAGTGTGGTGAAAAATTGACCACTTGCTCTCTATAGTCCTTGAGGTTAGGAAAATTTGCACCGTGTGAAGTAAGGTGTTGGCACACTTAAATGACTAATTTAACATGGATTAATTGATATTAAATGATAAATCCGGAACTTAAGGGTTAGAGGATCATAACTAGCAAATTAGGCATATTTGTTTATAAAAATCTTGAATGCTCAATTTGTGCACGACAACTGAAAATTAGCATAATAAGATGATCTCATGCTCATACTTCTTACGCGGACTAAGATTGGTATTGCCAATATCTTAATCATATAACTATTTGTTCTCTTTTCACTTCTCGAATTATTCCTAGTCTTGACTTTCTTGAGGACAAGAAAATGTTTAAGCTTGGGGAGATTTGTTAGTTATATTTTTAGTAATAAATTATAGTAATTTCAGGGTATATTTCAGCATATATTTTGCATTAATTGCATGCATTCTTCATTATAAGATAGTAGTTTTGTGGGATAGAATCTACTTTTATATATATTTTTGGTTTTGAAGGTTAATTAAATTGCTAGAAAAGAAAGAAAAGAGAAAGAGATGAGCTTAATATGAAATATCATTAAGTTTGAAAACTAGTAATGACTCATAAAAGAATCCAAATTTAAAACTCTAGAAAAAAGGAGAGTTTGTTGAAGGAAAAGAGGAGAATAAATAGGGCTGTCAAATTAAAGAAAAGACACATCTTTTGGAGGCTGAAAAGAAAATTGACCAGGGAGAATTGAAAAAAAAGGAATCTTGGAAGCTTGATTGACGAGGGGCTGCAAAAGAAAAATAGGAGAGAATCTTTTTCTCCATTACTCTTGAAGATCAATTAATTGTTTTGAGGTTTTTGTCTAGTAAGTTTTATTTATTTTTGTTCTGATTGATCTAGCCACCATGTCCGGCTAGAGCACTCTTGGTTTCAACATTAAGGTTTAATTTTTGTGATTTTGGTTTGAACTTACGTGAAACGTTTATGAGATGTTTTTATTTTAATGGTTTGTTTGTTTGATTCTTGATCTTAAACCCGGATCTAATCCGGTATATATTAGATTGTTAATAAAATTGGTCACTTTATTAATTTTTCTAATAAAGTTCTTCAAGATTTAAACCCTAATCAAGTATTGGTTTTTGATGCAAGGAACAATTAACGGTTTGAGTTTGTCTATGAATTTTCTCGTTATAGAATCACACAATCTAGTTAAACATACCGAACGACGTGTGTGTTTAATTATAATCGATACTTCTATCGTTGCAACCTGCACGCTAAGATCCGAACGGCGTGAGCTTAGAGTAGCGGGTTGGCTCCAATCAACGAACTACGTTTGATTGGACATTAGATAGTGGGGATATCCGAACGGCGTGATGTCTAGTATCGATACAAATCATTAATTGAAAAATTGTCATTGCATCGTAATCGTTAATAATCGTTAATGATCAAGAAATTACCTTAGTGTTGGAATTAGTTTTCATATTTGAATTAATTTCTCAATATAATTAACATCTTCAATAATCCCTTTTTCATAATTAAAAAATACAAAAAATGTCAATTTACTTTTTTCTGGAAGAACCTTAACATGGTCGCGTGAAGTTTCTTTTACAGTTTTGACACGGCCGTGTCGGCTCACTAGAATTTTTCTACTTTTTTGCAATTTACTTTTAGTTTTAGTTTTTAATTAAAACCCCCACCTTGCTTAGTCCATAATCTATCAAAGTAACTGTGCTAAAACGTTTTTGGTATAAAATAATTGACACGTATCCCTGAGGACACGAACCCTACTTCCGCTTGTACTATTCTTAGTGTGTGCACGGTAGGTTTATATTTTTATTATTTTTTTGCTGGATTTGACACCCAACAATAAGAAGTGATCAGACAATATAGTGACCCTAGAACTCCTCAACAAAATGGTATTGCTGAGAGGAGAAATAAGACACTTATTGGGGGTGCTAGAACTATGTTAGCTGATTCAAAGCTACCTCTAACATTCTGGGCAGAGGTAGTCAGCACTACATGCCATGTGCAGAACAGGGTTCCTATATTTAAGCTCCATGGAAAAACTCCTTATGAGTTATAGAACACGAGGCCACCATTCATTGGTTTTCTTAGGTCCTTTGGCAGCAGGTGTACCATACTTAACACAAAGGACAATTTGGCAAAATTTGCTGAAAAGTCCGATGATGCTATCTTTGTTGGATATTCCTCTAACTCTATTGCCTGTAGAGTTTAGAACATTAAAAATCAACAATTTGAGGAATCATCTAACATTGTTGTAAATGAGCACACTTGTTTTAAGGGGAATGGACCTGACCATATTTTTTTATTTAGAATTATTTCCAAACTATTCTTAACTTTCTTGTGAGAATGTTTCAGCTGGAACAAGAACTCAAAATGACTCTGATGACGATCAATTGTTTGAGTTACCCAGACCTATTCCAAGTTCTCCAAGAATTGATGAAAATCAAGCTCCTATAAATGAAAGACCTGAAAGCATGACTATCTTACGAACCAGTGGAGCTTCATCAAGTTGTCAACAAAGTGAGCTTCAAAACTTATCAAGTGACAACTCAAACACTGCTCAACACCAAGCTGATGGAAGCAACAATCTGGAGGAACAGGCAACTGTTGATGCTGCTTCACAGCAAAATGCTACTGATGCTATCTCAACTTCATTCAATCAGTCCTCATTGAATGAGCTTGAGACATTAGCTGGAAATGATGTTCCTAATTCCAAGCAAAACTTTTCAAATCTGGATTTATCTATGCAATTAGATGTTATCCCAAGGCTCAGAATTCATAACACACATCCAGCTGAGAACATCATTGGAGAAGTCTCTAAAGGTGTGAAAACAAGAAGACAAACTCATAATGGGAATGTCTGCTTGTACTCATGTTTCCTGTCTCAGATGGAACCAAAGAAGGTGGAAGAAGCTTTGAATGATAATAGTTGGGTTGAATCAATGCAAGAGGAATTGCTTCAATTCAAGAGACAAAAGGTTTGAAACCTATGTCCACTACCACCCGGTCAAGTACCTATTGGCACAAAGTGGGTATTCAGAAACAAAAGGGATGATAGAGGCTTGATTATCAGGAACAAGGCAAGACTGGTAGTTCAAGGATACACAAAGGAGGAAGGAATACACTACACTGATGTCTTTGCACCTGTTGCAAGACTTAAGGCAGTGAGAATCTTTCTTGCTTATGTAGCATCCAAGAACTTTACTGTTTGCCAGTTTGATGTCAAGTGTGCATTTTTATACGGCGATATAGACAGAGAAGTCTATGTGTGCTAGCCTCCAGGATTTGAAGACCCACATCATCCCAACTACGTGTGCAAATTGGATAAAGCTCTCTATGGGCTGCACCATGCACCTAGGTTGTGGTATGAGACTTTGTCTCAATTTCAAATGGTTACACCAGAGGTACCATTGATAAGACATTATTCATAAGGAAGTCCATGAAAGACATTTTTCTAGTACAAGTCTATGTTAATGACATCATATTTGGTTCCTTAAATGACCAAATGTGTAAAGACTTTGAAAGCATTATGAAGAAGAAGTTTGAGATGAGTTCTATGGGAGAAATGGACTTTTCTCTTGGAATTCAGGTAAAGCAAATGAAAGATGGGTTCTTTATCAATCAATCTAAATATGTAAATGATATTTTAGAAAGATTTGAAATAAAGGATTGTAAGCCAGCAAAGACACCTATACCCAGAAATCACAATCTTTGTCCCGACTCTAGGGGGATGATACTGATCAACATCAATATAGGACAATTATTGGATCTCTGATGTATCTAACAACAAGTAGACCTGATATCACGTTTGCAACCTGCATTTGTGCAAGATATCAAGCTGCCCCAAAGGTGTCTCACCTAGTTGCTGCCAAGAGAATCCTCAGATACCTCAAAGGAGCTCCTAAACTGGGTGTCTGGTATCCTAGGAATCAAGACTTCAATCTCTATAGCTACACCAATAGTGACTATGGTGGCTGCAATATTAACAAGAAATCAACATCAGGAGGATATCAATTTCTTGGTGGAAGGATCATCTCTTGGCAATGCAAGAAGCAATCATGTGTCTCAACATCAACTGCTGAAGCTGAATACATTGCTACTGCTAGTTGCTATGCTCAGCTGCTGTGGATTCAAAATCAGATGGTGGACTATGGCTTCAATTTCATGGAGACTCCTATCTATATTGACAACAAGAGTGCCATTTCCATTACAGAAAATCCTGTCAAGCACTCCAAGACAAAGCACATTGATATCAGGTATCATTTCATTAGAGATATTCATGAGAAAAACTTGATCAAACTAGTCAAAGTTGACTCAAATGAACAATATGCTGATTTGTTCACCAAAGCTTTTGATGAACAAAGATTTAATTATCTAAGCACAACTATTGGGATGATAAATATTAACTAGTTTATCTCCTTTGAAAAATCTTTTTAATATATGCCTCGTCTATGTCATACAATCTAAGCCCATTTACAAAAAGTATTTCTTCAAAATTTGCCAAGTATGAGTTCTTGCGAAGAGAAACTTTCCCTCAGAAGGTATCTCATCTATCTTCGAAGGAAACTTTCTCTAAGTTAGTATTATCTTCCGAAGAGTTTTAAGCCTCGGAAGAACATTTGATGCTATATCAAATCTATTTCCAAAGCATTAAAACTTCTTCACTCGGAAGACCTTCTTACTCTCGGAAGTAAATTTATCTTACCTTCGGAAGTAAGTTTGGCCTCGGAAGAGATTATTTTCGTAAAAACTCTTACTCTCAGAAGAAAACTTTACTGTGTAACAAAAATCTTTGGGCCCCACTCTGTAAAAAGGTAAAGATTTTATTAATGATGTCGAAATATTTAAATGACTCATCCTTACCGCCCCTGTTAAATCTTACCCCAAACTGTCATTTCACCTTATCCATCCGCCACTTCACCCCATTTAAATATTTACAGTCTTCTTCATTAATCTTTTAAGCCGCTCACAAGCCCTAAAATTACAAAAGCTTTTCTGCAACCTACTCTCTCAAATTACTTTGATTTCCCTGTTCTTTCGAACTAATGGCACTTAATCCTCAACACAACCAAGTCACACTACTTGATTCTTCAAAGGATGCTGACTTTGCCCCCATCATCCAGTTTCTCATTCAATCCACCTATTTTACCGCTCTTACCTTAAACCCTACTTTTTATTCCAACCATATTGCCGAATTTTAGGCAAATGGACAAAGTTCTACACTGAACGGAGTAAGGGTTATGAGGTCAAGAATTTGTGGTCAAGAGTTGATCATATCTAAACAGACCATCAGGGAGCACTTAGAGCTTCATGATGAAGGCGCTCCTACTGAATTCCCCAAATCTTATTTGGAAGACATATATGTCCAGATGGGATATGGTGGTAATGTAAGAAGATCAACTATCTACAAATTCAACTTCTCGTACAACTGGAAGTTCCTACTTCACACTGTTTTCTACTGTCTATCCAACAAAATCAGGAGGGTGGGATCAAAATTCCTATGATCTAGGATGCCTTGTTCATGGGTTGGTTAGAGGCCTCAGATTCAACTACTCCAAGTTTCGACTGAACAACATAAAAGGAAATCTTCAAAGGGAAACATTCTACATGTATCCCAGGTTCATTTTGCACATCATTAACTGTGAGCTGCACCAAGAAAAGCTTCTCTGTGATGCCACTCTTTCTGTCCCTCACATGAGGTCGGGCATCTTCAAGACTCTAAATAGGGTGTCCACCAATTTTACTGGAAGAGACACTGCACTTCTTCCAGGTATGATTGAGCCAATGGCTCCTGGTGACATCCATGTAAGCCCCATAGTTGATGAACCCACACCAGACACAACCACTTCAATTCCAATTCTTCCTCCCAATCCCATCAAGTTTACTTATCAGAGACACTCCAAACGAACCCTTGTTCAATCTACTCTAATTGAACAAGCTCCCTCTGTTTAAGCCAAAAAGGCTAGAGTGGAAAGACGGGCCCCCACTCAGCCTGAGGTCCAACCATCCTCCACAATTGACCTTAATATCAGTGATGAGTCTCCTCAGTCTAAACCTGATGAGCCTGAAACCGAAACCATCAGCCCTCAGGGTGAGTCCCAATACTTCCCAGAGCAGCCAAAAACGGACAACCAAATCATAGGCTCAATGCCTCTAGATATTGATGAAGGTCCTGGATCATTAGGTATAACTTCCATATCCTTCACTGACCTACTAACCGGTTCTGATGAAGATTTCATGTTCCTTCAAGGCCATGATGTTGATCTACACCAATCTAAAGATCAACCGAGCCCTTGGAAACCTCTGACTTCTATCCCCCATCAGCAAATCCTAACTGAGGTGAGTCGTATGGATGTGGAGGGGACTTATGTAGACTCAGCTGCCACTACTGAACGTGTCTCATTGGGCTCTCAAGACAGCTGTAACATCTCTGAGATTGAGTCTACGACAACCTTGCCTATTGATGCCTCTAAAAAAGACATCACTCTACAAGGGAAACCAGGGTGCCAAGAAACCACATCTGGTACGTTGTCTCATCTTCCCGTGATTCTTCAAAAGAAGATGAGGGAAGCCTGCAACTCATCATTAGAGACCTGCTTTCTAAAGTCTCAAATCTTGAATCCAAGGTTAAGACTTTAGAGGATAGGTCTACCACTCAGCAACTTGAGATTGACAATCTCAAGGCCAAACTAGCTGAGACACAGATTGAGAAGTTTGTCAGGCATGTACATGTTCAAGTCTTTTTAATTTCTTCCTCTAGCTCATATACTTCTCAAGATGATGCTACCAAAAAGGGGGAGGATGTACAGAGTCAAGCTCCAGAGGAACCAATTTTTGCAATCTCTACCTTATCTTCATTTTACCCCACTCAACAACAATCTTCAACCATCTTTCCCCAGCCACCTCCAATCACATTTCAAGTGGACCCAAGGATGCTTATTGACCTCAATAGGTTCTTAACCTCACTTGAACAGCCCTCACCGGATGTTGCTGAAGCTTACTTTGGAGTTGAAGAACTTCAAAGGTTGAATGCACCACCTACCACTAAGGAGGAAGTTGGTCAACCTAAGGCCCTTGTTGAATCTGAGATTGATTTCGAAGAGGAAATAAGGACTAATGGCCTAACAATTGACTTAATTGGGCATGTAGTGCAACTCCTTTTTCTTCCGAAGCTGAGATGCAAGCTACGGAAGGAATTATTGAACTGTCATCCTTATCCGATGGCCTGATTATCACAGAGGCCATAATTGATTTAGCCTCTGAGATAAACAGTGATGACTTTCTCAAAATCACTCTCCTTGAAACACCATTAGCACCACAAGAACAACCTCTCTCCTAACCAGAACCCTCTAAGCCAGAGTCTCCTAAGAATGAATCTTCCGAAGACCCCAAAGGAAAGAGGAAGATGACTGCGGAAGAACTGTTAAAAGAAGAAAGGTTGGAGAAACTAAAGAGAAAAGGAAGAATAGGCACTAGGAAACTACTTGTTGCAAGTAGCCAAGCAGCTGCAGCAGCCCAAGAGGCTGTCAACAACAAAAAGAGAGTGAAGGTTATTGACAGACTTGTCAACTTAGGAGTAGCAAGTGTAGAAGTGCTCTTCCTACCTCTTGAGGAATTAGTGGAGTTGGAAAAGGCAACCCTGCTGCAGAAGGAACAAGAGGAAGCAACAAGGGTGGCCTTGGAGGAGGAGAATAAAAGAAAGAAAGAAAAGGATGAGCAACGTCTAAGGACTAAGAGGATAGCCTTCTTGTGCTCAAGAGGTTACTCTCAGGAGGAGCTGAGTCCTCATGATAATGACACGATCTTATGGTTTTTCCACAAAGAACAAGATCAGATCGCCAAAAAGAGGAAGAAGACTTCAAGGGAGAAGGTGAAAGAGAAGAAGAAGAAGAAAGAGGAAGTGGCCAAGCTTGCGGCTACCAAGAAAGTGGGAGACAAGGCCTGGATGAAGGAATAACTCAGGGCCCATGACTTCTCTGGCATGCAAGTTGGTCCAATGACTGAGAAGACCCTGCAGCGTCATGTTAGTGACATTAAGGCTGACATTCGCTCAGGAAGAAAGAAGGAGGTGTTTCAAACACTAAGTGTTCAGAGGAAACCACCCACACCTATTCTCAAACCACAACCTCAACCTGAACCCTCACCATTTCCTTTCCCCATCAAAACTGAACCAACCACTAAGCCATTCAACCCTGAACCTACACCATCAACCTTACCCTCATCCTCATCCACTGCCTCATAACAACCTCCACCTCTACCCATCCTCAAACCTAAAACTCTACCCAGCACTTAACCATCAACAACCCATCCATCACCCAAGCCATCCTCTAAACCATCAAAGCCTTTAACCTTGGAGGATTTTAAGGAAATCAAGAAGAAGCTCATCAACTGCACCACTCTGAGCGAAATCTCTTGTGAGGAGGAGTCTATCAAATTAACATTCATTGATGGCTCTTCCTGTTCCCTCACAAGAGAGGCATTCCTTGATTTGCCTAGGGGAACTTTGTACCAGGCACTTCAACTCCTTGCAACAAACTTTTATTCACTTAGTGAAGAAGAGAAGAAGCTGAGAAGAAGGCTGGTGACTCTGCTGAATAGCACGAAGGGGACAACTACCATCTCAACCCCTTTTTCCTCGGAAGAAGGTTGTCTAGTGGAGGTTTGAAGAATCTTCTCATAACTTTGTTATGGAAAGAAAGAATGGTGAAGTCAACCGACTCAACACACCATCTCTGCTACACTCAAGCAGGTTTGATATTGCTGAGTTAGCAGAGAAACCATTCTCAAACCCCTCCAACTTTCAAATAGCTGCTCACATCAGGAATCACCTGAGCAACCTTCATCTTGCCGAACTAACCACAAGGGCAAAGATTGAAGAAGAGTTGAAAGTAAGAGAGAAAGAAGAAAAAGAAAGGTCAACCAAAGCAAAGACCTTCCTACAGATGGTTGAAGGCCCTGATTTGGAACCCATAGTTAGATGGAGTATGACTACAACTCCCGTCAACTAACTCTCTACCGAGGGCCACAACAAAGGGTACATGTCATCTAGAGTAACAGACTGGACCTGTTATCTACTAATAACTTGTACAAACTTTTCAGCACCACCTCTGGAAAGAACAGAGAAACAAATACATACATATAAGGCTGGTGCCACCAAAACAACACTTCGAATAATTTTGGTGCAACTGAAGAAAGACTTTCGAAGGCAAAGCTGTACTTTCTAAGGTTAAATATAGAAGAACTTCCGAAGAGGAACTTTGTCTTTAGAAGAAAAAGTAATTCCTTTCCGAAGACAGACACTTGGAAGGTTTCAAGACAAAGACTTCCGAAGTATAAAGTCTTGAAGTTCAGTAGAAGTCTCGGAAGAAGTAGACTCTTCCAAAGTATAATTGGCTTTAGAAGAGCATGTTCTTTTGAAGCCAGTTAACATTCGGAAGAACCTACTATGAACCAATGGATATAAGTATGGTCCATCTGACAAGCCGCTACAACCTCTGAGATACTGCATGGTGTTTTCCCACGCCTATGTAGTTCACCATACTTTATTTAACTGTTTATTCTTTATCAGTTAGTACACTTACCAACTTCTGTTGGTGACAAAAAGGTAAGTCATGGACCTGTCATGACTACCTAATCTAGGATAGTATTTTATCTTAGAAACCTTACTTCTAACAATGTAGTATTTGTTTAGTAGTAAGTTCCAGCTGGTAATCTTAGTATAACCGACTGTAGATAGTAGTATATATAGTTCTCATTGTAAACTCAGTAAGTATGCTTGTAAGAGTCTTGTAAACTTTGAGTTGAGAAGTAATATATACAAGTATCGTGAAAACTATTTATTGTGTGTGTTTACTTTGTATATTATCATCAACTCTCAAAGAATTCTGCATCATCCTTCGAGTGTGACTTAGTGAGTTTGAGAGACAATACTTGTGTTGAGTGACCATATCCGATCTTGCAAAAAGATAGTTCTGAATACCTTAAAACATGCATAAAAATAGTTTTAAGATAGTTTTAAATACTTTAATACATGTTTCTTAGCACCTTACACATGTGTAAAATATATTTCTGAATACTACAACATGAGTAAAATAGAAATCATATGTGCAATAATTAATTAAAAATTAGTAAAAGAGATTTAAAAAAATTAGAAAAGAATCTACATTTAAAACTAGAAAAAAAATCTTTATAAAATCAAAATAAATTGCATGCTCTTTTGTTTATTATGCATTGTTCACATCTCAAATATAGACTATCTAACATGTTCTGGTGAAAAAAACCAAAATATAACATGAATTAGCAATTATTTAAAGTATAAATATATAAATACGAAAAAGAAAATTAGAAATTCATATATGTGTATTTTTAGTCACACATATGTGATGTGTGAATTCAATTTACTCATGTTTATATCCCAAAAAACCAGCAATAAGAGATTTAACAAAAAATATATAATTAATCATATTTTAAATAAGAATTTGTACACATGTATATTGAGTTTACATATGTGTTAAACTCAATGTACACATGCGTAATTCTTAAATTCAATGTACACATGCATAATAATCTATATACACACTTTAAAACCATATTTTAATTAAGAATGTTTGAGTAGTTCTCTAGAAAACATCACCAACTAAACACATGTAGAACTCACTTTATATGTATTTATATTCAAAAAATCTAGCAAAATAGATTTAAGAAACATAAAAAATAGATCTAGGCAACAATAAAATATATATAAACATATGTAACCTAGATCTAAAAACCCATCACCAATAAAAAAACTCAGATCTAAACATGAACATCAACAAAAAAAACCCAAGTCTAACATTGAACACCAACATAAAACCCGCCGATAGCCACCGATTAAAGCTTCTTGACATAACCACTTTCTTTCATTGTTTAGAGAGAGAAATATAAGATTTAGTTGTTTTAGAGAGAGATAGAGAATGAATGAGATTGGTGTAATAATGGAGTGGTGGTGTTGATTTTAAATTCATATCATGTCAAAAATTAGATTGAGGCAAAATATTATATTACTATTTTCTTGTCTTTTTGGGTCCATGGGTCCTAATAAAGTACAAAAATATATTCTTCTTATTCAAATAAATCTAGACTATTGATTTTAATCTAATTAAATGTGTAGATTTGGTTTATAAGTTTTGATCATTTTAATAGTTTTCATTTGAATATGCACCATATATATGAATATATATGTGTATATAGAAGAGATATCAAATGAAAATAATATTTATAATTAAAAACCGTAAAAACTACATTACCTAATCATATAACTTATAATTGATTTAACTTTGTTTAAAGTATATTTAAGTAAACTTCAACCTTATTTTTAAGATCATCATATATTTTTTAATATAAACTCCAAGGAATATCGATGATGATGAAACGACTTACATATAAGTAACTTGTATCAGGCACACATACGTAACTTTTAGTTGTACACTTATATAACCCTTACAAACACGTAACTCTTAATTGTACAATTTGTAACACATACTTACATATATGTAACCCCTTGTTTTCATGGTTGTCATTTATAATATCGCTTTCAAAAGATCCCTACCTATGTGTGTCTGTGTGTGCTTATATATATATATATATATATATATATATATATATATATATATATATATATATATATATATATATATATATATATATATATATATATATAATACCCAAAAAAGGTAAAATAATAAAAAATGGCTGTGAATATAAATTACACAAGCAATATTAATGCAATTTCTATAAATAATAAATATATATAAAGGAAAAAGGGAATCAAGGCATACAGATCCACTTGACTAGGTTTTCAATTTTGACCATATCTCCTTATTTTGAACAACCTGACGATCCCAAATCCTCCTCTTTCGTGATGTACATCCGCTCCAATGAACTCTCAATGAATTTTGCGAAGCGGAGGTAGCATCAATCGTGGAAACCATGTTTCAAATCAGTTTATTTATACCATCAAATCCCATTCGCACCTCAACGAAACCATCATCGTTTTTGCCTTCATCATGCTGTTCAAGCTCGCCTTCTCGGTGTTCTAGTTCACGTGTTTGTGAAGGTTGTAACCGGCCACAACACCATCCATTATTAGGCTGTAGCTCAGAAGCGTTTGGAGCATTGCAACACTTGAGCAGCTCCAAAATCTTGTCGACTCCCTGTTAGTTTTGGACTAGCGACCCAGGTACCAAATCACTTTCTTTGCTTCTAGTTCTTGTTGTTTATGAATTTCTGATTTGAAAGATTTTAAGTTCAAATTGAAGCCTTCGTCAAACATACCAGACCGTTCCCATTGCACTTTCAGATTCATTTTTGTTCGATCATTGAGTAAACAGTTCAGGCTTTTGATTTGTATCCGATCACTCTCGCTAAATTGAATCCAGGTAAAAACACAGATCGTTTTTTTGTTGTTCCTTGCTAGCTTTATGGAATCGTGGTGTCCTTTGTTGTTCTTAAATTATGCTCTCGCGACTAAATTTTGTTAACAAG
The DNA here is from genome assembly GCA_025215565.1 of Flaveria ramosissima. Lineage (NCBI taxonomy): Eukaryota > Viridiplantae > Streptophyta > Magnoliopsida > Asterales > Asteraceae > Flaveria > Flaveria ramosissima. The sequence goes on along the minus strand of CM046034.1, from coordinate 47,389,276 downwards.
AATCCATTAATTGAATTAATCATGTATTAACCTGGAGTTTAGATAAAGGCATGAGGATACTTAGATTTAAAATACAATATAACACCAAGTCCTTACTGTTGAATACACAAAGGAATAATAAGTTTTAATCCAATTATAAAATATGTACAATGAAATCTCTTTTATACTTTTCTAAACTTAAATAATAAGAGTAGGTTGAAATTGTTCAAGATTTGGCCATGAATATTCAAAACCTGATAGGTTCAAATGGATCGATCTGTGATTGTTATCAAGCAATTGACAATTATATGAACAATGTAATCAAAACTAACAAATATCAGAAAAATTCATAGTATTTTCATTGATATTAGTAGGATTACAAAGTGCAATTGAGAGAAATATCAAAATATCTCTAAAAGTCTTTAAAAGTCTTAACCTGCACTAAATAAGCAATCCTATTTATACTAATAACAAGAAAGCAATAAGGAACATATATTTACATAATAAGTCCCTACACTATGACAAAAACTAATCTAAAGACTAAAATGCTAATCTTTCTAGGGTTCCAACAATACTCCCCCTAAGATTTGCATTTGTTTTCAGCAGAAGAAGTCTTCTGGTTCTTCCTTGATCTTCAACATTGGCTTATTTTTATATAACTCTAGTTCTCGAAGAGCTTTCTTTATGGAAGACTTGAACTTCTCAGCTAGAATTCTTTGCTCCGGCTTAGAGTCATTTGTCTTTATCTCCATTGCTTCCATCATCAACAAAGTTTCTTTAGATAAACCTGCAATGTCAACATTAGCATACATCTCTATTGGCTTTGGATTCTCTTTGGTGTAGATTTCCAATACTCCCTTGCTTGAAATTCTCTTGAATTCTATATCTTTGATGTCTTTCTTCACAATGTTAGCATACATCATAGCCTTCCTCAAAGAAATTCTTTCCATTGTTGCATTCATTACTTTGATTATTGTCATAAAATATTTTCTGTCATTTTCAACTTCAACAGAGGGTACTTGATCAAATTTCTGATTTGACAAAAATGATATGTAACTTGGATGAAGTAACTTTAACTCAAAAACTCCAAACAAGCTTATCATGTCGTTCTCCCAATCATCTTCATCTCTTACAAGCTTTAAATGAAAAGTATCAGAATCATAAAACCATCTTTTGATTGGTTTTGATGTCTGAGTACCATTTATCACTTTCAGACCAGGATTGGTTACTTTCTCAAAGAATTGATCTCCAAAAGCCTTAAGATATTGATCTGCCATTTCAAACTTACTCTTCTTCTCATCTCTTCTCAAAGTATCAAAGTATGCCTTATCCTCTTGATCACTTCTAGTTTTCAGAAAAGATGGCATTCTGGAGATTCCTCTATCAAGTAACTTTACAAAATTTTCTCCTCTGGCAGCCTTTGATGGATTAATGAGAGGCAACTTTTGTAATTCTTTTAAATATTTTACTGGAAGAGTAACAATGCTAGAATAAAAATGATACACATCCAAATTGCATTTACTCTCTTTATCAAAAAAGCATCAAACACCTCATCATACTTCCAAGCAACTATCTTCACTTCTTTTGTCTTATCAGGCATAATCATAGCATTTAACAGCTCTGAAATAGATTGTCCTGTTTGCAACACATTTCTCACTATGTCTCCAGCAGATCTTGCTTTGTTCCGTAGTTGTTTTTGATTCAAATCAACTTTGTATGCTTGTTGCTCTGTGTTGGGAAACATTTTCATCAATTCTTTTCTTCTTTCATGAGTTTTTCGTACTAACTCCATTGATTTTATCTCTTGAGGCTTCAAAATCTTTGTTCTCTTTGTGATTTCCAGATATTGAGGATTATCCATGTCAAGTACAATCATCTTATTATACATCTTTTCTGTCTGTTGAAAGCTTCTCACTAACTTCCTCAATGATTCTCCTTGTAATCTTTGTAGTCTTTTCCATGGGTAGTTCCTTGATTGCAACCACATCCTCAAAGCAGGTATACTCATATCATCAGGATCAGGATGGTGCAATTCCTTCTCAGGAATATCATCAATATTAATGCTTTCACTCATAGGTGCCCATTCTTCATGTTCTAGACTTATCTCATTTTGATCAACAGGTGCTGTTGATTCTGCTATCATGCACTTCTCATATTCTTCATTAATTTGAGATACAGTCAGTCCATCCAAGAATACTCTATTGTACTTCTGTCTGACTAGATAATTATATCTATCTTTAAAATCAATTGATATGTCATCTTGAACAACAGGAGATTCAACAAAATCACATACATCTTCATCTTCTAGCACCTCGTCATACCATTCGTCTGGTAGATCAGAATCTAAATCCTCAAGAGCTTCTATTCTTTGTTGCATTTCAGTTTCTTCTAAATTTTCATCTATATCAGCAATCTTTTGAACTTTTGAAGAAACTGAGGATGGTTCAACTTCATCTATCTTTCTCTTTCCTTTTTCAGCTTCAGAGAACTTTCCAGATTGAATTTCTTGGATTTCTGGTAAAGTTTCTTTCTCACCAACCATTCCTTCATTTTCTTTCTCAGGCTCTTTCAAACTTTCTTTTAATCTTTCTATCTCTTCACACATTCTTTTCACCTTTTCTTCAAGATCAGTTATCATGATATTTTTCTTTTCATCATTTGCTTTCAACAATGCATTTTCTTCTTTTAATCTTTCAATTACTTCATTTTGATCTGCAATTTTGGCTTTCAACTCATCAATTACTTCTAAATTCTTATCAATTTCTGTTTGAACACAAACATCATTTGTTTGTTTCAATTCCTTTTCTTTCTCTTTCTCAATCACAACTTCCACACTTGGTGATTGCACAGGAGAAATAACATTCTCTGTGATAGGCTCAGACCATATAGAATCAAAATCAAAGGCTTGATTAAAATCAACATTATTAATAGTTTTATTTTCAACATGATCATCATTTCTTTGATCATTCACTGCAGTATCAATAACATCATTTTTATTCCTTTCCTCTTCATTATCATCTCTATGATCAGATATTGTTTGCTCACTATCCATTTCTTGAATAGTTTCTTCATCATTAACTTCTATTTCATCTTCTTGATCATCACCTTGATTGTCATCATCATCATCAGAAGAACTTTCATCATCATCATTTTCTTCATTATCATTATCTTCATCATCATTATCTTCTTCATCATTTTCTTCTTCATCATCAGCATTAGAAGAACTTTCATCTTCATTATCTTCTTCATCATCATTATCTTCATCATCATTTTCTTCTTCAACATCAGCATTAGAAGAACTTTCATCTTCATTATCTTCTTCATCATTTTCTTCTTCAACAACTTCTTCAATAACATCTTCAATAAGATCATTAGGATTCACAGGCTCATCCTCAGACAAATGAAAGTGTTGCTGATTAACATCAACAATATCATCAGCTACATTTCTCATGTACTCAAATAAAGGTACATTATCTGCTCCTGTGATCACAGCAAGTCTCTTATACACCACTTCAGACATATGCTCTAACTCAAGTCTATCACCTTGTATACCATAAGCATAAATGTCTGGATATTCTTCATTTATGATCAATTGGAGAAATCTTGGATACATCAAGTACTTGTTCCTTTTTCCTTTCTCCAAATTGAATATAAACCCATTCATAATCCACTTAGCCATGTTGAATCTTCTATTAGTGGCTATAGCTACTATTGGAGATGCTATATCAACTGGAAATGAGTTCCATCCTGCACTTCTTTTTGACATACAATGCTGAAAAATATAGCATAGCAGCTTCCAGTGATTATAAACTCTTGCTCTAAAGAATTGCTTCTTTAGAAAGTTATCTGGGTGACCCATCTGCATGAATATCTCTCTACATTCATTAAAGGTGTATTCTGATAAATCTTGATCATCATTTTCACCCAGTCTTAAAGCACTTCTTATAGATTCTTCAGAGACTTCAATCATTCTATCATTTGAAATGAATCCTCTCAAAACTTTCCTTCTGTTATCATCAAGCTCAATCTCTGCTGTTCTCCAGAACTTCTTGATCAATCTTGCATATATTGCTGGTCTTGCACACATAGCATATACATACTTTTTTCTTAGAAGAAATCTGATCATCTCTTCATAACCAGCAGATTCTCTAACTTCTTCATTTAGAAAAGCAGCAACATTATGCTTAGGCTCAAACTTTAAAGAAGACATCTGTCAATCAAAAAGAAACTTGAATTAGTTTGGAAGATTATACTTAATTAAGTTTTGATCAACCATGAAACAAGTATAATTCCTCTAATTGATTTATATTTACTTAATAATTTTATATTTTAAAATTTGATCGTTTAAAAATTCAAACATATGAACTTACTGTTTTTATGATTTAATCAAATTTTAAGATATAAAACCAATTAAGTGACTTGTTTCTAAATGATTTTAGCAAACAAATTGAGTTTTGATGAAAAATAGATAAGTTTTAAAAGAGATATTCAAGTGTCGATTCATTTCAAGATTATTATTTTATTATTATTTTTTTACTCTGATGATACTTGAATCAAACAAGAAATTTTGAGATGAAATTTTGTTTTGATGATGACCATCTATTCGCAATCCATTGTTATTAACAAAATCATGTTTCATTTTTAAACAATCAATCACAATGAATCACTAATTTCAGATTTATTCATGTTTTAGGGTTCGAACGCCTGAATAGGGTTCAAACGTCTGATTTAGATGATTGAAAATACACACTGATTTGATGATATAATCTCACAAAGTTGATCACATTCACTGATATTACCTTGGAGAATCAATCAATCTTAGAAATGACAAGTAATCAGTGAGTATTTGAGTGAGTCGGAACTGATAGTATGAACAGAGCGAATGAGAGTATGAAATGTTAAAATGAAATGAAATCTGTGCAAGTGTTGTATTTATATGTGTAAAAATCATTAGACGCATTACAACTGTTTAGACGCATAAGGTCCGGTAAACCTTAGACGCATGAGTTGTACTTGGACAAATTTTGATTTTGAATCTAGGCGCATGAGCACTGTTCAGGCGCATGAGCACTGTTCAGACGCATGACCTAGAATGAAACGCCTAACACTTGTTTTATTTTCAATATGAGATGTCTGGTACTGTTAAGGCACATGAACTTGTACAAAACGGCCAACACTTAACCACAAATTTTAGACTTATGATTACTGTTTAGACGCATGAGGATGACACAAAACGTCCAACACTTATCATAAAACTGAAATTTCATCATGCTTCTAAACTTAGACTTATGGTCACCGTTTAGGCGCATGATACATCCATACGTCCAACACTTATCATAATTTTCACAAATTTCATTCAAACTAGACTTTTGATCAATTTCACTGTTCTTCATGGAAATTTTCAACCTTTGGTCAAACTTTGACTTAAAGCCTTAGACTTTGACTGTTTGATTAAAACTTTGACTTTTTGACCAAAACTTTGACCTTTTTGACCAACTTTTGACTTTTTGACCAAATTTATTATAATTAATTTCCCGTCATTTTAGTCTAAAAAATTTCATAAAATATCAAACATTCTCAATTCTTTGCAAGAAGCTTTTCCAAACAATAGACAATTTGGAAATTTATTATTTTTGGTTCATTTGAAGACATATCAAACACATACTACTTGAGTAATTTTTGCATCATTCTTTTCAACTTGTATTTTGATTTCTCTTCTTCAAAATTTTACTCCCCCTAAACTTTTAAGTTCACAAACTTAGAAGTTTATATGTGTGGAAATTGAGAAAAACTATCATTATTGACATGCCTACACACATAAAACATGCAAAAATTGAAAATAAAGCAGAATCAGAAAAATACTACTAGATGTACACAAAATTATATGCCTGTAATGAGCTCATACCAGAGAATAATCAGCACATTAAAGTAAAAAAATTGATGAATAGTCATGAACATTGATTAAATCCTGATCAAGTGTGTTCCAGGTCAGTAATATTGCAACAAAGGAGACACAAGATCTAAGGACAGATAATAAGTACTTTTGGTAAAAGTATCAGCACACTTACTTTTTCAATTCTTGGATTATTAAGGTTCTATTAGATATGACATTATGGACCCCACACTTAGACTTAGAGAGTCCAACCCTCTTCAAGGTATGCAAGCAAACACTTTTTCTCAGCTTAATTACCTGACATATATGAATAACCAGATCTCATGTTTAGGACAATAAGAGAATCATTATGGTAAAACCATTTGATAATCTCTGAGAAAACCACCATGGACAAGCCATTAGGTAATTCCCGAATCCGTTTCATAAAGAATTGGATATAGATGATTCATAAGAATTAGAGGACATCTATTTTGGACTTTTGAAAGGATTGTGCACATTGGCATCTTTTGCATCAAGTGAGAATATCCAGGTTTGTAATCACTTACAACAGAGGATACCTTGTCACTTCAGGTCTATGATGACTCATAACAGAGAAGTGAACAGATGCAGTAAACAGATCTCATGGTTATTTATATCACCATCAGGTGTGAGTTTGTGACTTGACAAGCAATCAATCAGAAAAGTAAAGACCACTCATAAGACCTAAGATGAATATCCACAATGTGTCATACCAGATTCTTGGAGCTTGATGTAAACCATATAGAGCTTTGCTAAGCTTATACACACGATAAGGAAATTCAGCATCTTCAAAACCTTGAGGTTGCTTAACATACACATCATCGGTGATTGGACCATACAAAAATGCACCCTTAACATCCATTTGATACACTTTGAATTTCATATAAGAAGCATATGCCAGAAAGACCCGAATTGCTTCTAGTCTTGCAACTGGAGCAAATACTTCGTCATAATCTATTCCTTCCTCCTAAGTGTATCCTTGAGCTACTAATCGAGCTTTGTTTCGAATAATTATTCCTCTGTCATCTGATTTGTTTCTGAATAACCATTTTGTGCCAATGGCATTCTCCCTTCAGGTAAATCCACCAAATTCCACACTTCTTGTTTACGGAATTGAAGTAACTCTTCTTGCATAGCTTCTATCCAACTATTGTCCTGTAAAGCTTCAGTGATGTTTTTAGGGACAATTTGAGAAAGAAAACATGAGTATAAGCAAATGTTTGCTTGCTTTGTATGATTTCTCGTTGTTCTCTCATTCAAAGGACCAATAATCTGTGAGATAGGATGTTTTTTATGAATACGAGTAGTTGGAATCTCGTTTTGTTGAACATTCACCTCTAGATTTGATTGGTTCAAGTCGGAGAGCTGATGCAACATATTTGAAGAATGTGGAATGAAATTTGGAGCTTGAGTTGGAGAATTGACAAAGTAATCAAACTTGTCATTCACATCTATATCGCCGGATACAGATGAAGTTCCAGACTCAGGATGGTGAATTTCTGGTCCATCATTAGGAATAGAATGAGAAACATCAGAATCTGTAGGAACTTGTTGATGCTCATGATTTGCTGTAGAGAATAGAGGATCTCTTGCAAAAGAGAAGAATGGATAATCTGAACTTGTATCATCCATATCATCAGAATCAGAATCGTCACTGAAGGTTCCAAGATCTCCTGTTTGTTTTCTGTTAACATATGAAGATTCAAACATATTAGAATTAAATGAATTTGTTAATGAATCTAAATCAAATAACCATTTTGGACCATTTGCAACTGATGGAAAAGAGTTTTTAATGAATTTAACATTGAACGTTTCAATGATAACATTCGTCTTAGAGTTATAAACTCTATACGCTTTTAAAGCGGACGAATATCCAAGAAAGAATCCATCATCAGACTTTAAATCAAATTTACCTAGATGGTCATTTGAATTTAAAATCAACACAGGACATCCAAAAGATTTAAGAAAATTAATATTTGGTTTTCTGCCAAACATTAACTCATAAGGAGTTTTTTTTCTCCTTAACCAACAGAGTACGATTTTGAATAAAACAGGCAGTTGATATTGCTTCATCCCAGAATGTGATAGGAATCATTGCATCAGCTAACATTGCACGAGCTACTTCAATCAAAGTTCTGTTTTGCAACTCCATTTTGTTGTGGAGTTCAAGGAGCACTGAACTGATGAGCTATTCCTTTGCCTGCATAAAAACTGTCAATATTAGCATTTTTAAATTCTGTTCCATTATCACTTCTGATTATTTTAACTTTTTAATCTGATTGGTTTTCTACTTTAATGATGAACTCTTTTAAAAGATCAGTTGTTTCAGATTTGGCATGAAGAAAGAAAACCCAAGAAAAACGCGTATAATCATCAATTATGACTAAACAGTACGATTTCTTCCTGATACTTTTGTATGTTTACAGGAGCACATAGATCCATGTGTAAAATTTGTAAAGGTTTTGAGTCTGAGTTCATCTGTTTGGTCTTATAAGACGCTTTATGTTGTTTTCCCTTCAGACAGGCTTTGCAGAGGTCTGATATTGCAAACTTCTTTGAAGGAATGCCAATAACATGATTTCCTGCTGCAAGCTTGTTCATGTTCTTGAAGTTTGAATGACCGAGACGTCTATACCAAAGATGACTTTCATGATTTGATGCACGAGCAATGAGACAGGTTGTTTCTATTGATGGATCAACTTGAGACATGTCTAGTTTGTAGACATCTCTATCACGAACACCTTTGACAACCACCCACTCTTTGCTGATCTGAAATCCTGCTTTAAGATGTAACAAAAAGAATCATCAAATAACGTAGAGTACGATTTATCAAATATTTATGAAAAACTCAAAAGATTGAAATTCAATTGTTCACAAAAGTTGACTTTGTCAAAACTTATTATTCCGATAGATACTGTTCCTTCACCAGTTATCTTTCCTCCTGAATCTCCACCAAACGCCACATGTGTACCATCTTTCAGCTTAAAATCTTAAAGCAATGCTTGATTGCCTCTCATGTGCCGGCTACACCCACTTTCAACATACCATGTGTTTACGGGTCTCCGTGGGCGTACCTGCATTCAATATATTTAAACAGAGTTAGTAACCCAAGCCGAAATGGTCTTGGGCTTTCTCAATTTATCTATGATGGTAAACTTTTTGTAATGGAGTTTATTTATGTCAGGTTTGTTTTGAGATTTATGATTTTCAAATCCTCTTTGAGACATATTTTGACTGTCTCTTCTTTGTTTGAATTTCAAAACATTAAATCTATTTTCAAGATCATCATCAAGAGATTTTGAACCATTGTTTGAAACATTATAAACATTTTTCTTATTATATGTTTCATTTTTCATTCTCACTGAACGTGGAACAAAAGGTTCTTGATTATACTGTTGTGATCTGACTTTATACTGATTATCATAATCAGAATTTTTTCTTCGAAAAGATCTCAAACCCAGAGAAGGTGTTTTAGTTAGATTTTTAAATCCATTATAATAATTTCTTTGAAAAATTGGATTAGCATATCCTTGATTATCAAAATCTTTTCTAGGTGAGTTCTTTCTGAAGTAACAATCCTTTGTGTTATGATTCCTTTCATCACACAATGCACAGTATTTGTTAAAATAACAACCAGTTGTGTTATGATTTGTCATATCACATATGTGACATTATTTGTTAAAATAACACTCAGATGTGTTATGATTGTACATGTCACATATATCACAGTATTTTTGTGGTTTTTGAAACAACATATGTTTAACCATAGAAGTAGATGTCACATTAGACCCTTGTTTGGTTTTAGGAGTGAACTGATTAAGCTTTTGTTTTGTCTGTATAAGTTTGATCTTTTGGGATTTAGGATTTGTCCTTTTAACATGTTCACAATTCTTTAACTCTTTAGTTTCAAATCTTTTATGCATAGCGGAAGTCTTCGGACCTGAACCTGTTTTCAGATCAGAGTTAGATGTGATCTTAGATTTTGATGTTGATTCAGATATTGTATTCATGTTAAAGGTTCCTGCTGACATAAAATTTACAGGTTTAATCTGACTTGATTTGTTGTTTTGTTCAGACTATTTAGCTTTTATAGTTGGTTTTCTTCTTCTTTGATTTCTTGATGGCTTCTTAATGTTTTGTGAGTTAATTGAATCTTGAGAAGATTCTTTGTTTTGATTTAACTCATTTGAGCTTATATCATTAGAAGATGAAGTGTTTGATTATCTTCTTGACATTTTCCTTTCATTTTGAGATTGTTCTCATTTGTTCTTTCAATCTCTTGATCAGTTTTACATTTTCATCTTTTGGAACAAACAGCTTTTTAGTCTTAAGTCGAGGTTCATAAGATTTGATTCTAATTGGATGACCATTATTTATCTTCTCAGAATCTTTTTCTTCAAATATTTCAATATTTATCTTTTCAGGTTTCACTCTCGACATTAGATTGAACATTTCTTTTCTTCTCTTGAAATTCCTTAAGCTTGGCTTTGTTTTCTGGAGAATGATCATGAGTACTGAAATTTTTTGCTAAAGTATTAGAGATTGATTCAGGCATAGGTTCATGTGTAAACCTAATCCTGTTTTATCTTTATCTTTTCTTCCATTTACCAGTTGCTCAACTATGGTCTTTGAGCTTTTTACTTTAGCCAAATCAACTTGAGTTGCAACATGTGCCAAATTTTCTGTTTCAAGTGTTTTTGTAATTTCTTCAAGTTGTTTCTTGACAAGTTCAAGTTCTTTTAAAGTTTTATTCCAAATTGCTTGAATTGACATGATTTTATCATCAGTAATTTTATGATCATCTTTAAGTTTCTTGTGCATTAATTCTTCTTGCTTCAGTTTGTCACATATTTTTAACGAGTAATTTCTATAATGTTCAACCTGTTCAAAACATGCTTTAGTGCACATTTTTTCTCTTACTTCCACTGGAATTTCTGGATATGAGTTTGAAGATTCAGTGTCAGTTTCAGATGACAAATTTACAACCTTGGGTTGTTCAGACTGTGCCATAAGAGCAACTTCTTCAGAATAATCCTTTGGATCTGATTTGTTACTCCAGTCATAATCTTCCTCATCATCTAATCTCCTTCTGTTTTTGGATCATTTTCTTTAGACCAATCTTCGTCCATTTCAGCAACAAGTGCTAGACCTGCAGTAAGATCTTCAGTGAACTGTTCTGCATAAGCACTCCAGTCATATCCATCCTTGATGCTGATTACAAGTGCTTTCTTTGGTTCTTCAGTGGTTTTAGATTCTTCCTTTGGTTATGGCATTGGTAGACTTTGATAAGGTTTTTGAAATGTCTTTTGAGTCTGTTGATGATATCTCTGAATGTTAGAGCTACTTTGACCATTTCCTCCTTGAGCTCTTGGACCTTTGCATTCTCTAGAAAAATAGCCATAGCTGTTACAGTTAAAACACCTTGACTTTGACTTGTCAAAGCTAACTGTTTTATTGGCACTAGGCTTATAGTTGTTGTTTACATATGCGTGCTTTTGTGTTCTGTAAGCAATCATCACCATTTGCCAGTTGAGATCCATTTCTTCAACGTCATCTGGATCCATCTCGAACAAATCCTGCAAAACCAGATCAACCTTAGTTAAATGACTACCCTGATAAGCTTGAAAACTTGCCATAAAGGTTGTAAATGCAGATTTAGACTCTTCATCCTGTAGAAGGATGTTTATAATATCTTTAACTTTGCTAGGTTTAGCAGAGTTAGAAGATGGTGTCTCATGAGTTTTCGCAGTTTGAGCTTTTGGAGGAGACTGTGGTTGTTGCTGAGTTGAATAGACAGGTGTGCTAGTAAAGAATCCTGCTCGTACAAATAGATCACCCTCATCTTCTGTAGCAGCTTCATCTTTAGCAAGAAAAGCATTCTCTACAGTATTTGCTGGAGAAGCAACATACTTGTATTGAGAAGTGGCTGCAGCTCTATCATTATTTCTTGAGCTTTCATCAATTTCCACTGATTCAATCTTTACAATCAACAGATCAAGATCCATGGGAAACTTTTCTGTATGTTTTAACAAAGTTACTGTTTGTTTCCAAGATGATGGAAGTGCATTTAATAGTCTATCATTTAGGTCTTTAAGATCATTCTTAATTCCTAAAGTTGACATTTCTGTGATAAGCTGCACATATCTGTTCATCATCTCGTTAACAGTTTCTCCAAAGATATGCTGAACAATTCAAGTTGTCTTTTCAACTTGTGTCTTTTGAGATCTTGAATCTCTTTTCCTCCTTCACATACAACTTTCAAAGCTTCAGATAAGGTGTACCTAGTTTGGTAATTCTCAAGACTTGATAGAACTTCTAAAAGTAATCCTTTACACATGAGAGAATATGCTTTAACATCATTCTTCACTTTCCTCAGATCATCCCCAAGTAATCCATCTTCTGGGTAAGGCTCCTGAGTATCTTTAGTGTATACAAAACCATCAGGACCATCAGAAGTAACAGGGATGTGAGGTCCTTTCACAATTGATTTCCATAAGTCAGTATCGATTGAGTTTAAGTGATGTTTCAGCCTGAGTGTCCAATTTTTGAAGTCAGCTCTGTTCTTCAGTTTTGGAACTCTATTCTCGGAATCTTCAGACTTTGTCATTTATAAACTTCGAATTTAAGAAAATATACTATTGTTGTTGTTTTTAAAATTTGAAATGAAAATTTTTTTTGATTTTAGATTTTGAAAAATTTTCTAAGTGTTAAGTGAAACGTCTGAATTAGATGCGCGTGAACAGTAGTGAAATGCTTGCACAGTAGTTAAACGTCTAAACAGTAGAGAAACGCCCAACTTGTCTTAGAAACGCCTAAGGGATTGCCTTGGTGAACTTCTGAGTTTTCAAGAGTAGAAACGCCTGAACAGTATCCAAACACCCAAACAATGTTGAAATGCCTGAATAGTACCAAAACGCCTAAGACTTAGATTTCTGAATAAACTTCTGAACAGTGCTAAAACGCCACAAAGTGTCAAAATAACCTCTCTGAAACGCCTAAACAGTGTTAAAGCGTCTGAACAGTGTTCATACGCCTAAACACTTAGGTAATTTTAAGATGATTTCAACACCTCAAACGCCTAATTCATCTTCTTTGTAACAACCAGATCTTAACAAACTTTTTAAAACTTGATAAAATGATCTGAAACTCTTCAATCAAGTCACTAACACACCGATAATCAATCTTTTAACATCATTTCTTTCAATTAACAACACTTTGATTCTCGATTTTGCAAATTCAGTGTTCGAGTTACAAAGAACAGTTCGAACACAAATTTGAAAAAAATTCAGATTTGATGATGTAAATTCACTCAATTGTGATTCAATTCATGTTTCTAGTGATGAAACACAACTAAATCATCAATTAATTGAACAATTGCGATCAAATCACAGATTCAAGTGATTCAAAATAGCTCAAAAGTCGATTTTGAATTTCAAATCACTGAACGAAAGTTCTGATACCATTTGATAGGTTCAAATGGATCGATCTGTGATTGTTATCAAGCAATTGACAATTATATGAACAATGTGATCAAAACTAACAAATATCAGAAAAATTCATAGCATTTTCATTGATATTAGTAGGATTACAAAGTGCAATTGGGAGAAATATCAAAATATCTCTAAAAGTCTTCAAAAGTCTTAACCTGCACTAAAACAAGCAATCCTATTTATACTAATAACAAGAAAGCAATAAGGAACATATATTTACATAATAAGTCCCTACACTATGACAAAAACTAATCTAAAGACTAAAATGCTAATCTTTCTAGGGTTCCAACAAAACCATCTAAGACGTGATCGATTTATATCAGTAACATGAGTAATCAAATCAAAGAGTTCAGGTGGAAATAATTAGATATGTGTAATTGGGCAGCAAGGTTGTTGAAGGTATTTGAAGCAAAACACAGTGAGAGGAGTGGAGAATTTACTTCGTGGACGTTAATGCACACACATAGCTGTATATTAATAAATAAATAGATATCTTGTGGTAAATAAATTCACAAAACTAAACCTCATTTTTATAGGTTATTTAAATATTTATTAATGTGTAGGTGACGTCATTATGGTGAGTAAAATAAGGTTAGTAAATCCTGGAATTAGTAGAGACGTGACTAACAGGTTAAGGTAATTGTATTAGTATTAATCAATTTGACCAATAGATGTGGGAATTATTGTTATTATAAAACAAATAATGATTAAGTAAACCAAAAACCTTGGTTACATCTTAAATTATTAATTAACAATATAACCAAATTGTGTAGTAACTGGTATGATAAAGTTAAAATATAGGTGTCGGTTCAACTTGAGGACAACTCAACTTTATTTGCTTTTGCTTTGGGCTAAGGTGCAGATTTGTAGCTAGTTTTTTTCATTTTGTTATAAGTAGCCAGACTACTTTATATTTTTGAAATGTATTATCCGAGCTCTCCCTATCTTGGGGTGACCAAGACGCGTCGTTGCGGCATCAATGATGTGGCACCAACCGTGACGGTGAGCTGAAATCACGGTGTCTCTAAAGGAGGACTCTGAATTTATATTGGTCATCCTGTTATTTTATTATTTTCTCAGATGTGTATGGATCGATCCTAGGTTAGTTCTGTTATTTCCTAATGGATGGTTACACATCACTCCATTTAGGACTCTTATGAATGGTTTGTATGCCTTCCCATACTCCATTTCACATTGGTTCACAGGCTCGTTACCTATGTTCCCTCTGTTCAGTTATTATATGATATGATTATTAGCTCGGGTTATGTTCTATTTGATATATTTAGTATGCTATTTTATTAATTGTTATAATCATATCTATTTGTTTTGTTATTTGTTATTCCGTTCACTGAGCGTTATGCTCAGGCGTGCTTTTGTTTTCATGCACGCCAGGTCAGCAAGGTCATCCGGGCAGGGAGTGAAGAGTGGAAATCTGCTTAAAGAAGAGTTTATTTAATTTGATGTAATTGACTGCTCTATTGGGCTTTAGACTATTGTTTTCTTTTTGGAATTTGGACCTTTAATTGTGATTAATAATAGAATTGTGTTTTGGATTTTGATTACCGTGATGGTAATACGTTAGCCTTCTCGGTTTGGGGTGTTACAGTTATGGTATCAGAGCCTAGGCTCTTTCCTTTAGAAACTTAAAAAATAATAAAACTAAAAATGTGAGGTAATGGGTAGACATGGGGTTTAGGTTCTAATCTTCCACTTAAACTATACCTACCTGCTTATGCGTAAATCTAGGTTTTTAGTTATCATGGCTCCAAAGAGACGCACGAATAACCGAAATGTTGGGAATAAATCTTCATCTGATACTCCTCTAGAAACTCTCATTGCTAATGCTATAAACACAGCTATTTCTGGACTACTCCCTAATCTGATGACTCAGACTGCTCAAACAGTCATCCAGCATATGCAACAAGCGAATTTGGGTGGAAACAATATAGGACCACCACCTGGTGGAAACAACACAGTACCTCCACCCTATGGAAATAACTCAGGGCCACCTCCTAGTGGGAACAACATGGGACCACCTCCTGGTGGAAATGCAACACCACCTGTGGTTGAGATTCATGTTTGGCTTGAGCGCTTTATGAAGCAAAGACCAAGATCTTTTAGTGATGTTGCTACACCGACGGATGCTCGGAACTGGATAGCCCATGTGGAAAAGATTTTCGAGGTGCTAGGAGTGGGTGATGTATTTAAAACTAGGTTAGCTTCTTACAAACTAGAGGGCGATACTCTGGTTTGGTGGGAAGGGGTCAAACTTGCACATGGTGGAGAGGGTTATGCTGTTGCCCTTCCTTGGGCTGACTTTCGTACTATATTCTTCCGAAAGTATTTCTCTGAAGTGGAACAAAATGAGTATGCAAGTGAATATGCATCTATTAAGCAACGAGATGATGAACCTTGGCAAGAATTCGTGGCTAGATTATGTAGGTTGGCTAGTTTTCTTGGGGAAGCTGCAGGTAGCCCAGTGGCCCAAGCAGTAAAACTAAAATGGGCAGTTCATAAGAGAACTTGAAGATGGATAGCGACCCAAAAGTTTAACAACACCAAAAAAGTAGCCGATGCCGTGAAAACACTTGACATGGAGAACAAAAAGAGGTTGGCTAAAGCTGAGGAAAGCCGTAAGAAAATCGTGAAGGGGACCATACTGGACCTCTGGCAATCTTCAAACGAGAATCACAATACAGGTGATCGGAAAGCCAAATTAAAAAAAAAAACAATAACCACAAGGGTAACCAATGGAAATCAAAACAACAGAATTCTAAGCCTGCCGAAAACCAAGGTCAAGAGCAAGCCCCAGTATGCATTACATGTGGGAAACATCATTTTGGCGTTTGTCGTTGAGCTTCAGGAGTCTGTTTTAGATGTACAAAGATCAGCCATTTATTGAAAGACTATCCATATCCTGATAATAAAGGGAAGGCTGGAGGTAACACTAAACAACCTAATAATGGAGGACGAGTGTTTGCCTTGAGCGCAAAGGATGCAGCAAACACACCAGGTATGCTTCTTGATACTCCTCGCATATTTGAACATGTCGTATCTGAATAATCTAAGATTTTTACAATTCAAATTATGCTTGTTATCTATTTACTAAGTGTATCATGGTATCATAAATTCTTTAGGTACTGTTTCTGGTACTCTCATGTTAGGCACTCGTGATGTTCAAGTCTTATTCGATACCGAAGCAACACACTCCATAGTTTCTCAATCTTTTCTTAAACATCTAACGATAAGCCCGACGTTATTAGAAAATACTCTTAGTATTATGACTCCTATGGGAAACTCTATTACAATCTCTCACGTGTATGAAGATTGTCCGATCCGAGTTGAATCGCTCATTCTTACAGCGGATCTGTTGCCCATGCAAATGGAAGACTTTGATATTATCTTGGGAATGGACTTGTCACAATTGAGTGTCAGATTCATCGCATTCTGTTTGGAGATCCCTATCATCCTAAACTCATTTATCAGGGGACTAAACCTAAAAGAATTCTTCAGATAATTTCAACACTTAAGGCCCAAAAATCTCTATTGCACGACTGTGCAAGATTTCTTGCTTCGGTTAAAATTTTATCTTCTGAGGAGCCTAATATTTCTAATTATCCGATTGTTTGTGACTATCCTAATGTTTTTCTAAGGAGTTACCATGACTTCCATTGGATCGCGAGGTGGTATTCATTATTGATCTTATTCCTGGTGCTGAGCCGATTTCTAAGGCACCATACCGTATGGCACCACTTGAACTCAAGGAAATAAAGGAGTTATTAGATCTTGGATTCATTAGACCAAGTGTCTCACCTTGGGGCGCACCGGTGTTGTTTGTGAAGAAGAAAGATGGATCTATGAGGCTTTGTAATGACTACCGGGAACTAAATAAGATCACTATTCGGAATCGTTACCCTCTACCTCGTATCAATGACTTATTTGATCAAATTCAAGGTGCGAAGTGTTTCTCTAAAATTGATTTGAGGTCCAGGTATGATCGGTTAAAGATTAAAGATTCTGGTGTTCCGAAATCAGCATTCCGTACGCGATACAACCACCTTGAGTTCTTGGTTATGTCGTTCGGGTTAACTAATGCCCCGACTATTTTCATAGTCCTAATGAACCAAGTTTTCCGTGACTATCTGGATAATTTTTTCATCGTTTTTATAGATGACATTCTTATCTATTCTAAGAGTATGGAGGAACATGAAGACCATCTTCGTATCGTGCTTGAAACTATACGTAAAAAGAAGCTTTATGCTCAGTTTTTAAAATGTGGATTTTGGTTGAGTCAAGTAACCTTTCTGGGTCATGTGGTCTCTCGAAATGGTATATTGATGGACCCAGCGAAGATAGAGGCAATCACTAAATGGGCAAGACCTACTTCATCCATCGAAGTCCAAAGTTTTCTTGGTCTTGCTGGTTACTATTGCAGATT
The DNA here is from genome assembly GCA_025215565.1 of Flaveria ramosissima. Classification (NCBI taxonomy): domain Eukaryota; kingdom Viridiplantae; phylum Streptophyta; class Magnoliopsida; order Asterales; family Asteraceae; genus Flaveria; species Flaveria ramosissima. The sequence goes on along the minus strand of CM046034.1, from coordinate 47,371,458 downwards.
TGTCGAAGGGTTCTCTATTATTGCCCAACCCCTTACATAGTTGCTAAGAAATGGGGTTAAGTACTCTTGGAATGATGAGCAAGAGAAAAGTTTCGAAGATCTTAAGAAGAGATTGGTGTCTGCCCCGATTATTACATTTCCATCGGGTACGGGTGGATACCAGATTTACAGTGATGCCTTAAAGAAAGGGCTTGGATGTGTGTTGATGCAATATGGAAAGGTCATTACTTATGCTTCATGATAGTTGAAACCTTATTAGGTTAATTATCCTACGCATGACCTTGAGCTTGTTGCTGTTATTTTCGCGTTAAAGATCTGGTGCCACTATCTTTATGGAGAGACTTGTGATATCTTTACCGATCATAAGATTTTGAAGTATATCTTCACTCAAAAGGAATTAAACATGAGACAAAGGAGATGGTTAGAGCTATTGAAGGATTATGACACCAATATTCAGTAACATCCAGGAAAGGCTAATATGGTAGCCTCACTATAGTTACAACCTCAGATTTTAAAAGATCTTGACAGAATGGGCATTGGTCTGCATATTGGTAAGAGTAATGGATATCTCGCTAGATCTCCGATTGAGCCAGACCTAGTATCTCATATTAAGGATGCATAAAAAGACGATAGTGAACTTTGGCCAATTGTACAGAATTTGGATGATGGAAAACAATCAGAATTTAGAATCAATGAGCAAGGGGTGATTTGGTGTGGTAAACGTTTCTGTGTGCCTAATGATTCTTCTCTTCGAGAATCGTTATTAGCCAAGGCACATAGTTCTCCTTTCTCTATCCATCCGAGATCTACTAAGATGTATCGTGATATTCGTCAGAATTTCTGGTGGAATGGTATGAAAGAGGACATGGCTAGATTTGTCAGCAAATGTCTTACTTGTAAACAACTTAAGATTAAGCATCAGAGTGCTAGTGGGCTACTTCAGCCACTACCTATTTCAGTATGGAAATGGGATGATATTTCCATGGATTTTTTAAGAGGGTTACCAAGAACATTCAAGAAGAATGATGCGATATGGGTTGTGGTCGACAGATTTTCAAAGTCAGCTCATTTTCTTCCTGTTCAGCAGGGATTTTGTTGGATCAAGTAAGACTGATGCAACAAAAACAAACACTTAGACAAGTTTGGTGCAACTGATGAAGAACTTCCGAAGGCAAATGCTGAGCTTCAGAAGGTCAAGTCTGAAAGAGCTTCCAAAGAGAAACTCCAACTTCCAAAGACAAAGTCTTCCTTCTTCCGAAGTTCAACACTTAGAAGAAATCAAGACAATAACGGCTGGACATCGACAACAAAGCTATGACTGTTCTCGTGTCTGCCATACCCAAATCCATCATGGTAGGCTTTGAGAATTTCCAGTCAGCCAAAGAACTCTTTGATGTTTCGACTCAAATGTATTCAAGCTCCAATGACTCCAAGAAAGATTCACTAAAGCAAAAATTTAAAAACTTCACGTATATTGCTGGAGAGACCCTTAGCTAGCAATACTTCAGGTACATGAATCTTATCTCTTCACTTTAGTCCATGGGAGTGTCTCCTAAGATGAGAGACATCTCAAGAGAATTCATGAGCTCTCCCAAATGAGTGGATGTTCTACTGTGTCTCTATCAAGAGGACAGAAAATCTGAACTCACTCATCATGACTGAACTATATGACATCCTTGATGGATACCGTTTAGAGATGGAGAACAAGAAAGGCCACCAGGTGAGCAGACCCTCAAGCCTTCCTGCTAGCAATGCTTTAATGGTTGTTGAAGGCTCAGGACCCCCAACCTCATTAGTACCTGAGTTACTCCCAGCATCCATCCTATTCTTTCGGGCCATACATCACATTCCCTGAGACTCCAAGGTCTCAACAGGCTCAGCCAAGTTCCTTTCAGGACAGATGTGCCTTTGTCTCAGGAAATGGACATCCTAGTGATTTTCAATTCTATTTTGATGATCTAGAATGTTTCAGCCCAAATGATGTCGAGTACATGGACATTGTCCAATAGATGGCTTTGTTAACTTACAGGGCGAAGAAGTTCTTCAAAATAACTAGAAGGCAATTTCCCCAAAACCCAAACAACAGCAAGTTTGGGTTTGACAAAGCAAAGGCCAAGTGTTAGAACTGTAACCAGCTAGGCCACTTTGCAAGGGAATGCAAGGCTCCCAAATCCAATCCGGGATCCACTCAAGCTTCCACACATCCAACCACACTAAAGCTGTTGGAAAGTCGACTGAAACAGCTGTTGTGGCTCAAGAAGTTGACTAGAGCTTCGTGGTGCAGGATGTCACCCCTGCTCAAGCATTGATGGCTGGAACTGAAGACAACAAGGTATTTGAACACCTCTGTACTCCAGCTTGCATTGCTAAAGTTCAAATGTATCAAAATTACAATATGGAAATTAAATATGATATTGAGTCTTTGAATATCTTAAAATCTGATTTTAAAATGGCTGAATCTGACTATCAAAGGAAAATTGAAGAGTTAGAGAAACGGTGTTCTCTTTAAAACATGAGCATACCAATTATAAAACTCAAATCAAAGATTTAATTTCCAAATTGACTAAGGCTCAAGCCCAGCTAGTAATAGCTGAGGCTCAAGCTAGGAAGCATTACAGGATCGGGTTTTGTCACTTAACACTTGGATTTCTCTCAAACTCACTTATACTACACTCAGATCAGATGAAGTAGAATCTCTTCTAAGAGTTGATAATAATATAATAAGTAGCAAAGAACACAAAGAAATAATTTTCAAGGCACTTGTATACATTACTTCTCAACTCAATGTATTACAAGACTCTTAAAAGCATAAAACAAGAGTTACAATGAGAAACTATATATACTAGATCCTACAGCCGGATATACTTTGATACCAGCTAGAAACCTAAGACTAAAGCATATACTACAATGCTAAAGTTAAGTTATCTTAGATAAAGTATTATCTAAGATATCATAGTCATGACATGTCAATGACTTACTTTTTGTCACCAACTAAAGTTGGCAACTATTCTAACTGATAAAGGTAAATAGTGGAATAAAGTATGGTCAACTACATGGCTTTTGAAAAAATGCCATGCAGTATCTTAGAGGTCTGCAGCGGAGTGTCAGAGAGACCATACTTATTTCCACTGGTTAATAGTAGTGTCTTCTGAAGGTCAGTTGGCTTCAGAAGAACAACTTCTTCCAAAGCCACTTATACTTCGGAAGAGGCTACTATACATCCGAGGCTTGAGGACTTCTTTATTTCTTCATACTTCGGAAGTTGACTTCTGATCTTTCACTCTAAGTCTTGATCTTCAGAAGTGAATACTTTGTCTTCATAAATTGGAGTTTTCCTTCGGAAGTTGAACTTAACACTTTGTCTTTGGAAGAACTCCTTTTCCTTCGGAAGTTCCACACTTAGCTTTGGAAGTCCTTTATTTGTTGCACCAAAATAGTCTAGGTGATTTGGTTTTGGTTGCACCAGCCTTTCTAGATACAACAAACTCCCCCTAGGCTGATGCTACCAAAACCTCACTTGTCTCTGCTTCTCAAAACCTTCAACACCAGGGATAGAAGATATTTGTCTGTTTCCTTGTTCTTCCCCGAAGTGGTGCTGAGAAGTTTGTATAAGTCATTAGTGGATAGGAGATCCAGTCTATCACTCTGAATGACATGTACCCTTTGTTATGCCCCCTAGAGAAGAGTTGGTGACGGGAGTTATAGTCATACTCACATCTAACTATGGATTCAAGTTCACGACCTTCAACCATTTGTAGAAAGGCTTTGCCTTTGGTTGCTGATCCCTTCCTTTTCTCCTTCTCTCTCAGTTTCAACTCTTCTTCATTCTTTGTCCTAGCAATTAGCTCGGCCAGATGAAGACTGCTCAGGTGATTTCTGATGTGAGCAGCTACTTCAGAGTTGGAGGGGTTGGAGAGTGGCTTCTCTGCTAACTCAGTAATATCAAATCTAGTTGTTGCATAGGGTATCTTGGACGTAAGGAAGTGAGAGCTTGACTCTGTGGTTCCTCTTGTCTTTGGCTTTGTCCCTGAACACTCTCCCCCTTAATGGAAGCATCATCTTGAGATCTTGATGAGCTGGAGGAAGAGGTTAATGAGAACTGAATTGGTACATGCCTAGCAGACCTCTCAATCTGTTTCTCAGCTAGTTTGGCCTTGAGATTATAAATCTCAAGTTGCTGAGTGGCAGACCTATCCTCTAAAGTCCTAACCTTAGATTCAAGGTTTGAGACTTTAGAAAGTAGGTCTTTAATGGTGAGTTGCAGTCTTCCCTCATCTTCTTTTGAAAAATCATGGGGAGATGAGCCATGAGGTAACATACCTAGTATGTTCATCCTCACCACCAGATGTGGCTTTTTGGCGCCCTGGTTTCCATTGCTCAATGATGTCTCTTTCAGAGTCATCAAAGGGCATGGTTGCCGTAGATTCAGTCTCAGTGATGTTACCACTGTCCTCAAGGTCCACTGAGGCTCCTTCAGTAGTAGCAACTGAATCTACATGAGTCCCCTCCACATCAGTGGAACTCACCTCAGTAAAGGCTTGCTGATGGGGGCTAGAGATAAGAGGTCTCTCTAGGCTCTGTTCATCCTTGAGAGGGTGTTGTGGATCAACTTCGTTGCCCTAAAAAGACATAATCTCTTCATCAGTTCCGATTAGAAGCTCAGTAAAGGATATAGAGGTTAAGCCTAATGACCCAGGACCTTGGTCAATGTCTATTGGCATTGAGCCTATGGTGGGGTTGTCCCTTTTTGGCTGCTTAGGGGAGTATAAAGACTTACCCTGAGGGTTTTCAGCTTGGGTTTCGGGCTCAGGGTTTGAGACTAAGGAGACTCAATACCCATATTGAGGTCAATTGTGAAGGATGGTTGGACCTCAGATTGAGTGGGAGCCCATTGTTCCACTCTAGTCTTTTTGGATTGAACAGGAGGAGCTTGTTCAATCAGAGAAGATTGAACAAGGGTTCGTTTGGGGCGTCTTTGATATGTGATAGTGATGGGGTGAGAAGGTAGATTTGGCAGTGTGAGGGTAGTTTCTGGTGTGGGTTCATCACCTGTGGGGTTAACAGGGATGTCACCAGGAGCCATTGGCTCAATCATATCTGGAAGAGTGCAGTATATCTTCCGGTGAAATTGGTGGACACTCTCTTCAAAGTCTTGAAGATGGTCGGCCTCATTTGAGGAACAGTTAGAGCAGCTGCATAGATAAGCTGACTCTGGTCCAACAACAGTTGATTATATGCTGAAGGAACCTGGGATACATGAAGAATGTGTCCCGCTGGAGATTCTCCATAAGATTGGTCAGCACAAACCTTGAGTAGTTAAAGCGAAGGCTTCTCACCAATCCATGAACTAGGCACCCTAGTTCATATGGGATTTGATCCCATCCCCCAGATTTGTTGGACAAGCAATGAAGAACAACATGCACCAGGAACTTCCAGTTGTAAGAGAAGTTAAACTTTTAGACGGTTGACCTGCTTCAATCTCCACCATATCCCATTTGGATATAGGTGTTGTCCAAATCTGTCTTGGGGAAATCTGTAGGAGTGCCCTCATCATGAAGCTCGAGATGCTCCCTGATGAGTTGTTCGGAAATGACCAACTCCTGGCCACAGATGCTTGATCTTATTACCCGAACCCCATTTAGGGTTTCAATCTAACCATTAGCCCAAAATTCAGCCATGTGATTTGAGTAAACAGTGGGGTTAATAGTCAGAGCAGTGTAATAAGATGATTGGGTAAGAAATGGGATGATATCAGAGAAGTCAGCATCCCTTGAAGAATCAAGGAGTGCGACTTTGTTGTGCTTAGGGTTAAGTGCCATTTGAGAAAGTTGCAGGAGGATAGTTCAGAATTAGGTGAATTGGGGATGAAAGAAGCTTTTAGGGCAGTAATTTGGTAAAAAGATGAAAGTGATTAGTCGGGGTTATTTAAATGGGTGAAATGGCGGTTTAAGGGGTTTGGATAAGATGATGGGATGTTTCAGTGGAGGATGTGACAGGAGCGGTAAGGTTAGTCCATTTAAAAAATCCGACATCATTAACAAAATCTTTACTTTTTACAGAGTGGGGTCCAAAAGATTTCCGTTACACAGTAAAGTCTTTCTTCCGAGTATAAGGCATTTCCAAAGGTAATGTTCTTCCGAAGGCAAATTTACTTTCGAAAGTAAAGTTCTTACTTTCGAGAGTAAATATTGCTTTCCAAATGGAGAGTGTTATACTAAGTGAAAATTTCAGAGAAGGAATTTATGTAACAGGGCTTAGATTGTTGTGACACAAGATCTTACACATTAAAAGGTTTTCAAATGAGATAGACTAATAAAGGTTTATCATCCCAATAGTTGTAATGAGATATTTAAATCTTTGTTCATCAAAGGCTTTGGTGAACAAGTCAGCATATTGTTCATTTAAGTCAACTTTGATTAGCTTGATTAGATTTTTCTCATATCTCTAATGAAATGGTACCTGATATCAATGTGCTTTGTCTTGGAGTGCTTCACTGGATTTTTAGTAATGGCGATAGCACTGTTATTGTCAATGTGGATAGGAGTGCTCCTGAAGTTGAATCCATAATCTATCATCTGGTTCTGAATCCACAGCAACTGAGCACAACAACTAGCAGCAGCAATGTATTCACCTTCAGGAGTTGATGTAGAGACACAGGATTGCTTCTTGCATTGCCATGAGATGATCCTTCCACCAAGAAATTGACATCCACCTGATGTTAATTTCTTATTGATATTGCAGCCACCATAGTCACTGTCAGAGTAGCCAAAGAGATTGAAATCACTATTCCCTGGATACCAGAGACCCAATTTAGGTGCTCCTTTGAGGTATCTGAGGATTCTCCTGACAACAACTAGGTGAGAAACCTTTGGAGCAGCCTGATATCTTGCACAAATACAAGTTGCAAACATGATATTAGGTCTACTTGCTGTGAGATACATCAGAGAACCAATACTTGCTCTATATTGATGATCAGTATCCTCTCCCTCAGAGTCAGGGCAGAGATTATGGTTTCTGGGTATAGGTGTTTTGGCTGCCTTACAATCTTTCATGTTAAATCTTTCTAAGATGTCATTGACATACTTAGATTGATTGATGAAAAACCCTTCCTTCATTTGCTTCACCTGAATTCCAAGGAAAAAGTCCATTTTTCCCATGGAACTCATCTCAAACTTCTTCTTCATGATGCTCTCAAAGTCTTTACACATTTGGTCATTTGAGAAACCAAATATGATGTCATCAACATAGACTTGAACAAGAAAGATGTCCTTCCCAAACTTCTTTATGAAAAGAGTCTTATCAATGGTACATCTAGTGTAACCATTCTTCAGGAAAAAACTAAGACAATGTCTCATACCACAGCCTAGGTGCTTGGTGCAGCCCATATAGAGCTTTATCCAATTTGCACACATAGTTGTGGTGTTATGGGTCTTCAAATCCTGGAGGTTGGCACACATAGACTTCCCTATCTATATCCCCATATAAAAATGCACACTTGACATCAAGCTGGTAGACAGTGAAATTCTTGGATGCAGCATAAGCAAGGAAGATCCTAACTGCCTCAAGTTTTGCAACAGGTGCAAAGACATCAGTATAATCAATTCTTTCCTCTTGAGTGTATCCTTGAACCACCAATCTTGCTTTGTTCTTGATGATCAAGTGTCACACCCCGCTAAAAGCGGAAACACGGGGATGTAACGAGATCGGGATCGTCATAACACATGGTAAGCGATAGAGATGCAATATAATAAATGATGACAAGCGTGTATGACGACACCCGACATCAAGGGGACTTGTGTCGTGTTTAGTCAATATTCACGACAACATAGCCATAAGCATAAACATGTAAAATGATTCACATAACCAAATAAAGATGAAATTGTAATATGAATTCCCACAACTCGGGACCAAGTATCAAAAATTGTAATTGTTTACACAAACAACAACATTGTTTAAAATAATTGTTTGTCAAAACATGTTTAGTCCCAAAATGCATCCTAGGGTCTCCACTAAGGCAGCACACCTAGATTCCTCAACTTGCATGATCACCTGAAAAGATATGCTCAAAATGGTCAACATAATTGTTGGTGAGCTCGCAGGTTTAAGAAATAAATGAGTAAGTGACGCTGTATATAGTAAATGATGTGGAATACCGTGAATACAGTTATATAAACAAGTAAAATCACATGACAATGCGTTTTGCAACCAAAGCTAGTGACGTACACAAAGATATTGTCGGAATATATTCACCCAAGGGCCCGTTCCTGGCCACTGATGGTACCAACTAGTATACCAACGAACAAGGGTGGGGGTGTCAACCCAGTAGTACTACCAATACCTATCCGTCGGTTCCCACATTAGAATTAAATAGTTGCAAAGATAGAACCACACAGCAGACCCAAGCATGTATCAGATAAGTACTTGTAAAACAGTATCACGTTGATTCCATGTATGTAAATTGTAAGTAAGTTGTACAACATTGAAAATGGGTGAGCATACTTTTCCCCAAATTGTAAATGATTGAAATATTGTATAAGCGTAAAAGGGGCCACGAAACTCACTTGTTAAGTGGTAAGTATGTAAGATCAATGTATCCAAATGTTGAATGCAAATGGACGGTCAAACACCTATTGACATTTATTGTTAAGCATTAATGATATGTATAAAGCGCATAATATTGATCGGTCGGTTCGGGTTGTATCGGCTGGGTCGCGTGTAACACACACACAAAAAGACTCACGTACTAAATCTTATGTAGATCCAAGTACTAGACATTGTCGCCATTGCTGATGATATTTAAGTAAAACTTTTATTGTTATGAAGAAGTATTAGTTAAATATCAATAGTTATAAGTCAGTTGATAATTGTAATACGTTAGATTGATTTGATTTTGAATAGTATTTGTGGCCTTTTTAGCGTTGACTTTAATCTTTGTGGCCGAACAATGGCAACTGTGTTAATTTACCTACCTCAACATCACACGACATACACACACCACGCACAAGAAGGAAATCACACACAACATCTTCAGTCGCACGACAGGACCAGACGCACAACTCAACCTCCATACGCACAAATCAACCCTCAATCGTACGAATCAGCTTCATTCGTACGATTGAGCTTTCATTCGTATGACTGGCATTTAGTCGTGCCACACAACACCCAATCGCACGACTCAACCTCCATACGCACGAATCAACCTTCAATCGTGCGAATCAGCTACATTCGTACGATTGAACCTTCATTCGTACGATTGGACTCCAGTCGTGCGATACACGCATAATCGCATACATTCAGTCGGTCACCTGACTCAATCGCACACATCCATTCGTTAGCATGACTCAATCGCACACATACACACGGTCGAACAACTCAGTCGCACGACATACCCAGTCGCACAACTCAGTCGCACGATTGACTTAGACGCATGGCTCAGTCGCACGACTCATCCAGTCGCACGACTCAATCGCATGACAGACTCAGTCGCCCGGACAGCAGAATCGCGACTGTGGTTGAACCCGAACAAGGACTTCCAGAAACTCTACACACATGCACAAACAAGAAACACAAGCAGAAAGACTTCACACGCACCCACACGACCTCATGTGTTCGGGTTGAACCCGAACACCCGAAACCCTAGTTTGGACAGCCGTGAATAAGCAAGAAAAGGGACAACCAAGGTCGTCTACCTGCTAGAATGGAGTAGACTAGGCTTTAGATGAAGTCTAGACGACGAAAACGAGACCAAGGGGGTCGAATTTGGTGCTAGAATGAAGAAGATGGTGTAGAGAGGGTGAAGAAGATGATGAAGATGGAGATGAATGAATTAGAGCTGGAAAATGGGTTTATATACCCAGCCCAAGTTTGCAAAATAACAAGTTTAGTCCCTGCACTTAACCCCCGAGTTTCCCAAATTTGTTTCGGTTGAAAAACGACTTTGTTAGGGTAATTATATTAATTATAAAAATGCATTTAATGATATTTATAGCTTAAAATGGTTTTATTAGTGACGTTAATTTCATATAAAAATGATATATTTGGTGGTTACGAGGTTGAAAGTTTTAAAAATTTTTTAAAGATAACACATTCACAATGAAAGCACAAGCACACGATCATAAAAAAAGCATGATATCCACATAAAGAGTTAATAAAGATGAGGAATGATTGATCAAGAAATATTAACGGAAGATCACGTTAATTGACGGACCTTAAGGTGACGGATGTCACAGTATCCCCCAGTTGAGAGAATTTCGTCCCGAAATTCAGCTGGAGTTGGGTCCAAGAGTGTCATCCTCGAATAGATGTGGATATTTGAGTTTCATCTGATCTTCTCGTTCCCATGTAAACTCTGGCCCTCGCTTTGAATTCCACCTTACGCGAACAATAGGTATTCTACTGCGCTTCAGTTGCTTGACCTTTCGATCCATGATCTCAATGGGTTCCTCAACAAAATGAAGCTTTTCGTCAATTTTGATTTCCTCAATTGGCACGTGAAGGGATTCATTGCCAAACACTTCTTGAGGTTTGACACGTGAAAAGTATCATGCACACCGTTGAGTTCTTGTGGCAACCTTAATCAGTAAGCCACTGGACCGATTCTTTCTGTAATCTCTGTGACAATACTTGGGAAACATCTTCTATTGCTTTTGATAATAAACAAGTTTCAGGTGTTTAAGCTAAAACTGTATTCATATCAACTATGTTTGTGTTGTTTTAACGAGTAGTTTTCAAAAGGATACAATCTTCTGGAATATGATAACCCATCTTGAGTATGTAGCCGTTGTTGGAGTCAAAGAATATGGCATGTCCCTTGTCACATATCTTAGATACACTCAACAAATTGAGCGGTCGGACCAGTAGTTGACATTTTCAAAGCTTATCAAACCATTGGATATTGTTTCTTCACCAGTAATCTTACATCTTGTTTATCACCTTCAGATGCTACATTTCCTTCATGTTTACTTTCACAGTCCTGAAGGAGGGAATAATGATCGGAGGGTGTTTATTCGATACTTATAACGTTTAATGGCTTTACTTTATACGAATATTAGTGTCGAACATGTGTATTTGAGTGTGTTAATGTGTGCAGGTGCTAGAAGATGAAGTACATATTTTGGGAGCTTGACGGAAGTGTTGGAGCAAGTGGAAGGACTGAATGTGCAGTTACGTGAAGGACGGAGTAAAGTCAAGTCAATCAGGCACCACCGTATCAATCACCGTACCCACCACCGTATGATACTCTGACCACCGTATCAGGCACTGTATCATACCCTGGTCAGAGTATCAGCCACCGTATCTTGAACAAATCTAGTGAACGAGCACCGTACAACTTCATGACCGGCGTATGATACGCCGGTCACCTTAACAACCTCCGGATTTTGAGGATTTTCTTCCCTATCTGAACCGAAAATTAGAGTTTCGAAGGAGACTTTTTAGACACGAATTTTAGAGGTTTTCAAGGCATTTTTGGGAGTTCTTTTCACCACGATTTCACTCGAATCAAGCATTAACAATATCCAATCAACCATTGAAGATCCAATCATGCCAATGAGTGTCTAATCTCATTCGTAATCACTTTTGGGAGGATAGTTCTTGTAAGTGAAGCACTAGGCTTAATTCGAATTGATGTTTAGGGTTATGTTCTCTTGACACAAGAATAGAATATACGTTTGTTTAAAGTTAAAATATTTATTTATGTCTAAGTATTTGTGTGCTTTCATTCGGATTCGGTTTCCTTGCATCGTGAGCGGCTTGTCATGTATGTAAATTCTATGAGTTGGTAATTATGTAAAATGAGCGAGTCTTAAAAGTTAATTTCATAACTATCACCTTAATCAAACGATTTTGCAAAATCATGTCTATATGATTCCCAATCAATTCTAATGAAACCAAGTGTGAATCTTTAAACTTGAATCTTGAAAGTGATTGTCTTTTTCTCATAAGTTTCAAAACCATTATCAAGTTTGTTGCGCTCTTAATTATTTTCATTCAATTTACCTTTCTGCTTAAATAAAAATCCAAAAATATTTGCTTTTTAGTATTTTCGTATCGTGTTTTAAGTTCTTAGATAAAAGCTTTACACTTCACCAATTCCCTACGGAGACGATCTTACTTACCCATACTAGTTATAGGTAGTTAGGTCCTCTTAATATATACTTATTTTTTTTTTCCAACCACGACAACACCATCAAACAACTTCCAGTCATATAGCGGGAGTATCCACTCTCAACATACTAGATGTTGTAAGGCCTTCTTTGATGTCCCTGCACAGACAATAAATTTAGTTAGAGAGTGCAACCCAAGCCAAGATGGTCTTGGGTTTTCCAACTTTTTCAAAAACATAAATCTCTTCAAGAGATGCATTGTCTGCTGGTTAACTCTAGGTATACTAGATTTCCTTCGGTTGATCATAGCTCTTTCATGAGAGGTGCTTTGAGCTCTTCTCCTTTGATTGCTAAGGTCATTTTATTGTCTGATTTGAGACTTATATCTCTTGGTTGTTTAAAATTGTCATAAAATGATTTATTAGAATTTAAGACAACTTTAGTGAGTGGAGTCTCTTTAGGTGCTCTACCATTGTTCTTGTAAGGAACAATTGGTGGCTTCTCAATTGATTTCTCAGTTTGAGATTGTTTGTTTTGCTTCCTACTCTTTTTATTAAAAAAGCCATTTGTAGTGTTGTGATTATTTCTATCACAAATTGAATAGTGTTCTTAAAATAACATGTTTCAATATTGTGGTTGTTCATGTCACAGTACTTCCAATACTTTCTAAATTTACATTTTTCAGTCTTGTGAGTGTGTTGATTACACCATTCATAATAACGTAAATTAAAGGTATTTTGATTGCTTGCAACTTTTGCTTTAAGAGATGATTTTGATGGTACATCAAAAGTAACATTTTGTTGCTTTGATTGAGTGGTGGTTTTGCCCTTTCCTTTAGTTATTATTTAAGAGGGGCAGTAGAAGTTTCAGTCTTTCTTCCACCTGAGCAAATTATGTTTTGATTGTTTGGGTGATGGATCAGCAGTAGCTATCACACTTGAAACTTGTGCAGTTTTAATGGATGGTTGATCATTTTCATCATACAAAAGATCTTCATCATCATCATCAGTTGTATGTACATCAAATTCATTGTTTTCACCTTGGTGAAAGTCTATTGATTTAATTTGAGGTTAATTTTGACTTTTAACAAACTTAATTAAAAGAGACTTTGATGATGATGACGTAGTTTTGGAGTCATTAGTTCTATCATGAGGATCAAGTCAATCCTCATGCTTGTTGGTCATTGATTAAGGCAATGGCACATAGTTGTCATTGTATGGTAGGTTAGCTTTGTTATACCCAATACCTGGTCTTTAAAAGCCCTATACTAAGCTAGAAGTTTTTCAAATTTTGATTGCTTACTTTAAACTTTTGAATTTTGACTTCTGTTTCAGCCTGTGTTTGTTTTTTATGATGTTAATGATTCAGAGAGCTACTCAAGTTGTGCTGTTAGGGTTAGTTTTTCAGACAACAGCTTGTCTAAATCATTTTTAAGTGACATAATCTTAATTTCATATTGTTTTTGTTCAGTGTTAAGACTTTCATTTAAAATGATTGTTTCATTTACTTTCCTAGAAAGTTTATTAGCATAGTTTCTATATCTTGTAACTTTATTAATGCATGCTTGAGTACAGATATTTTCTTTAACCTCCTTTGATCTGTGTTAGTTTCTCTTTAAGTTGTGCCATGATGGCATGATCTTAAGATTTGATCTTTGCTTCGTACATGCTCCATCAACAAATATGATGATCGTTGCAGGTGATTGGTATGTTGATTGGGGCTATAGTGAGTGATTTGAGGTGGTGTTGGATAAGATGGTATGTTGATTGGTGCTGGAATTTGTCTATTCGATTGATATCAACTTGATGATTGTGGTTGTTGATTTTCTCTTTCTAACTTGGTTGTTGACACTCTCTAAAGAAGTGTTGACAGTTGTAACACCTCACTTTTGATTTATCAAAACCAATTTTGGTCCTTTTATTCATGGATATACCCCTAATTCTTTAAATAAACCTTTTGGATATATAGGCAACCATAGCCATGGACCATTAAAGATCCATTTCTTCTACCATGTCTAGTGGAAGTTAATCCAAATCTTGTTGAATGATGTGTGATGGTGTTAAGTTTGCACCAAGGTATCCCTCAAAACTTGTTGAAAAGGTTGCAAATGCTTCCTTTTGTTCTTCACTTTGAAGAATAATGGTGAGAGCAACCATTGGTTTGTCAAACTTGTGGATGTTTTGATTATGAGAATGTTGTTGTTTGATTGAACTTGATGTTTGTTGATTTTGATGTTGATATTGATGTTGATATTTACTTTGAGGTGTTGCATCAGGTGAAGCATGAACACAAATCTTCTTTGACTTTTGTCTTTGTTTGGATGATTCTGGAGCTGAAAAGAATGATGTTTCACCTGAGTCAAGAAATTCCTCATCTTTATCCTCCCAAGTGCATGTTAGGAATGCACTGTCTGTTGATTGCATTTCCTTGAATTTGTATGATTCAACATGCCTTACAGTGTTGTTGTTTCTTGTCTTTCATCAACTTCTAATGCCTCAGCATCTAATGATAGTGCTTCAAGATCAAGTGTTGCTTTCATCAGAGAAACTAACTGTGTCCAGATCTCTTGTAATGTGTGAAGCATTTTCTTGTTGATCTCCATTGATTCATACTTAAGTCCATATATAATCATTTCATTGACTAATTGTACAAATTTGTGGACTTGTTATGGTATTGGTTCGCCTTGGATGTGATGAAATGTTTCATATTGTGATCTAAGCTTTTCATTTTTAATAGCTCTGATTTCATCACTTCCTTCACACTTGGTGTGAAGAACATTCCAAAGTTTATTGGCTATTAAAGTTCTCTACCCTAATCAGAATTTTAAAAGGAAGTGTCATGGCAAGGATAATGTATGCTTTCATGTTTGTTTTGACTAATTTTTAGTTAAGTCATCACACCAGCTACACTCTTAAGGCTAATTGGTTTCTGTGTGTTGTAGTCAGGACCAAAGCAATTGGTATGTATGGTCCCTCAGTTATTGAAGTCCATAGATCAGGGTCAGGGAAGATAATCCCGTTTCTAAACATGATCTTTGATTACTTGAAGTCTGGTTTATTCTTTAATCTTGGTGGTTTAAGGCCAATGTTTGATCTAGAAACTTCATCAAACAAATTGATGTTTGATTAACTTAACGATTCAAGTTAATTTTATTGATTTTTAGCTCGGTGCTAAATTAAGTTATCCTAAGGTAATATTTGTCCAAGACAAAATTTATCACTAGGATTTGTTTGATTGATTTTAGACTTAAATTTCCATATAAAAGAAATTAATTAATTCAAAATTCAGTTTTATTAATTCTTTCTTAGGTAATGACAGTCAACAAAGTCAAAGGTAAGGAATATCCGGTCAGTAACAGTCCAAACCTATTTTTTATCAATTAAAGTCAAAACCCTTATAAACCTTAAAACACAATAAATGTGTCAGTTGTTTGAATCAAAAAGATGCTCTTAATGATTTTTTGTGAAAATTTAAATGAAAAATAATTTCTTCACTTGTTTTGATGTTAATATCAACAAAATTACCAAGATTTTGAAGATTTGATGATGATGAAGTAGGGTTTATCCTATAATAGTTGCGTCCGAGCAACTTTGTGTGAAAACCAATGATTAAGATCATTTGATGATGTTTTTATGACTGATTTGATCTTAAAACTACCTGAAAATGATGTTATAACACGGATTCTGGGTTGAAATCAACCGAAATAGTGTTTGAAATGTTGAAAATTGATAGAATAGTACTTGTGTACTGTTTTATCCAAATTCTTCATAAAAACCAATTTAAAAATTGTTTGTGAATGCTTTTAGGAGCTTTGTTACCAACAATGACACACTTTCCTCATGAATAAGAACCAAAAACAGTCTATTAAGACATGTTTTCAAACTATTTGATGAATGAGAATGTAAAAGAGTGTTCTTGTGTGGTTTTATGCTCAATGTGGATGATTCTGAAGCTACTGAACAGTAGAGATGACGTTGGTTGAGTGGATCAAATATCAGTGTATGATTTGAGCCAAGGCTCTGATACCACCTGATGAAATCACCCTTTGAACACTCATCGTTTGTGTACTGAGGATGATCCTCCAAGGACCTTTTTAATCTCAACAATGATCAACAATCAATCATCATGGTACGAAAACCCATAATAAATGATATGATCTCTTGTGTGTGTGTGTTGTGTGATTATGTTATTGAATGCTCAGAATAATAAAGTGCTTGTTTGATTGATAATCGGTTCAAAAGATTACAAATGATTAGGGTACAAGGCTATTTATAACCTAGGTACATATCTACAATTACAAAAGTACCCTTATGTAAATAGAAATTACAAAATAATCCTAAGTCAAAGTGTTGTCCACTGTGGATGATAAAGTGTCCGTTGTGAATGTTAGAATGTCCGCTGTCGATGATTGACTTGGTGGTCCGCTGTGTATGTGGACGTCCGCTGTGAACACTTGATATGTTTGATGTTGTACACTGTGGATGTTGTCATCCGCTGTGGATGTTGGTCATCCGCTGTGGATGTTGGTCATCCGCTATGGATGTTGGTCATCCACTGTGGACTTGTTCATTAGCTGTGGACTTTGTTCATCCGCTGTTAACACTTGGACATTTTTTAATTGACTTTATATGTTGGAGCCTGAAAGGATCATCATGCCAATGGTGGTTGATGGTTGCTCTGCTGGAATTCTCCCCAAGTCCAAGAAATAATGCGAAGAAGAATCTGCTCAAAAGAAGACAAGTGTTGGCTATCCGCATTTGTTCATGCGAATGACCATGGAACAAATCCTGACAAGTGTTTGTTCTTCCGCATTAACAAATGCGGACAGCCGAACAAATGCTGCCAAGTATATGTACATCCTCATTTACTAATGCGGATGTTCTGCAACAAATGCGCATAAGTGTTTGTTCATCCGCATTTCTCATTGCTGATGACCAAACACCAGTGCTGAAGAAGAAAAAGAAATGCTGATGAAGATCAACACATCCGCATTAGTTAATACGGATGAACAAAAGAAAATGCTGATGAAGACTTTTGTACTTAGACTAGTTTCCTGATGTATAGTTCAGGGATAGTTTAGTCATTTGGAAAAGGCTTTTTGTCAGCCTATAAATATAATAGAAAACCCTACTTTTGGGTATCTTTGAAAATTAGAATATTAGAATCTTCGATAGTAATATGTTTCAGAGGTGTCTTGTTACTATTTCATGCTAAAACCTTAGCATTCATTTTACTTCACACCACCATTAATACAAAGCATTAATGAGTAATTCAAGCATTCAATGATCTATGTTTATATCATTCCGCAATATAATCACTAACTCAATCATCATATTCAGTCCTAGTTGATTCATATCAACTGAGAATCTCATTCTCAACACCCTGTCAATTGGTATCAGAGCTTTGGCTCTAGGATTTGTCTCAAATTTGCCTAGATCTAAACGGAAATCGATTGAACTGGTGATTGAGTTACTATTGGCAATTTCATCAACTTCTAACATGTATTCATGTTGAAATCCTCCTGAAACATCGACTAATTCTCTGTTCTTTTTTATCGAACCAAGAACCTATCGTTGAACAGCTTATTCTACTCAAAAATTAGAACAACAACATCATCAATATCATAAACCTTTGACCTTAAAGTTAACAGAATAGTTACAGCAGTAATTCTTAGATTGTTCCCTTAAACAAACCAACTGCTACTGTTCATCAGATCTATTAGAATATACAAAAGTTAGACTGTTTAGACCACTTGGACTTAAAAATTAATCTAATACTTATTCCAACAATCTAAAACAAGTTTATTACAATGGATTCATTTAACTTTTCTGAACTTGGTCATGCATCTAAACCGCCTATGCTTAAACATAAATATGAGTTTAAGCAATGGAAAATACGGTTTAGGAATTATATTACAAATGTAGATCCTGGCTACTGGATATCAATTTGCAAAGGACCATACATACCCGTGTCACTCACGACTGATCAAGCTACTCAATACAAGACAACTAGAATACCTATTGAAGATTGCAACTTGAATCTTGATAATGAGCAATTTAAGAAAATTAAGATTGATCTTAAAGCTTACTCCATCCTCACACAAGCTTCAAAAATGGATGTATTGAAGAGACTTGAAAAATAAGGAACTGCAAAAGCTGTATGGGATGCTCTTCAAATAATATGTGAAGAAAGTAGTGAAGTAACTGAGATCAACAAAGATAAGTTAGTTAATCAATACAAAACTTTGCATCACACCAAGGGTGAATCAACATCAAAACAACTGCATCGGTTTGTGCAGTAGGTAAATGATCTTGAGATTATGGGGGTCACTTACAAAGAAAAGGAGTTGAACAAAAAAATGTTACACAGTATTCCTGAAAGTTAGAAGCAAAATGTAACCATGTTAAAAAACACACTTGATTTGGAAAGCACTACTCTGAATATAATGATTGCTAAAATTGAAGCACTTCAACTTGATGAAACGAGCAGAAACCTTGGTGGACTACAAGTCATTGAGGCACACAAATTTCCATCAGAAACTCATTCTATGGTAAATGCATTCATTACTGAAGAAGTTGATTTCCTCTCATCTAGCGATCAAGTCAAATCAACTGCATGTATTGCTACTCCATCAACCAACAAGCCATCAACCTCATCTCAATCATCTTGATTTACTGCCACTCCCTCAAGCATGCCAAAAGACTAGAAATCTGAAGAGCAAAAGGCTATCTACAATGCCTTTGTGGCAAGCTTTGAAGCATGCTTAGGAGGAAGACTCACCTCTGCTCATCTAATCCAAGAAGACCTAGAAGAAATGGATCCTGATGATGTAGAAGAAATGGACCTACAGTGGCAGATGGTTGTGATAACAATAAGGGTTAAAAAGTTTTTCAGGAAGGGTAGGAAGCTAAGTCTGAATGAGAATACCAAACTTGGATACGAAAAATACAAGGATAAATGCTTTAACTGTGGTATGACTGGCCACTTTTCAAGAGAATGCAATGCTCTAAAAAAACAACAACCTTCAGAGAAGTTCTCAGGGCCAATCATCATCACATCCAAACTCAAGCTTTCAATCCAACAACCAACATCAAAATCATCATCAAAGCCAACATCAATAACCATACCAAAGTCAGCCACAACTGACCAATCAAGCCCATGGAAGCAGCCGACCTACATCTAACGCCCTTGTCATCATACAAGATGGAGTATGTGATTGGAGCTTGTTATGCTGAGGAGGTGAAGCCTTAATTTCAAAATCATGCTCTTATGGCTCATGTAAATGTAACACCCCGGCCCCTCGTAATCACCAATATTGTCCGCTTTGCTCATAAGTAATGACCTGCCTCTTAAATCACCGACGCGTTTTGGGCTTAGTTGGCTGTGGAGCCTAAAAAACTCCACAGTTAAGCGTGTTCAGGTGGGAGTAGTACCAGGATGGGTGACCCCCTGGGAAGTTTTTACCTGGGTAACCAAAAACAAATCCGTGAGCTCTTAGTGAGCAAAGCGGACAATATTGGTGATTACGAGGGGCCGGGGTGTTACAGAGTGGTATCAGAGCCACTCCTGTGCCATCCGGGATGTGGGGCAGAAACTCATCGAGGACGATGAGTCCCTGAGGGGGGGTGATTGTAACACCTAATGGCAACCTCCCACATATTCGTTGGGGCAAAACCTCATCGAGTGCGATGAGTCCCTTATGGGGGGTGATTGCAACACCTAGAGGCGTACCTCCCACATTGTCCGTGGACAGGAGAGATTCATGGCTCATAAGTAATGACCTGCCTCTTAAATCACCGACGCGTTTTGGGCTTAGTTGGCTGTGGAGCCTAAAAAACTCCACAGTTAAGCGTGCTCAGGTGGGAGTAGTACCAGGATGGGTGAACCCCTGGGAAGTTTTCACCTGGGTAACCAAAAACAAATCCGTGAGCTCTTAGTGAGCAAAGCGGACAATATTGGTGATTACGAGGGGTCGGGGTGTTACAGTAAACGATGGCCTCACTCCAATGCCATCTAAGGTAAAATCAAATCTCTGCAGTGAAAAATGCATTAATGAATTTCAAGGATATCGTGAGCATAATCATAAATTGGCTGTCAAAATCAAAGAAGAAAAAGTAAAACATGAAATGCTAAACATGAAATGAAGAGTTTTGAAATTAAAATCAAATCTTTGATAGCTGACATAAAAAAATTGCATGGGCAGAAGTATGCACTTGCAGCTGAAAATGAAAAGTTAACTAACTTATTAACTCAATCCAAAGCTGAACAATCAGCCACTGAAGTAAAACTTGAAAAGTTTCAACTATCTTCAGCGAAGCTACAAGAGTTGCTTGATTCATAAAAAGATCCTAAGGACATGACTAGGATTGGATACAATTCATGCCCCCTACCATACAATGACAATTACATTGTCATGCCTGAATCAATCACTCTTACTAAGCAATATGAGCCTAAAACTATTGAAACTAAATCAGTAGCATCATAAATTACAAATCCTCAAAATAAACCAAGTGTTTATATTGAAACAAATGAGGAGAAAATCAAGTTAGGTCATCCAATCAAAATCAAAGAGTGCTCAGACAAGTCGATAAATGTCATTAAACCAAGAAGCCCAGTCAAAGCCATAGTGCCATTTGTGAAATTCATCCTTGCAATCTCCAAAGAAAAGAAGAAAATTGATGCTTCTGTGAAACCATCTGCTGAAAGCAGATTTGATAGTAAGATCAAATCACCAAAAAATTCAATCATATCAAATAAAGTTTTATTGAAAAACAAAGGGAAAACCCTTCTGATTCAAAATTCAAAAAACAAAACAAATTCTTAATCATTAAAACTGAAACAAGGAGTTGGTTTTGACATCTTTAATAAAGATCATGTAAACCAACAAGAAAAGGAAGATAGAAAAGGATTAAAGAAACAACATCAGCCCAAAAGAGTGAAGAATAGTAGTATTGTGAAACAAACTGCTAACAAGGCTGATATTGCTTCCTCTTCAAAGAGTGATGCTTAGTTGAACACTAGTACATCAACTAAGGCATCAAGGTCAACCGAAAGAGACAAACTCATGTATTGTGTGTGACATCTGTCACCTAAAGGTCCGTCAATTAACGTAGATTTTGTACTTTTCTTCGCTCGTTCATCCCTCATCTTTATAAACTATTCGTGTGGATATTATACTTGCTTTATCGTCTTTATTCTTGTGATCTTGTCGTAAACGTATGCTAACTTTAAAACTTTTACAATTATCGTCATCGTTATCACTAAACATACCATTTTTATATAATATTATTGTCACTAATAAGACCTTTTTTAAGTTACAAATATCATTAAATACATTTTTATCATTAATATAACTAGCCTATTAAAGTCGTTTTCAACCGAAACAAATTTGGAAAACTCGGGGGCTAAGTGCAGGGACCAAATGTGACATTTTGCCAAACTAGGGCTGGGTATAAATACCCACATTCCAGCCCTAGCCACCATTTCATCTCTTCTTCTTCATTTCTTCTTCTTCAACTTTTCTCCTCCTCCTTGCACCAAAACCGCTCATTTTCGTCGCGTTTTCACCGGCAAGACCTCGGCTACAGCTGAGTCTACTCCTTTCTAGTAGGTAGACGACCTTGGTCGTCCCTTTCCTTGCTTGTTTATGGTTGTACATTTAGGGTTTCGGGTGTTCGGGGCCAACTCGAACACATGAGGTCGTGTGGGTGTGTGTGATGTCTTTCTGCGTGTTCTTCTTGTTTGGGTGTGTTGGAAATGTGTTTCTGGAAGTCCTTGTGGTGCGAATCCCGTGCACGAAGCAGCCGAAGGCTGCTCTGCACTTCAGCAGTCGCGAACCTACTGCTCAGGCGACTGGGTCGACAATGCGACTGAGCCGTGCGACAGGGTGAGTCGTGCGACTGAGTCATGCGTCTGAGTCTATCGTGCGACTGAGTTGTGCGACTGGGTGTGTCGGGCGACTGTGTGTATGTGTGCAAATGAGTCATGCAAGCAAATGAATGTGTGCGATTGAGTCAAGCGACCGAATGAATGTGTGCGATTGAGTCAGGCGACCGAATGAATGTGTGCGATTGTGCCTGTATCGCACGACTGAATGCCAGTCGCACGAATGGAGGTTCAGTCATACGAATGAAGCTGATTCGTACAAATGAAGGTTGATTCGTGCGTATGGATGTTGAGTCGTGCGAATGGGTTCTGTGTGGTACGACTGAATGCTGAGTCGCACGAATGAAGGTTCAATCGTACCAATGAAGCTAATTCGTACGAATGAGGGTTGATTCGTGCGGATGGAGTGTTGAGTCGTGCGTCTGGCCCTATCGTGCGACTGAAGTTGTTGTGTGTGTGGTGTGTGTATGTCGTGTGATGTTAAGGAGACATCGACACGCTTGCCATTGCTAATGACAATATTTAAGTTAACACTAAAAAACTTACTAATTTTATTCCAAACCAAATCAACTTAACATTTTACAATTATCAACAACCGATTCGTAACTAATAATTTTTATCAAATACTTCTTTAATAACAATGGAACTCTTACGCAAATATCAGCAGCAATGGCGACGATATCTAGTACTTCGATCTACATAAGATCTAATACGTGTGTCTGCTTGTGTGTGTTATACGCGACCGAACCGATACAACCCAAACCGATCAAACGTTACTATTTACTTTATACATATCATTAATGCTTAACAATAACTGTCAATAGGTGTTTGACCGTTCATTGCAAACAACATTTGGAAACTTGATCATTCATACTTACCAACTAACAAGTGTGTTTCGTGGCCCCTTTTTATGCTTATACAACATTTCAATCATTTACATACATGGAGAAAAAGTATGCTCACCCATTTTCAATGCTGTACAATTTACATACAATTTACATACTTGGAATCAACGTGTTACTGTTTTGTGAGTACTTATCTGATACATGCTTGAGTTCGGTGTGTGGTACTTTCTTTGCAACTATTTAATTCCAGAGTGGGAACCGACGGATAGGTATTGGTAGTACTACTGGGTTGACACCAACATCCTTGTTTGTTGGTATACTAGTTAGTGCCAACAATGGCCAGGAACGGGCCCTTGGGTGAATATATTCCGACAAGATCTGTGTGTACGTCATTAGGTTTGGTTGCAAAGCTCATTGTCATGTGATTATACTTACTTATAACTGTATTCAAGGTATTTCACATCATTTACTATACAGCATCAATTACTTATTTACCATTTAAACCTACAAGCTCACCAACAATTTTGTTGACCATTTTGAGCATATCTTTTCAGGTGAAAATGCTAATTGAAGATCTAGGTGTGCTGTCTTAGTGGAGACCCTAGGATGCATTTTTGAGACTAAACATATTTGACAAACATTCATTTTGGAATCATTGTTGTAGTCTGATTTAAACAATATCATTCTTTTGATACTTGTTCCCGGGTTGTGGGAATTTACATTACAATGTTATCATCTTTGACTATGTGAATCATTTAACATGTTTATGCTTATGGCTATGTTGTTGTGAATATTGACTAAACACGACATAAGTCTCCTTTGTGTCGGGTGTCGTCATGACACGCTTATTCATTATATATTATATTGCATCTCTATTGTTTACCATGTGTTATGACGATCTCGTCTCGTTACATCCTCGTGTTTCCGCTTTTAGCGGGGGTGTGACAGACTGGTATCAGAGCCATTGGTTATAGAGAATTAGGCAATACGCTTGACCTAGACTATAACCTAGGAACCTTCATGTAGATTTGCATGCTAGGATCTGTGTGCATTTTATATCTCATGTATGTGTTCCTCTTTACTTGTTCGTTTGTCTATCTGTTTTGTGATCTTTTCACCCTGCGAGTGAACCTTGTGCTCACTCCTTATGGGATGCTTCTATTGGATCTTCCGTTCCCTCTACGCACCGAGTTGGTTTATCAAATCTGGGTATTAAACCCGAAGAGATCTTCACAGATCATGCTATTGCGCTTGACCTCGGACATTGAGATTGACCCTGAGGAGGTTATGTCTGAAACCTCGAAAGAGGGGGAGATTGACAACCTTCGCTAGACTAAACGTGACTATATACATGGATTTACAATTGTTATGATGGACTATTGTTGGGACATTATCAATTCATGGTGTGATAACAACACGACTTACATGTGATGTATGGACTATAAGTGTGATATTAACTTGGAATGCTGGACTTTGATGAGTGGTATTGATAATACACTTTGAAATGCTTAAAGCTTATGTGTTTACTACTTTTATGATTAGAAAAATACCGCCTCAAAGAGTTACCCGCAGCAACAATGGCGGAATTGAAGCCCCGAGGGGCAGAGGCAGAGGCAGAGGTAGAGCACCAAGAACAAGTGATGGCCCTGCCAGCAATAATCAGGGAATAGGAGACTCTGATATGGCAGCTTTGATCGCTCAACAACTGGCCGCACTGATTCCGACTATAGTGGCCCAAGTGAGCGATGCACTTGAGCAACACCACCCCCACGGGGATGGTGGCAATGATAACGAGGATGGTGGAGAAAGAGGTCAAGGTGGGATTGAAACTGAAGTAGGTGATGGGAACCCGACTGGAAACGAAAGTAATCAGGAAACTGGGAATGGTGGAACAACCGGTAATGAGACTGGGGTTGTTAATGCCAGAAGGGGATGTTCGTACAAGGAGTTTGTGGCCTGCAAACCGAAGAAATTTGATGGGAAGGGCGGAGCGATAGCCCTAACCAGATGGCTGGAGAAGATGGAGGCAGTGATTGACATCAGCGAATGCCTCGATAGCCAGAAAATCGAGTATGCCACGTGCTCATTACAGGGCAAGGCGTTAACTTGGTGGAACACTCAGATTCAGGCTAGGGGAAGAGAATCAGCGATGCAGATGTCATGGGATGAATTCAAGGCATTGATTACCGAGGAATACTGCCCCCTCAACGAGATGCAGAAACTGGAGCATGAATTCTGGAATCATGTTATGGTGGGGGCTGGGCATGCATCTTACACTGACCGTTTTCATGAGTTGGCAAGATTGGTTCCACATCTGGTCACTCCGGAATCAAAGAGGATCGAGAGGTATATTTGGGGACTTGCGCCTTAAATCCGGGCAATGGTAACAGCAGTTGCTCCTCCTACGATCCAGAGCGCAATTCTGAAGGCTGGCGCTCTGACTGATGAGATGGTGAGAATAGGGGTTTTGGGTAGAGGAGCAGAGAAACGGAAGGATGTTGGAGAAACGAGCCGTTCGAGTGCCGGGAAATTTGACAAGAGGGCCAAGACAACCAGAAATTTTGTGGTCGTGACGCAAGGCAAGAGAGAGTATGTCGGGCCGCACCCCAAATGTGACAGGTGCAACTATCATCATCCCCCAGGAATGTCGTGCCGGGTGTGTGTGAACTGTAAACGCCCGGGGCATCTAGCGAGAGACTGCAGAATAGCGCCGAATCTTGTGACACCGGTCAACGCAGTAACCCCGCCGGGAATGCCAGTGTCTGTTATGAGTATGGAGGCCCTAATCACTACAGAAACATGTGCCCCAGACTGAATCGGGCGCCGAGACAACAAGGGAACAACCAGCAGCAGGTGATGACCATAGCTGGGAATCAAGGCCCGGTGAATCAAGGAAATACAGCTCGGGGACGTGCACTTGTCATTGGAGCCAACGATGCCCGTCAGGACCCGAATGTTGTCACGGGTACGCACTTACTCAATCATCATTTCACATATATATTATTTGATACTGGAGCAGACAATAGCTTTATATCTTCTTAGTTTGAGCAATTGCTTGATTTGAGTCCTAGTAGGCTAGAAACTAGCTACTCTATAGAAATGGCCAATGGTAGGCTTGCTCAGGCCGATGAGATTATTAGGAAGTGCTTGATAATATTGGAGAACCATGCCTTCGATATAGATTTGATACCCTTTGAGTTAGGAAGTTTCGACGTGATCGTGGGAATGGATTGGTTGTCGAAACACGGAGCTGAGATTGTCTGTCGTATAGAGTTGGTTCCTGGAGCTACACCGGTGGCAAAGACGCCATATCGGTTAGCACCGTCTGAAATGCAAGAGTTATCTAGTCAGTTGAAGGAACTACTGGAGAAGGGTTTTATCCGGCCGAGTCACTCACCATGGAGAGCACCGATATTATTTTTCAAAAAGAAGGACAGGTCATTCTGCATGTGTATCGATTACCGTGAGTTGAACAAGTTAACTGTGAAGAATCGGTATCCTCTCCCCAGGAACGACGATCTGTTTGATCAGCTGCAAGGAGCTTCATATTTCTCAAAGATCGACCTTCGTTCTGGATATCATCAACTAAGGGTTTTCGAGGATGACATACCGAAAACAGCGTTTAGAACTCGTTATAGGCACTATGAGTTCTTGGTCATGCCGTTCAGGTTGACTAACGCACCAGCTATGTTTATGGACCTAATGAATCGGGTGTGTAAACCTTACTTGGATAAGTTTGTGATCGTATTCATAGACGACATACTTATCTACTCCCGATCGAAAGAGGATCATGAAGAACACTTTCGGGCAATACTAGAACTGTTACGGGAAGAGAAACTTTTTGCCAAAATACTCAAAGTGTGAATTCCGGTTGCGGGAAGTGAAGTTTTTGGGGCATGTGGTTAACGAGGATGGGATTAATGTAGATCCCGGCAATATCGAAGCGGTGAAGAAATGGGACGCACCCCAGACACCATCAGAGATACGGCAATTCTTAGGATTGGCCGGTTACTATCGTCGCTTCATCGCGAATTTTTCAAAGATCGCGCAACCGTTAACACTGCTGACTCAGAAAGACAAGAAGTTCGATTGGGGACATGCACAAGAACAAGCGTTCCAAACGTTGAAAGAAAAGTTGTGCAACGCACCTATATTGTCCCTCCCAGACGGAACTGATAATTTTATGGTGTACTGCGATGCTTCACATCAAGGATTGGGATGTGTGCTAATGCAGAAGGATAAGGTGATTGCCTACGCTTCACGACAACTTAAGGTGCACGAAAAGAACTATACAACTCATGATCTTGAGTTGGGCGCGGTAGTATTTGCACTTAAGATATGGAGGCATTACCTGTATGGAACCAAATGCATCATCTACATAGATCATAAGAGCCTCCAACATATCCTGGATCAGAAGGAACTTAATATGCGTCAACGACGTTGGATAGAGCTTCTTAATGACTACGATTGTGAAATCCGGTATCATCCGGGGAAAGCTAACTTGGTAGCTGATGCATTAAGCCGCAAAGAACGCGTGAAATCACTACGTGCTCGAGCGTTAGGATTGACTATTCAAACGAATTTGAAAGCTCAAATCCAAATTGCACAAAGTGAGGCATTGAAAGAGGAAAACCTTGCGGGAGAAGAATTCCGTGGTTGGATAAACAAATGAGTTGCAAGGATAATGGTATATAGTACTTCATGGATCGTATATTGGTACCTAGATGGGGAGGTGTACGTACCTTAGTCATGGATGAAGCACACAAGACGCGATATTCTATTCATCCTTGGTGCAGATAAGATGTAACATGATCTCAAAGATCTGTACTGGTGGCCAGGCATGAAGAAAGACATTGCTATGTACGTCAGCAGATGCTTGACATGCTCGAAAGTTAAAGCTAAACACCAGAAACCATCAGGATTATTACAGCAACCTGAAATTCCCGAGTGAAAATGGGAGAATATAGCTATGGATTTCATTACCAAACTCCCTAGAACGAGCAGCGGGCATGACTCGATATGGGTCGTAGTGGATCGGATGACGAAGTCAGCTCATTTTTTGCCGATCCGAGAAGACTACAAAATGGATAAGTTGGCGAGACTGTACATCAAGGAGGTCATGACAAGACACGGAGTACCGGTGTCGATTATATCCGACAGTGACAGCCGATTTACTTCATGATTTTGGCAGACACTACAGAAAGCGATGGGCACTCGATTAGATATGAGTACCGCCTATCACCCTCAGACAGATGGCCAAATGGAATGAACTATACAGACGCTAGAAGACATGTTGAGGGCGTGTGTAATCGACTTTGGTGGTAGTTGGGACACTCATCTACCGTTGATTGAGTTCTCTTACAACAACAGCTACCATACAAGCATTGGATGTGCTCCGTTCGAAGCGTTATATGGAAGGAAATGCAGATCACCCGTTTGTTGGGCCGAGATTAGTGAAAGTCAGTTAACAGGCCCAGAGATCATTCAAGAAACAACCGACAAGATATTTCAAATCCATGACCGACTAAAAGCTGCCAGAGATCGACAAAAGAGCTATGCCGACAACCGTCGGAAGCCTCTAGAATTCAACATTGGGGATCAGGTTTTACTTAAAGTCTCTCCTTGGAAAGGAATCGTTCGATTAGGAAAGAAAGGGTAGTTAGCCCCAAGATACGTATGACCATTTGAGATTACAGAAAGAATCGATCTAGTGGCTTACTGATTAAAGTTACCACAAGAACTCAGCGGCGTACATGATACTTACCACGTGTCGAACCTCAAGAAGTGTTTGGCTGATGAATCCCTTCATGTGCCAATTGAGGAAATCAAGATCGACAAAAAGCTTCATTTTGTTGAGGAACCCATTGAGATCATGGATCGAAAGGTCAAGCAATTGAAGAGTAGTAGAATACCAATTGTTCGCGTAAGATGGAATTCAAAACGAGGGCCAGAGTTTACATGGGAACGAGAAGATCAGATGAAACTCAAATATCTACATCTATTCAAGAATGAAACTCTTGGACCCAACTCCAGCTGAATTTCAGGACGAAATTCTCTCAACTGGGGGATACTATGACATCTGTCACCTAAAGGTCCATCAATTAACGTGGATTTCGTTAACTTTTCTTCGCTTGTTCATCCCTCATCTTTATAAACTATTCGTGTGGATATTAAACTTGCTTTATCATCTTTATTCTTGTGATCTTGTCGTAAACGTATGCTAACTTTAAAACTTTTACAATTATCGTCATCGTTATCACTAAATATACCATTTTTATATAATATTGTTGTCACTAATAAGACCCTTTTTAAGTTACAAATATCATTAAATACATTTTTATCATTAATATAACTAACCTATTAAAGTCATTTTCAACCGAAACAAATTTGGGAAACTCGGGGGGCTAAGTGCAGGGACCAAATATGACATTTTGCCAAACTAGGGCTGGGTATAAATACCCATATTCCAGCCCTAACCACCATTTCATCTCTTCTTCTTCATTTCTTCTTCTTCAACTTTTCTCCTCCTCCTTGCACCAAAACCGCTCATTTTCGTCCCGTTTTCACCGGAAAGACCTCGGCTACAGCTGAGTCTACTCCTTTCTAGCAGGTAAACGACCTTGGTCGTCCCTTTCCTTGCTTGTTTATGGTTGTCCATTTAGGGTTTCGGGTGTTCGGGGCCAACCCGAACACATGAGGTCGTGTGGGTGCGTGTGATGTCTTTCTGCGTGTTCTTCTTGTTTGGGTGTGTTGGAAATATGTTTCTGGAAGTCCTGGTGGTGCGAATCCCGTGCACGGAGCAGCCGAAGGCTGCTCTGCACTTCAGCAGTCGCGAACCTACTGCTCAGGCGACTGGGTCGACAATGCGACTGAGCCGTGCGACAGGGTGAGTCGTGCGACTGAGTCATGCGTCTGAGTCTATCGTGCGACTGAGTTGTGCGACTGGGTGTGTCGTGCGACTGTGTGTATGTGTGCGAATGAGTCATGCGAGCGAATGAATGTGTGCGATTGAGTCAAGCGACCGAATGAATGTGTGCGATTGAGTCAGGCGACCGAATGAATGTGTGCGATTGTGCGTGTATCGCACGACTGAATGCCAGTCGCACGAATGGAGGTTCAGTCATACGAATGAAGCTGATTCGTACGAATGAAGGTTGATTCGTGCGTATGGATGTTGAGTCGTGCGAATGGGTTCTGTGTGGTACGACTGAATGCTGAGTCTCACGAATGAAGGTTCAATCGTACAAATGAAGCTGATTCGTATGAATGAGGGTTGATTCGTGCGGATGGAGTGTTGAGTCGTGCGTCTGGTCCTGTCGTGCGATTGAAGTTGTTGTGTGTGTGGTGTGTGTATGTTGTGTGATGTTAAGGAGACATCGACACGGTTGCCATTGCTAATGACAATATTTAAGTTAACACTAATAAACTTACTAATGTTATTCCAAACAAAATCAACTTAACATTTTACAATTATCAACAACCGATTCATAACTACTAATATTTATCAAATACTTCTTTAATAACAATGGAACTCTTACGCAAATATCAGCAGCAATGGCGACGATATCTAGTACTTGGATCTACATAAGATCTAATATGTGTGTCTGCTTGTGTGTGTTATACGCGACCAAACCGATACAACCCGAACCGATCGAACGTTACTATTTACTTTATACATATCATTAATGCTTAACAATAACTGTCAATAGGTGTTTGACCGTTCATTGCATACAACATTTGGAAACTTGATCATTCATACTTACCACCTAACAAGTGAGTTTCGTGGCCCCTTTTTATGCTTATACAATATTTTAATCATTTACATACATGGGGAAAAGTATGCTCATCCATTTTCAACGCTGTACAATTTACATACTTGGAATCAACGTGTTACTGTTTTGTGAGTACTTATCTGATACATGCTTGAGTTCGCTGTGTGGTACTTTCCTTGCAACTATTTAATTCCAGAGTGGGAACCGACGGATAGGTATTGGTAGTACTACTGGGTTGACACCCCCATCCTTGTTTGTTGGTATACTAGTTAGTACCAACAATGGCCAGGAACGGGCCCTTGGGTGAATATATTCGGACAAGAACAGTGTGTACGTCATTAGGTTTGGTTTCAAAGCTCATTGTCATGTGATTATGCTTACTTATAACTGTATTCACGGTATTCCACATCATTTACTATACAGCATCAATTACTTATTTACTATTTAAACCTGCAAGCTCACTAACAATTTTATTGACCATTTTGAGCATATCTTTTCAGGTGAAAATGCTAATTGAAAATCTAGGTGTGCTGACTTAGTGGAGACCCTAGAATGCATTTTTGAGACTAAACATATTTGACAAACATTCATTTTGGAATCATTGTTGTAGTCATTTTACAATATCATTCTTTTCATACTTGTTCCCGGGTTGTGGGAATTTACATTACAATGTTATCATCTTTGACTATGTGAATCATTTAACATGTTTATGCTTATGGCTATGTTGTCGTGAATATTGACTAAACGCGACACAAGTCTCCTTTGTGTCGGGTGTCGTCATGACACGCTTATTCATTATATATTATATTGCATCTCTATTGTTTACCATGTGTTATGACGATCCCGTCTCATTACATCCCTGTGTTTCCGCTTTTAGTGGGGGTGTGACATTGTGACATTTGTGAAATGTCAAATCACAGAACAGATGAGTGCTATTTTAATCAATACTACTCAATCTGTGACATGAACAATCATTTTACAAAAAATTACTACTTCAACAAATATTGTTCTGTCTGTGATATGACCAACCATAATACATCAGATTGTTTCTTCAAACAAAAAGGCTTGAGAATTCCACAAAACAAGCCCATCTCACCAATCTCATCTATGAAACCTAAAATCAGAAGTCAATTTTATAATAAACAATCCAGAATTCAAAGTCTGATAATGTCTTAGGTAATCAGAAAGAATTAAAGAATGTTCAAAGAAATTTAAACCACAACATCAAACAAACTCATGATTTTTATAAATCAAAAATGAAGTTTGACCAATTAAAACATGTCCACTTTCTTAAAAGAAATAGGGACCAAAGGTTTGAATACTCTTCTGACTTCTCAGATGAAGTTGATGAGATGAAATCAGCAAGATATCAAAAATCAAACAAAACTTCATCCTCTAAGTCACAATTTAGAGGAAAATATCAAGAAGTTATTGTCATGGATAAGAACAGGAAACCCAAGACCATCATGGCTTGGGTTCCACATCTAATTAGTTCTTTTTATGCTTGCAGGGTCATCCATACATGTCAATAGCCTATGGTATATGGATAGTGGATGCTCCCGACACATGACTGGAGACTGTTCCCTCCTTCATGATTTCAAGCATATTCATGGAACTTCTATGGCATTTGGTGGAGATTCACAAGGTGGAAGAATCACTAGTGAAGGATCTGTGACAAATTGGAATGTTGAGTTTTGATAGAGTGAACTACTATGAACAATTGAAATTCAATCTGCTCAGCGTGTCTCAGAACTGCGACAAGAAAAATTCCACTCACTTCACTGACACTCATTGTTACATTCTGAATCCAGAATTTCAAATTCCTGAAGAATGTGTTGTCTTGAAGACCCTGAGGAAGAATAATACATATGTCTTAAACCTTAATTCTACTCTACCAAAAGAAGAAACATGTCTTCTGTCAAAAGTATCTTTTGATGAGTCACAGCTTTGGCATAGACACTTGGGATACACAAATTTCAAAAACATGAATAGATTGGTCAAGGGAAACCATGTAATTGGTTTACCTCAAAAAGAATTTCACTTTATCGATAACTATTCAGCGTGTCTCAAAGAGAAACAACATAAGTCTTCCTACATGCCAAAACTTATGAACAAAAACAATTCTCCTTTGAAGTTACTTCATACGGATCTGTTCGGACCAACTCATGTTATGAGTGTTGGAAAGAAACAATATTGTTTGGGGATCATAGATGACTTTTCTAGATTTGCATGAGTTTTCTTTTTTACTTCATAAAAATGCAGTGTACCAATTAATAAAAGATTTTATCACTAAAATTGAAAATCAAATTGATCATAAAGTCAAAACAATTAGAAGTGATAATGTGACTGAATTTAAAAATGAAGATATGAGTTCTTTTTGTGCAACCAAAGGCATTGCTCATCAATTTAGTGCAGCTAGACTCCTCAGCAAAATAGGGTAGCTGAAAGGCGAAATAGAACACTAATTGAAGCAGCACGAACTATGTTAGCCGGTGCTAAATGCCAATTACCTTTTGGGCAGAAGCAGTTAACACATCATGCTTTGTACAAAACAGAACTTTGATCGTAAAAAAAAGCAACAAGACTCCTTATGAACTTCTCTTTCACAGAAAACCATTAATTTGATTTTTTAAGTCATTTGGTAGTCCTGTATCACTACTAAACACCCGAGACCATTTGGGGAAGTTTTTTCCAATAGTCTGATGAAGGATTCTTTGTAGGTTATTCCTCTGCCTCACAAAGGCTTATAGAGTGTTTCGTCCTCGATTAAAAATATTATTGATGAATCAAAAAATGTTCAATTCAAAGAGCATTCCTTTTCCGCAGTCAATAAATGGTCCTGACTGGTTTTTGATATAACTCATTTACAAATTCATTTGATCAATTTCACCTGTTTGCTGCAAGAAACCTACACTCAGCTGAAGATCTTCGGGCATCAAAGTATGAAAGAAGAAATGAGTTTCCCAATGATTCCTCCTACTTCTACTGAGCACTAATGAA